>CM031598.1:53147918-53169496 GCA_018398815.1 Conus ventricosus | reverse complement strand
ACTATCCATTTGTTTTTATTAGAATATTTTTTTCTGCATTTTAATAAGCCACATCTTTTAACCTGTTTTCTTCAATGTTTAACTGAGCATCACAAACCATAAAAACATGCATTTTTATTGGGGCGTTTCCGTCTGCTTTCTTGTGAATATTTATTTTTATACCATCTTGCCCTACCCTTTCTCCACTTCCAAACAATCTCTTTGCCTACCTCCAGCGAACAACTTTCTTATTTCATCAAAGTGTTGGTGAGGTAAAAGTCCGCGCCCCGAATACAACTGATCAGACTTGCCATTTATTGTGAGCTAGATAGAGAGATAGAAGAAGAAAAAAATAAACTCGCTGATGCAGATGATAACAATTTAGGGCGAGAAGAAAAGGCTAGAATACAGCAGAAAATACAAGATTTAATGCTACAAAGGGTGGCCAGGTTAGAAGTGCTGTCCACTAACAGAGCGCAGCTAGCATCACAAACAGGCAGAATAAGAGAAACTATAAACAGAATTCTTTATGAAAACACTACGCTAGCTGAAAGAATAAGGACACTGTTCAGGGAACAGGGGATTACAATAGTTAGCATATTAACAGCTGTAGGGTTTGCTATCTCTACACACGTTTATGCTTTAACAGGCGGTGCGCCAACAGGGTCAGTAGCGCCTCCAACACTTCAGCCTGGTAAAAGTTGGATTAGAAAACAATTGCATCATCTTGCAAACCTATTAAAGAAGTTAGCTGCTAAAGCGCTTGATGCTCTGCCTGGCATAATAGGTAGTGTTGTTAGTTGGGTTTTGTCTACTATAGGCAAAGTTGCTGGTTATATGGCCGACCATCTGTGGACGTTAGGGGTGCTAGCTGCTGGATTAATTTTTAGTGAAATAAAGTATGGCTAGTCCAGTAAAAGTTAAAAATACAACGAGGGCTGTCTTTCGCTAGTATGACTGTCAGTGCGAGGTAGATCAACAGGTGGATTGCTTTCTGGACTGCTTTCTGGTTGTGGAGCGCTTATAACTGGATCGCTTTCTTCAGGACTGGGTACTTTCTTTAAAATGGATGGAGCAGGCCTTGTGTTTAAGCTTTGATTGTGCCCTAAGTTTTGGTCGTCTCCAGCTATGAGGATTTCATTGTTATAATTCTGTATCATGCCAATCTGTAGTCTAAGGTCAGAGGGTAGCATGTATAATCCATGGCCTACAACAAAGTCAACCTTTGACCTAGCATGTGCAAGAACGTCTTGGTACCTTTGTATGCTTGCAGGCAAATCAACAGCAGAGTTAATAGCATCTTCTAAATTGGCTAGAAATTGTTTTCTGGCATCAAAGCCTGTAGATTGATCTACTATGCTAGACTTGGTCTGTGCTTGTGCTCCTAATAGACACCAAACGTATGTCCGTATGGAGTCATTAAGCCTTTGCACTCCTGGCATTGTTAGGCCTTTACTTTCATCTAAGATAAATGTTGCCCAAGCATTAGGGTGTTTTTGTTCTATGGATCCCAATCGAACTTGTTTGTCTGGTTGAAAAGAGGTGTGGCCAGGCCAGTAGTCATAATTATATTCTCTTTTGCGCCCCACAAATACAATGTGCCTAACCCATGATTGCGGTCTAACTTTTGTCTAAGTCAGTTGAAGGATTAATGTTAAATTCGTTGCAGATTCTTTCATATGCATTATATTGTCCATTGGGCTTTTAAATGGATTAAATGCGTTGTCGCTTGGAAGGGGCACTTGTAGTTCAGTTAGTATTCATCTGTACTGGTAATAAACATGAAAGTTATATACTGACCTTACCAAAAGATTGGGGTGGTTTAAATGGTTTGCATATGAAACACTGCAGCCTGTGGTTGCGCAGTAAATGGCAAAATTTAACTGATTCTGGTAAAACATCATAGGGCGGGATGACCATGCTGATGGTACTCTATCATTACTTATTGGCGGATTTGAATATCTAGTTAGTGGGTTTACAAGTCTGACTTGGAAGCCATATGATTCGTCTACTGCAATGGTAATAAACTGAAGTCCAAAGATTTGGGGTTATAAAACGCCCCTACATTGTAAGTGACACTTTCGTTATATTTAAAAGGTTCCATTTTTTAAAATAGTTTTTAAAATAATTATTAAAAAAGATGTACATCTATATAACCCACAAAACAAAAGTGTGTTCTTAACGCACCCAATTGAAAATAGGCGCGGTGATTATAGGGTTGCCCTTAAAGAAATTGGTTTTAAAGTAAATGGATTAACATATCTGAAAGAGCTAAGAATAACTGGGTGGATGTTAAGGACAAACAAGGCAATCTATTAAAACATTTAAAAATACCCGATGGTTACTACAACTTTTGTTCTTTAAGAGAAGTATTTAGCAATTTTAGCATTAAGTTAAAAATTAATGAGGCAAATCTTATAATTACTATGAATTTTCCAGAACTTGAAGAAAGGGAGTACGTTTTTCCTAGAAGCCTTGCTCAAATTTTAGGCTTTTATGATAGTGGTGAAACATATCATATTAAAACACATATGTACTTAAAAAGCAGTCTTTATGAGTATGTAGGCAGCAGACCAGTCGATTTTCTCATGTACCCGATGTTGTATGTCTATTTACAACAGTTAAAAACAAATACTAATTTGTTTGATGGGCAGCCCTCTACAGTTCTACGAGCACTGCCGTCAATTACAGCAGGGTTTTGCGATTATCAGTTATATAGGGTTTTGGGGGAGGACAGTCATTTTAAAGAAATTAATTTGGGATACTATAAATTCATTGGACGTAAAAATAACTAATCAAGATGGAAAGTCAGTTGTTTGTTCTGATTTATTAATGGTGCTTGAAGTAGAAGAGCACACTGTAAACCCTTAGATTTTTATAGTATAGGGAGAAATGTAAATATCTTCGTTCACAATCACCAAATCCTATTTTGCATGGAAACCCCCGTTTTAATGTACTAATTACGTCAATTTGAGAGGTTTTGGGGTGTTAATCTTAGTGTAAAACAGGTATTAATTTGGCCAAAACTGATATGAGATGGACGTGATTTGTATGTGAAAAGGGGGGTTTTCGTGCAGATAACATGGGTGGTCTTGAACGAAGATATTTACATTCTCTACATGCATTTTTATTGGGGCGTTTCCGTCTGCTTTCTTGTGAATATTTATTTTTATACCATCTTGCCCTACCCTTTCTCCACTTCCAAACAATCTGTTGTCAAATGTGGATCTAAAATCCAGCCACAGCCCATATTTAGTTATTAAGTAGTCTTCGAGTCTTACATCATAAAGGCGAAGTTTTTTACATACACGATCAACTGCAGGATCTCTTGCCTACCTCCAGCGAACAACTTTCTTATTTCATCAAAGTGTTGGTGAGGTAAAATTCCGCGCCCGAATACAACTGATCAGACTTACCATTTATTGCACAGTCAACCTTCTCAATTTTGGATTATAAAACGCTTCTGATTCTCTATGAAAAGGAGTTGTTCCTTCAGTAAACAAGAACAAAATTCCTTTTAAAGACTTCAGAGACTGATTTAGATGTATGTTCCAAAGAGTGTCTCGCTTGTTTCTATTTTCTGTAGTGGAGTGTATAACTCTTTCATAATAAATAACTGTTTTATTTTTATACTGGGTTAAGATTGTTCTGGCCAGTTCGGGGTTAGTAACAACATCAAACTCAAGAGAGATGTCACTAACTGTGTATTTAGCTTCAGGGTCTTCAGACAGAACGACAGAATCGTTAGAATTAAATGTCAGTTCATAAGTAAGTTTTTCTTTTAGTGCGCCTTGGTAATATGGCATATGCGTCTTTAACAGCTCAAAATCTAGAGGGATGCAGAATCTGTTGCCAAATGCTTCTGCTACTGCCTCATCTTTAACATCGCCCTTTGCATCCCCCGCTTTAAGCCTGTGCTTGAGACCGTTTGGGCTTTGTATTCCCTGATAAACTTTCTCTTTCCTTTCTTTTTTAGGCAGCCATAGGTCAGAATAGAGGGCAAAAATGTCTGCCTCGCCTAGTACAAAGACTTCTCTGCCCTCCAGTTTGATTGCTATATGTTTAACGATTGCCCTGCCCAAATTAGCAACAACAGTAGCATTAGCATCTTCCGATTTAATATCTATTTTGAATGATAGTTTAGCAGTGCCTGGCATTATAACATCGCCAGCGCCAAGATCCGGAAACTTGACTATTAAAACGTGTCCAGGCTGAACTGTTGATGGAGTATTTACACTAATTACAGTCTGCCTTATACCTTTTACGCCATGGGGTTCCTTCTCTTTTCTGTATGGATCGAGGTCACAACCATACGAGTTCATTTTTTATAAAACAAAAAAGAATATAAATAAAAAGTATGGATGAAGATTTTGACCCGATTGATCCTATTGAAGAAGAAGAAGATGAAACAGAACTAGGCCCTCATTGCAAGAAGAGCTTGAAGGAGCAGGTTCTTTACTCCCTAAACAATGTCAAGAACTATTGCGACAGCGAATTGAATCATTCTATAGAAGCATAGGGCGAGAGCTACCAGGCGTGCTTGATCCTAACGATTTTGAGGAAGATGGTGGGCATTTGTATATAAAAACTGGCGCAGGAGGTCTTGTAAAAGCTACTTCAACACAAAACCCAAACAAGTTTTTAAAACTAAGCACAATTAGGCGAAAACTCCCTATTGCTAAGGCAGAACAATTAAACCTTTTAGAGCTTAGAGCCGAAGTCGTTAGTCATTTACAGAACTTGGGGCAGGAGCTGCCAACACAATCTAAAATACAAAACATTCCTCTTCAAGATTTAACTCAAGAAGCAGATGAATCAATTAGAAGAGCAGAAGAACTATTAGCAGAAATTGAGACGAGTTTTAATGAGGAGACACAATTAAAAACAATTGGTGATTCTCCATTGCCCATGCGTGAAATCCTGGGGCTTAATGCTGCTCTGCGGACAATAAGGGGTGAACTAACAAACAATTTAGCAAAACTTGGCGAGCTAGATAGAGAGATAGAAGAAGAAAAAAATAAGCTGGCTGATGCAAATGATAACAATTTAGGGCAAGAAGAAAAGGCTAGAATACAGCAGAAAATACAGGATTTAATGATAGAAAGGGCAGCCAGGTTAGAAATGCTGTCTACTAACAGAGCGCAGCTAGCAGCGCAAACAAGCAGAATCAGAGAAACTATAAACAGAATACTTTATGAAAATACAACGCTAGCAGAAAGAATAAGGACTCTGTTCAGAGAACAAGGGATTACAATAGTTAGTATATTAACGGCTGTTGGGTTTGCTATCTCTACACTCGTTTATGCTTTAACCGGCAGTGCGCCAACAGGGCCAGTAGCGCCTCCAACACCTCAGCCTGGTAAAAGTTGGATTTGAAAACAATTGCATCATCTAGCAAACCTATTAAAGAAGTTAGCTGCCAAAGCGCTTGATGCTCTGCCTGGCATAATAGGTAGTGTTGTTAGTTGGGTTTTGTCTACTATAGGCAAAGTTGCTGGTTATATGGCTGACCATCTGTGGACGTTAGGAGTGTTAGCTGCTGGATTAAGTTTTAGAGAAATAAAGTATGGCTAATCCAGTAAAAGTTAAAAATACAACAAGAGTTGTCTTTTCGCTAGTGTGACTGTCAGTGTGAGGCAGATCAACAGGTGGCGTGCTTTCTGGACTGCTTTCTGGCTGTGGGCTGCTTTCTGGGGTGTTTATAACTGGATCGCTTTCTTCAGGGCTAGGTACTTTTTTTTAAATGGATGGAGCAGGCCTTGTGTTTAAACCTTGATTGTGCCCTAAGTTTTGGTCGTCTCCAGCTATGAGAATTTCATTCTTATAATTCTGTATCATGCCAAACTGTAGTCTAAGGTCAGAGGGAAGCATGTATAATCCATGGCCTACAACAAAGTCAAGCATTAGGGTGTTTTTGTTCTATGGATCCCAATCGAACTTGTTTGTCTGGTTGAAAAGAGGTGTGGCCAGGCCAGTAGTCATAATTATATTCTCTTTTTGCGCCCCACAAATACAATGTGCCTAACCCATGATTGCGGTCTAACTTTTGTCTAAAGTCAGTTGAAGGATTAATGTTAAATTCGTTGCAGATTCTTTCATATGCATTATATTGTCCATTGGGCTTTTAAATGGATTAAATGCGTTGTCGCTTGGAAGGGGCACTTGTAGTTCAGTTAGTATTCATCTGTACTGGTAATAAACATGAAAGTTATATACTGACCTTACCAAAAGATTGGGGTGGTTTAAATGGTTTGCATATGAAACACCGCAGCCTGTGGTTGCGCAGTAAATGGCAAAATTTAACTGATTCTGGTAAAAACATCATAGGGCGGGATGACCATGCTGATGGTACTCTATCATTACTTATTGGCGGATTTGAATATCTAGTTAGTGGGTTTACAAGTCTGACTTGGAAGCCATATGATTCGTCTACTGCAATGGTTAGTAAACTGAAGTCCAAAGATTTGGGGTTATAAAACGCCCCTACATTGTAAGTGACACTTTCGTTATATTTAAAAGGTTCCATTTTTTAAAATAGTTTTTAAAATAATTATAAAAAAAAGATGTACATCTATATAACCCAACAAAACAAAAGTGTGTTCTTAACGCACCCAATTGAAAATAGGCGCGGTGATTATAGGGTTGCCCTTAAAGAAATTGGTTTTAAAGTAAAATGGATTAACATATCTGAAAGAGCTAAGAATAACTGGGTGGATGTTAAGGACAAACAAGGCAATCTATTAAAACATTTAAAAATACCCGATGGTTACTACAACTTTTGTTCTTTAAGAGAAGTATTTAGCAATTTTAGCATTAAGTTAAAAAATTAATGGGGGCAAATCTTTAATTCTTAAATTTTTCCCCGAACTTGAAAAAAGGGGAGTACGTTTTTCCTAAAGCTTGCTAAAAATTTTAGGCTTTTATGATAGGGTGAAACATATATTTAAAACCATATTACTTAAAAGCAGTTTTTATGGTATGTAGGCCAGACCAGTCGATTTTCTCATTCCCCGTTTTTTGATTTTAATTTACAACAGTTAAAAACAAATACAAATTTGTTTGTGGGCAGCCTCTACAGTTTCCCGAGCCCGCCGTCAATTCAGCGGGTTTTGCGATTATCAGTTATTGGTTTTGGGCGGAGACAGTCTTTTAAAGAATTAATTTTGGGATAAAAAATAGGGGCTAAAAATAACAAATCAAGAGGGAAAGTCATTTTTTGTTCTGATTTTTTAATGGGCTGAAGTAGAAGGCACACTTAAATTTTTATTTTTATAGTTAGGGGAAAATGTAAAAATCTTCGTTCCGATCCCAAATCCTTTTTTGACAAAAACCCCTTTTTAAGTAAATTTACGTCAATTTAAAGGGTTTTGGGGGGTTTTAAATTTAGTGTAAAACGGGTATAATTTGGGCCAAAATGATATGAGATGGACGTGATTTGTATTGAAAGGGGGTTTTCGTGCAAATCAGGGTGGTCTTGAACGAAGATATTTATTTCTCAAGATTTTTATTGGGGCCCTTTCCCCGTCGTTTTTGGAAATTTATTTTTATACCATTTGCCCTCCCCCTTTCCCCATTTTCCAAACAATTGTTGTAAAATGTGGATAAAAAACCCCCACACCATTTTAGTTTTTAAATAGTCTTCGAGTTTACATCAAAAAGGAAAATTTTTTTAAAACACGATCAGCTGCGGGATTTTTTGCTACCTCCAGCGAACAACTTTCTTTTTTCATAAAAGTGTTGGGAGGTAAAAGCCCGGCCCCCGATCAACGTCGACTACCCTTTTTGCACAGTCAACCTTCCAATTTTTGGGGTTATAAAAAGCTTTGTTCTCTATGAAAAGGAGTTGTTCCTTCAGTAAACAAGAACAAAAACCTTTAAAGACTCAGAGACTGATTTTGATGTATGTTCCAAAAGGGGTCTCGCTGTTTTTTATTTTCTGAGGGAGTGTTTAAACCTTTTTTTAAAATAAATAAAGTTTTTTTTTTATACTGGGTTTGTTTTTTTTTGGCCAGTTGGGATTAGTAACAAACAAATAAGAAATGTCACTAAACTGTGTATTTAGCTTCAGGGTCTTTTAGCAGAACGACAAATCGTTAGAATTAAATGTCGTTCATAAGTAGTTTTTCTTTAGGCGCCTTGGTAATAGGCATTGCGTCTTTAAAAAAGCTCAAAAATCAGAGGGATGCGAATCTTTGCCAAATGCTTCTGCTACTGCCTTCTTAACATCGCCCCTTTTCATCCCCCCTTTAACCTGTCTTGGACCGTTTGGGTTTGTATTCCCCGATAAACTTTCTCTTCTTTTTTTTTTAGGCAGCCATAGGCAGAAAAGAGGGCAAAAAAGTCTCCCCGCCTGACAAAGACTTCTCTGCCCCCCAGTTTTATTCTATTGTTTAACGATTGCCCTGCCCAAATTTTCAAAACGTGCATTTGCATCTTCCGATTTAAAACATTTTGAATGATAGTTTGCAGTGCCCGGGATTATAACTCGCCGCGCCAAAAACCGGGAAAATTTTCTATTTTAAAAATTGTCCCGGGGGAAATTTATGGAGTATTTTTCACTAAAAAAAGTTGCCCTTTTACCTTTTTCCCATGGGGTCCTTCTCTTTCTTAAGGATCGAGGTCACACAATATTCATTTTTTAAAACAAAAAAGAAAATAAAAAAAAATTGGGTGAAAAATTTGACCCCATTTATCCCATTTAAAAAGAAGAAGATGAAACAGAACTAGGCCCTTCATTGCAAGAAGAGCTTGAAGGAGCAGGTTCTTTACTCCTAAACAATGTCAAGAACTATTGCGACAGCGAATTGAATCATTCTATAGAAGCATAGGGCGAGAGCTACCAGGCGTGCTTGATCCTAACGATTTTGAGGAAGATGGTGGGCATTTGTATATAAAAACTGGCGCAGGAGGTCTTGTAAAAGCTACTTCAACGCAAAACCCAAACAAGTTTTTAAAACTAAGCACAATTAGGCGAAAACTCCCTATTGCTAAGGCAGAACAATTAAACCTTTTAGAGCTTAGAGCCGAAGTCGTTAGTCATTTACAGAACTTGGGGCAGGAGCTGCCAACACAATCTAAAATACAAAACATTCCTCTTCAAGATTTAACTCAAGAAGCAGATGAATCAATTAGAAGAGCAGAAGAACTATTAGCAGAAATGAGACGAGTTTTAATGAGGAGACACAATTAAAAACAATTGGTGATTCTCCATTGCCCATGCGTGAAATCCTGGGCTTAATGCTGCTCTGCGGACAATAAGGGGTGAACTAACAAACAATTTAGCAAAACTTGGCGAGCTAGATAGAGAGATAGAAGAAGAAAAAAATAAGCTGGCTGATGCAAATGATAACAATTTAGGGCAAGAAGAAAAGGCTAGAATACAGCAGAAAAATACAGGATTTAATGATAGAAAGGGCAGCCAGGTTAGAAATGCTGTCTACTAACAGAGCGCAGCTAGCAGCGCAAACAAGCAGAATCAGAGAAACTAATAAACAGAATACTTTATGAAAATACAACGCTAGCAGAAAGAATAAGGACTCTGTTCAGAGAACAAGGGATTACAATAGTTAGTATATTAACGGCTGTTGGGTTTGCTATCTACACTCGTTTATGCTTTAACCAGCAGTGCGCCAACAGGGCCAGTAGCGCCTCCAACACCTCAGCCTGGTAAAAGTTGGATTAGAAAACAATTGCATCATCTAGCAAACCTATTAAAGAAGTTAGCTGCCAAAGCGCTTGATGCTCTGCCTGGCATAATAGGTAGTGTTGTTAGTTGGGTTTTGTCTACTATAGGCAAAGTTGCTGGTTATATGGCTGACCATCTGTGGACGTTAGGAGTGTTAGCTGCTGGATTAAGTTTTAGAGAAATAAAGTATGGCTAATCCAGTAAAAGTTAAAAATACAACAAGAGTTGTCTTTTCGCTAGTGTGACTGTCAGTGTGAGGCAGATCAACAGGTGGCGTGCTTTCTGGACTGCTTTCTGGCTGTGGGCTGCTTTCTGGGGTGTTTATAACTGGATCGCTTTCTTCAGGGCTAGGTACTTTTTTTTAAATGGATGGAGCAGGCCTTGTGTTTAAACCTTGATTGTGCCCTAAGTTTTGGTCGTCTCCAGCTATGAGAATTTCATTCTTATAATTCTGTATCATGCCAAACTGTAGTCTAAGGTCAGAGGGAAGCATGTATAATCCATGGCCTACAACAAAGTCAACCTTTGACCTAGCATGTGCAAGAACATCTTGATACCTTTGTATGCTTGCAGGCAAATCAACAGCTGAGTTAATAGCATCTTCTAAATTGGCTAGAAATTGTTTTCTGGCATCAAAGCCTGTAGATTGATCAACTATGCTAGACTTAGTCTGTGCTTGTGCTCCTAATAGACACCAAACGTATGTCCGTATGGAGTCATTAAGTCTTTGCACTCCTGGCATTGTTAGTCCTTTACTTTCATCTAAGATAAATGTTGCCCAAGCATGAGGGTGTTTTTGTTCAATTGACCCTAATCGAACTTGTTTGTTTGGTTGAAAAGAGGTGTGGCCAGGCCAGTAGTCATAATTATATTCTCTACGTTCGCCCCACAAATACAATGTGCCCATCCCATGATTGCGGTCTAACTTTTGTCTAAAGTCAGTTGAAGGATTAATGTTAAATTCGTTGCAAATTCTTTCATATGCATTAGTGTCCATTAGGTTTTTAAATGCATTAAACGCGTTGTCGTTAGGGAGGGGCACTTGTAGTTCAGCTAGTATTCGTCTGTACTGGTAATAAACATGAAAGTTATATACTGACCTTACTAGAAGATTGGGATGGTTTAAATGGTTTGCATATGAAACACCGCAGCCAGTAGTTGCGCAGTAAATGGCAAAATTTAACTGATTCTGGAAAAAAGCCATAGGGCGGGATGACCATGCTGATGGCACTCTATCACTCTTTATTGGCGGATTTAAATATTTAGTTAGTGGGTTTACAAGCCTGACTTGAAAGCCATATGATTCGTCTACTGCAATGGTTAGATTGCTGAAGTCCAAAGATTTGGGATTATAAAACGCTCCTACATTGTAAGTGGCACTTTCGTTATATTTAAAAGGTTCCATTTTTAAATTAGTTTTTTTAAATAGTTATAAAAAAAGATGTACATCTATATAACCCAACAAAACAAGCGTGTGTTCTTAACATATCCAATTGTCAATTGGCACGGGAGTTGTAAGATTGCCCTTAAAGAAATTGGCTTTAAAGTTATGTGGGTTAACATATCTGAAAAGGCTCAGAATAATTGGATTAATGTTAATGACGAACAAGGCAATCAAATAACTCATGTGCAAATACCTGATGGTTACCACAACTTTTGCTTTTTAAAAGAAGTACTTAGCGAATTTGGCATATTGTTAAAAATTAACGAAGCAAACCTCAGAATTACTATACATTTCCCACTAGAAGAAAGAAGAGAGTACACTTTTCCGAAAGGCCTAGCTAAAATTTAGGCTTTCACAGTAGTGGCAGAGATTATAGATTTAGTACAAGAGAAGATGTTTATCAATTTGAAGGTAATAAACCTTCTGATTTCTCGTAAACCCAATGTTGTATGTCCATTTACAACAGTTAAGAACAGATGCTAATTTGTTTGATGGCTACCCGTCTACAGTTCTAAAGGTTTTGCCATCAACTAGGGCGGGGTTTTGCGATTATCGATTAATTTCAGTTGGAAAAAACAGTGAATTTAAAGAATTAATTAATGGGCCTATAAATTCATTAGATGTAAAAATAACTAACCAAAATGGAGAGCCTAGCCGGTTGTTTGTTCTGATTCATTAATGGTGCTGGAAGTAGAAGAGCGTACTGTAAACCCTTAATTTTTATGTCTCTGGAGAGAATATAAATATTCGGGTTCACGATCACCAAATCTTATCTTGCACGTACGCCCCCATTTTAAAGTAACGATTACGTCGATTTTTGCATTTTTTACATGTTAATTTTGTTTAGAAACAGGTGTTGATTTTGGTCAAATCTGACATGAGAAGGACGTGATTTGTATGTGAAAAGGGGGCTTTCGTGCAAAATAAGATGGGTGGTCTTGAAACCGTATATTTACATTCTCTAATATTCTTTATTCCTTAAGGAAGAAAAATCAAGATTCTGGTATTTGAAAGTTCAGCTCTCCTGTTGACTTCATAACTGAAACACATAACAGCCACATGAGCACTAAAGTACTAAATACTGACATAATGTCTCTAGAAAAATCATCATTACATGCTTGGCAGATAAAAAAAAAAGTATTGACATGTAGTGGTCAATATAAATTGTGACCAAAGACAAAAGAGGCAAAAGGTTTTCTGTTGAAAGAAACAGATCTCAGGGTCCGCGGAACAAATGCAAGAAATAACAGTACAGACTATATCATGTGTGTGGGTGAGAGTGCATGAGAGAGAGAGAGTGTGTGTGTGTTTGTAACAGGCAGAAAAAAACATAATTAAAACAAAAATCAAATCCTATTTTCAGTCTGATGTTGTCATTCAACACCTTTGTCATTGTGTGCCTTTTGACAAAAAGTCTTTGGGATCACAAATGAGAAAGCTGCTTTGTAAAAAGTGGTTACATCACACCCATACTTAAATACCTCCCAAGGTCGTGTAACCAAGACTCTCTCTGTGTGTGTGTGTGTGTGTGTGTGTGTGTGTGTGTGTGTGTGTGTGTGTGTGTGTGTGTGTGTGTGTGTGACACTATACAAATCAAATAAAATGTGTGCTGACCTGGCTCAAGATCAGTAGGTCAACGTGGATTTTACTATCGAGCCACAGAACTACTTTTGATGCTCAGGCACTGACCGGTCATGCTTACAGGGTTCACACAGATGTGACCAAACAAAATTCCTGACTTTTTCCAGGCTTTTCATAATTTTTCCAAACCCCAGAATGTGTGTGTGTGTGTACCCCTGTATGTGATTACCATGCTAAACACACCAGAAAAGAACTGCTTTAATGATTATTGATAGCAGGGCATTCAATACTTACCAAAACATTTAGTGTGTGTGTGTGCGCGTGCGCGTGCGCGCACATGCGTGAAAAAGTCAGAGACACGGAGACAGAGACAGAGAGAGAGAGAGAGAGAGAGAGAGAGAGAGAGAGAGAGAGAGAGACAGTGTATGTGTCTATGTATGTGAGAGAGAAAGAGACGGTGTGTGTGTAAGTGTGAATGCGCGCGCGCATGTGTGGGTGTAGGTGTGTGAGAGACAGACAGTGTGGTGTGTGTTTGTGGGAGTGTGTGTGTGTGAGAGAGAGAGAGATATGGTATGGTCAGGTCAGGTCAGGTAATTAGGACACAAGGCCTCGCGGCCTCTCAACTGTCCTTTCATTTTAATTTGGATGTTCAACATGGCTGAGTACTTACAAGCCAATGTGTTTCTATTCAATTCCGTATTTAAATTTGACATTTTTGGATAAGAGAGAGAGAGCGAGTGCGTTAGAGACAGCGCGTGTGTGTGTGTGTGTGTGTGTGTGTGTGTATGTACAGGGTTCCTACAGACTCCCAAGAACAAAATTCAAGGAGTTTTCAAGGAGTGCCTTTTCTATTTCAAGGTTACAACACTTGCGTAAAAATTGAAAACAGAAACGGCAGTTTGATTTTTCTGTGTTAAGGTTGATGAAAAATAAATTACTTAAAAAAAAATTTTTGTACAAAGAAAACAAAAAGCTTTGTTTTAAAATAATTTTTTCGTCAACCTGAACAGAAAAAAATAAACTGCCAGTTTTTATCAGAGTGAGTGTGCCAGCACACCACACATTAGAACATTGTATTAAATGCCAAAACACTAAAATCAGCAAAAATATGTCCATTTGTAAGAGAACATACAGACTATGCATGGTGTGTAAGAGACTGGTTGGAGAAAAAAAAGTTTAAAAAAAAAAAAACTAGTTTAAAAAAAAAGTTTACAAACGTCGTCGCGAGAGTTAATACCAAGGGAGATAATTTGATCAAAATTGATGAAGTTACAAATTACCTCCCTTGGTAATCGTCTGCTAAACCTCCGGCCAGAGGAAATCTGAAAACCGCGATCATTGTGCGTGATTTAATTTCTGTTTTTATTCCTATTTCAAGGTTTTTGTAAATAAACTTCAAAGCAAAATTCGACATCATGAAAAAGTTTGCACATCTTTTACAAAATTCCAGGACTTTTCCAGACCCATGGCCACAAATTACAAAATTCCAAGACTTTTCCAGCCCTGGAAATGTTTTTTTTCATTTTTCCATACTTTTTCCAGACTTCCAGGACTCTGTACGAACCCTGTGCTTAGCATGCTGTATCGCTCGCGTTCATTCTCTTACCTTTCGACAAGATCAGCTTTCCTCCCATCCATCTTTGCTCCTCGTTTTCTGCATTCTTCGCGTAGTTCAACGAGTCTCATATCTCCGAACGAAGTCATGTTGAAAAACAATAGTGTTGAAATGCGACTTCCAAGTGATTCGCTTCGCCTTCCCGTACTGGCTAAAACTGGCTGCGCAGTGACAAAGAAGCAATGACGTCTTCTTCCTCCTAAAATACTGGTTCACTCAAAAACGAGTAGGTCACCAGCGCGCATGTTAAAAAGTAAAATAAAATAACATAAAACAGTGCGACTCAGACTGTTGGCCCCTGGAGCAAATTTCGTTTGTCAGTTTCTTTTTACAGAAATGAAAACAAAAAACGTCACACACAAAAGATCTGTGCTGAAAATGTTTTCAAAGGCCGACACGATCCTGTGCTTTTCCTCAGTTTGTTTACCTTCGACACTGGCAGCCATACACCGTATATAGCCAGCGTCACCTAGCGGTGAAGGAACGATAATTTTCAGCTAAGTTTCTCATTGCATTAAAGTTTAAAGAGATAGCATTATGTATCATCTGATGTTGAACACAATTAGACTAATGAGATCGCATTTAAAAAAGTGCTAATTGTTACCTGCACTTGTTTCCCCCCACTTCTTATTTGTTCCCTCCCGTTGCTTGACGAGCCAGTGGGGTTGCATTTCTTTGAGGATCCAATTAATGGAGTCGCCTGCATTGGCCAGTTCTTAGCCATTGCAACTGCTGATTCCTCTAAGTATCAGCACTGGCCTGCAACTTCCAAGGAAAACTGAGGGAAAATCCTGGTCATCAGTGTGCCAGAAATGGGCCAGTTCAGGCATAAGTCTCGAAAAAAACATGAAGATTTTACCAGTATTTGGTCGGTTGAGGGCTGCGTCTGGCTTGCCATCAAAAAGCCCGTTTTGATTTGCCAATACTGTACCAGGGTCGGCTGATATATTTTAGGCTAAAGTTAATTAAAACACGCAGGCAAGGACATTTGTAGACCATTAAAAAAGGGCAAGGGATAACATAATTTAATGATCATGTATCTCTTGTCGGGACATCAGACGATTGGCTAGTAGGTCATTTGCCAGAATATCCTCATCTGGGAGAGGGTACCTATTTTTGAGGCGCACAGCCAGTTGGAGATGTTGTAGTGGAAGGAATTCAGTGAGATAGGACTCTGCTTCCCCCTCTTCCTCTTTGCCTGAATGGCAACAATTCTGTTCAGATAGAAAATATGCATCATGATGACAAATATTTTCCAGCGGGGTCTGCCAAATCAGTACGGTCAAAGACGACTGTTTCCGTGCTGTATTCTTGAGATTCATCTTCCGTGCACACTTGAGCCTCATGAAGGGTCAATAGCAAATTCTCTTAAAACTGAATCAAAAGTAAGATCTGGCCGGGACTACTCAAAAAGTGCAAAGAATGACAACAACATGTAAACAACTGCCACTTTGAGTTGCAATATTTGAAAAAAAAAGCGCCAAATGTTAATACACACACACCACACACACACACACACACACACACACACACACACACACACACACACACACACATACATACATACTACATACACACACACACATGCACACGCATAAATATAGAAATCTGAAATCAAATCGCAATTACCTGAATGCGCGCGCGTGTGTGTATGTGCGTGTGTTTACGTGCGTGCCATATATGCGTATGAATGTCATGCACGCATTTGTGTGTGTATGTGAGTCTATTGTTGTGTGCCACTCTCTCTTTCTCTCTCTCTGTGGTACGCACGCGTACGCATGCGCGCGCACACATATACACACATGCACGCTGGCGAGCGTACTTTCCAGCATATCGATTACAATCAATGAACAGAATATCTTGCACTTAAATAAGTGTTAAACTCGTTTGATTCATGTGTTTAGTATACAAGAGCATATTTAAATATCTATATAAAATGGTCATTGATCAACATCATTATTAAAGAGAGAGAGAGAGAGAGGAGGAGAGAGAGAGAGAGGAGAGAGAGAGAGAGAGAGAGAGAGAGAGGAGAGAGAGAAGAGAGAACACGGCTCTCTCCTTTGACAGTATCACACATCAGTCCACTGGCACATTCCTTGTCTTTTGTACTCTTGTCCCGGTTCTTTGCTGTGAATAAACAGACAAGAAGTGTGTGCGTGCGTGCGTGCGCGCGCGCGTATGTGTGTGTGTGTGTGTGTGTGTGTGTGTGTGTGTGTGTGTGTGTGTGTGTGTGTGTGTGTGTGTGTGTGTGTGGTGTGTGTGAGTGTGTTTGTGCGCATGTGCATGCTTGAGTGCGTGCGGACAGACAGAGAGACAGGGAGAGAGAGAGAGGGGAGAGAGAGAGAGAGAGAGAGAGAGAGAGAGGAGAGAGAGAGAGAGAGAGAGAGAGATGCAGAAAGGTATAACCTGCTCATTCTCAGCTACCTCTTAGTTACACCCTTTCTAGAAATGATGAAAATGCTGTGGACATATAACTGAATATTTTGTTAGACATGTTTAAAAGCATACAATATAAATTATGGACTCGAGTCTTTCTTGACGGAAAACAAAATCCACTGATCGACGTAGAACGACGTCACCACCATCGTCTTACACGAGGTAATGGTCATCTTCCTCTTGAATGATAATTAACATTAGAGCATCTGTTGCCATGAAACCTTCCTACAGGTTAAGTTACCAACTAAACGCAAGTTGCCAACTAAAATTGAAAGGTTGCGTTGCTTGAGTCGTTACTTCTTACTGTTTTGTAAGAAGTTTGTCCCTAAATTTAAACCTCATCTCTGCATAGGAGAGGTGAACGTTCCCATCTCTGGCATATTCCAGTGTTAGGTGTTGTTTTAATGACTATGATCAGTCTTACAGCCTTTATTGCAGTAGTGTAATTGGGAGGCTTGATCTTCCCCGTTTGTTTGTTAAGCTGTTCATCCTGCCCCTGTCACCCGTCGGTTGTACAGACTGTCAGAGGAACAGGACAGCTAATGATATAAGTATAGGAAATGAATGGATGGGGGTTGTTAGTAATCGAGGAGGGAGGTGAATATTTGCAATGAGGCCGCCAATTCCCAACACCTGTTGTGTTACATAATGTCATTGGGATCAGATATGACAATCTTTGATATCATGGTGTTCGTCAGCATTTATGCTAATAAAATCAAAATAGTATCTTTAACCCGTGTTTAAAATTCAGAAATTACACAGAGGGCTCATATCATAGACAAACCAACATATCTATTCTTACCTTAAATTTGACTTCCATCTTGATTTTTTGTGCAAAGATAAGTGTCTTCTTGCTCTGCTGTTACTGAAATGATTGCATATATAATCAAGAATTTGATATAAAGGAAATTTTTATTCTAAAATTACGTTTAATCTAACATACTTACCGTGGCTCACTAATGCAATAAGCGGCAGCAATTTGCTATCCCTGCCTCGTATACAATAAAGTCCGTACGGACAACAAAACCCTTGAAAGGGCCTCGTGCCTTGCGCATGCTCAGAACCATCCTCTTTTCGAGGTATATCAAACCCTGACTGAGGACTCCTGATGGAACCAGGAAGGCGGGGAGGTAGGAAGGGCCTCTGCGTGAGCCACGGTAAGTATGTTAGATTAAACGTAATTTTAGAATAAAATTTCCTTTTAATTACACATACTATACCGTGGCTCACTAATGCAGAGTCGCACTACCTGGAAGGAGGGCTCACCTGGTTACCGCCTGGAGGAGCGAGAAGAGCCGGAGCGTGTGGCGGAGATGGAGTGTTGGGCCACCACAGCTGATGCGATGCCCCTAGACCCATCATCGCGCAGACGAGAAACGTCGTGCAGGTAGAATTGGATGAAGGTGCCAGGGGAACGCCAATATGCGGCATCTAACACACTCTGAATACTGACATTATGAGCTACTGCCAGCGAAGACGCCCATGCCCTAATCTCATGAGGTCTTGGTGAGAAAACAGCCAAATCTCCTTCAGGTCTCGCGTACACAGCTTTAATGACTTCTCTCAGCCATCGAGAGATTGAAGAGCGCCTGGTGTCCTCCTTATAACCTTCGTTGTAAGAGAGAAACAGGTGGCGCTGCTTGGGCGAGAAGATTTCGTGCGTTTCCTATACTCCACAGAGCGCGCACCGGACAGAGAGTGCGGTCTTCGTCGTCTGGGGCGAGAATAGAAGTGAGAGGAAGAATGGAGATAGTCGGTGAAGGAGAACCTGGCAACTGGTTTTTCGCTAAAAATTCTGGGAGGAGGCGAAGAGATATCGAGCCATCCGGTTCGGAAGCGACGTCCCCAGGCAGGCCACTAAGGGCATGGACTTCACTGCAGCGCCTCCCTGAGGCCAGGGAAACGAGAAAGGCTGTTTTGAAGGAAAGGAATTTCAGAGAACACTCCGGATGGGCTCGTAAGGGGGGGGCCTGAGGGAGGAGAGGACTAAGAAAAGATCCCACGCCGGGGAACGGCGGGGGCATCGGGCTTCCTGTAGGGCTGCTCCTCTGACCAGATCCCCCAGAAGAGGGTCGTCCACGAAGGAAGGGCCCCCTAACTGGTGCATAGTGGTGGAAATAGCCGCCCTGTGAACCTTAACAGAGGAGGCTGAAAGCTTTTTCTCCGATGAAAGAAAAGCTAGGTAGTTCGCCAATTGCATTGAGAGGGAGAATGAGGTGATACTGCGTGGTTGGAGCACCAAGAGAGCCAGCCATTCCAGTGCACACTGTAGACACTTTGGGTGCCTGGCCTGTGGGCATGTTCCACAAGGCCGATTACCGCTGGGGAGGCGCCTTGTGCAGACAGCGTGTCCCGCACAGTAGCCAGGCGTGAAGATGCAGCACGTTTGGATTGCCGTGTGGAATGCCTGACCGTGGCTGAAGCAGGGACTTTGCTTTTAAGGCGAGCGGTATCGGAGGCACGTGAGACAGGAGAGAACTATAAAACACGGGTCTAGCCCAACCACCCTCAACCAGTTTCGGGTGGTTGAACCTAAACCCCGCGTTTTTATAGTTCTCTGATAAGTAAGACAGTAAAATCCGGGCTTAAAACGTTCCGCGTCTGGGCGGAATTCCGCGATTTCGGTTTGTCAAAAAAAAAAAAAAAAAAATGACAGGAGCAAGGTATCCGTGATCAGCTTGCAAGCGTTCATAGCAACTGCGCGCAAGTTATGGCCCCTGATTATTCTTGGAAGAAGTTTCCGGTCGGACTTCCGGAAAAAACAAAATGGCGGAGCGCGCAGACATTGTTCATGCGGGTCGATCTTTTGACGAATCTGCAATTAAAAACAAGTGGAAATGGGAGTGGACGCTTCAGAAAGTTGACGAAGAAGTCATTGGAGACTTTCTTCGCAAAGTTATTGCACCACTGGTTTAGCTTGGTGCAAACTGCTTAAGGGAAGTGTTACAGTGGTCGCGGGAAGAAAGCTCTTGATCACATTCGTTCAGCGAAGCACGTGTCAAACGTCAAGGCGCTGAGTGGAACTACAAGAAAGGTCACTGAAGACACTTTAGCAGCAGTAAAACGTGCCAGGATAGAACATTGCAATCCTGTGGGGAAAAAAGAGGGTGATATAGAAAATGTGGAGAGTGCAAGCCAGGCGGGAGGTAGCAAGGAAAAAGAGAGGGTTCAAACTAATCAAAGTCAAGTTGTCAGCAAGAAGGTGGATGAGAATGAAATAAAAATTGTAGAGTGTGAAAGCCAGACAGGAGAAAGCAAGGAAACAGCAGACAAAGATAGGGTTGAAATTCAAGTAAGCAAGAAGGTGGATGGCAAAGACAGTGCAGACAATGCCAGCAGCAAGAAGAAACAGAGTTCCTTGCTATGTTTCTTTAATGCCTCCACCACCCAAACACCCAAACGACAAAGCTCTGTGTGTGTGTGTGTGTGTGTGTCCTTGTGAAATCCTGTATTTCAGTGTTTATTATAATTTAGGAACTTCAAAATTTGACTTTCAGTATGTGCTGATTCCACAAGTTTCTCATTTATCAAAATTTGGATATTGTGACTTTCAAAATGTGCTGATTCTACAAGTTGATCTCTGTTATATGAGACTGAACTTTAAAGTGTTTGATGCAGTTACTTTGTGTGCACCAACTTCAAACTTGATATTGTGTGATCATTTAAACCTGAAAAGTGAAACTTATTGAGCAACCCCAGAAGTGAATTTCATCCAAAGACTATAGTTGGTGAACACCTGTAAAACACTCAAGTTAAAGGGGGAGTGTTCATTTTATTATGTGTTTAACCCCTTCTCCCCTTGTCCCAAATATATCTTCCTGTAATAATTATGTGTTTACAGCAATTTTTATGCACTAAATAACTCTTGAAATTATGTCCAGAAAGCGTGAAATGGCATAGATTTACACTCGGTTTTAAAAAAAAATTTCCCGGGGGAGCATGCCCCCGGACCCCCCTAGTTTCAGTGGACTTTTCCTCCTCCTGTTTTAAGCCCTGACTTAGACTTCAATAACCAAAAAAAATAACGATTATCTACAAACATACTGTGTAGGATTATCCGTTTTCAATACTAATTTACTAAATTTTTCAGATTTTAGTTTTTGCTTAATCCTGTGTTTTTCCTGATCATTTTCAATAACATCATTTTCGCGCATACATTCATCAAATGCGTCTCTGTCTTTAATTGTTCTCTAAAGTCTTTTAAAATCCACACACTTGTCCTAGCATGATAAATCTTATAAAACGAAGTAGATAGACAGACAGACAGACACACAAACACTAGGTAATGGTGGGGTAGGTAAGGCTGGCCGGATCACACCATGTCTTTAATCACTCATTGTCGGCCTACCTAAGGAAGAAAATTGTCCACACCTGCAGAGACCTGTCATTAGGCTGACACCCGATTACTTAATTTGCGCTGTTGGGTCTTATAACTTGGCAAGGTGCAATACCGCGTGACCGGACATGCCGATCTAGACCCAGCGCCCTCTCAGTTTAGCCATGGATTTCAATGCAGACGGATGTGTTTTGTTCACAGAGGACAGCTTCTTGCTATAGATGATCATGTGTTTTTATTACAGCTGTATGGCGAAGTATCTAAACAAAAGAAATCAGGCGGGCCCAGTTCTTTACCTCCTAAGCCATAGAGTATTGCTTTTTGGAAGGTGAGGAGAAAGAAAAAACGAGAACCTACTATTGATGAACTACACAAGCACCTTGAAGAAATGATTCCATTTTTAAAAATGGCGCTGTTTTATTCAAAAGCTCCAAATGTTCAGTGACAGTGTACTACCTGTAACGCCAAACCTACTCGCCAATGCTGTCTAAGGATAAAGAAG
>CM031598.1:53046795-53146918 GCA_018398815.1 Conus ventricosus | reverse complement strand
CGCAAAAAATCCCTTTACTAGGGCACAGCAAGGAGCCACCCCAATCAGCAGGACAGCAGACGTCTGAGTGGCTGGACCGACAGGTCTCGTAGGTTTGGTCAGACGCCTCGGCGCCTACCCAGACTCATCTAGCCAATTTAGAGTGACCAGTGCCCACGAGTTAAGCACACGGCGCCAGTTAAGTAGGAAAGGGGGAAGGTAGTGTGTGGTGGGGGTGAAATCAAGCTAATCAATTAAATGCCATTGACACCACAGAGAGTAAGGCGTGTAGGCATGACTGGCATGATTTGAACTTCCAATGAATTTGAGGGAGATAACTTCGGGTACGAGGCGGTAAAAATACTGACCAATGGTACTCGCCCTTTTTGACAGATCGGAACGGGATAAGAAGGATGTGAGAGTGAGAGAACGGGAGGACGAGAAGGGGAGAACGGAGAGAGACAGAGAGAGAGAGGGCTGAGTGTAATCTCTGAGGAGAGAAGAGCAGAGAGATGAGGGGAGGAGAGGAGAGAACCAAGTGGAGGCATTAGCACGAGATAGTCTGCAGAGGAAGGACTTAGGAGAGATGTGGAGAAGAGAGTTGCTAACTAATGAAGAGGAAAAGAAAGAAAAAAAAAAAAGAAAAGAAAAGTAACCATGTCCATTTGAAAAGAGCAGACTAGAAGAGAGAGAGAGAGAGAGAGTGCAATGCGTTAATGCAGGAAGAAAGAAAGGAGAACAGATCGATGTTGATAGTTACTGTTCTATCTTAACCGGGGTTCGACCTCATACTTGGCCAGCGCCACTTCCATCGGCAGTCCAACCTGACCAGTGCCAGCAGTCCAGCCTGACCGGTGCCAGCAGTCTAACCTGACCAATGCCAACGGTTGTGTCGTGCTTGTGAAAGTGACAGTGAAAAGAAAAGGAAAAGAAAAGAAAAGACAGTGATTCGTGAATAGTTAAGATCACCTGGCCAGGTAAAGTAGAAATCTATTTATACCCGGGTTAGTTAATGATGTTTTAGATAAATGATTTTGTGAAGTTCAGGAAAGAGAGAATGTTTTATTTTGTTTGATTCCATATGCATTGATGTTTCGTTCTATGAAAATGTGTAGTAAAGTTATAGACTTTACTAGTGGTTTGATGTGACGAATGCATGATATATGAATGAGATCGTAAGCAAGCTGTGAGTGTGTTTGGGCTGTGCGCTAGTCCTTCCTCCATCGACATCACCCGAGGTTCACACACACACACACAAAACACACACACACACACACACACACAAAACACACACACACACACAAAGGAATTTATACATTGCACTCCAAAAGTCATAAATTGAGTAATTGATTCTTCCCAAATTTTTGCAGAAACTGCATATGGCCGAATAACAATTTCAGTTTTAATTTTTATGCAAAAACGTTTTTCTTGTTATTACATTCTTCATTTTCATGGAACAAATGAAAATTGTACTTGCATGACCAAAATTAAAAATCAACATGCACAGTTATCAATGAAATTTGCTACAGTGCTATGTTAATGCCCATTCCTCTGTGTCTATGCCTTTTTTGTATTGTTGGGCAATTAGTAGCATTTCATGGGAAATCAAAGTTTGGTTCTTGCAGACTGTGAAAACAGTTTCACACACACACACACACCACACACACACACACACCCCACACACACACACACACACACACACACACACGCACACACACACACACTGATGTTTTTGTCCCCCCCCCCCCTCCCCTCCCCTTCAAATTAAAAAAAATTCATATTGTATTTCATATTCCAGGTCCTCCATTCTCAGAGGCTAAACGAGAAGGCCCTGAACCCTTGGTTCATTGCCTCAGCAGACGGGGCCCCAAGTCTGCCCACTGCACATGCATGGCTGGACCAGGTGAGACGTGCACCCACATTGGTGCCCTGGCATTCGCTGTTGACGCTTTCGTTGCAACACGGGAAAAAACAACATGCACGGGCGTCAAAGCCTACTGGAAAGTACCACAAGGCATGAAAGGTGTCACCCCAAAAGCAGCCCATGAAATTGATTTTAGTTTCAGCAAAATCAAAGAAAACTAGATTAGAAAACTTTATTGAAGATGAGAATGCAATGTCATTGTCACCTACTTGCCAGAAACAGTTACCAGATGTAGCAGAACCATCAGAGGCTGAGTTAACTCAGCTGTTCTAAACAGTTAGATATGACAAAAGCTAAGCTCCTAACATTCTCAGGGCACTACCACAGTACTGTGCTGAATACAAAGTAAAAGATGATGGACAGATTCCTGTTTCTCTTCGAGCTCTTCATCGAGATGACTGTGTTGGGAAAAGCGCAGAAGAGCTGCGGGAATATTGCAGGTCTCTTGAAATAAATATTTCAAAGGAGCAGACAACTAAAATTGAAGAAGCTACCAGACAGCAGTCTAAAAGCTCCATTTGGTTCTCTATGCGTGCTGGAGAGAATTACAGCATCCAATCTGTATGCTGCGTGCCACACCCCAAGTGACAAACCATCAACAAGTTTGATTAGGAGGATTTGTTATCCTGAGAGGAATACATTTTCATTTGAGGCAACATCCTGGGGTTTTCAACATGAAGAGGAAGCAAAAAAGCAATACCACCTCATTTCAAAACACAATCACACAAACTTTAAAATGAGGAACAGTGGACTGCATGTGCCACCAGAGTTCCCTTTCATGGGAGCTTTCCCTGGTGCAGTTGTTTCTTGTGACTGCCATGGCATTGGATGTCTGGAAATAAAGTGTCCTTTCAGCCACAGGCAGAACAAGATCAGGCAAGCCGTTTCGGACATTAGTTTTTGCCTTCAGGAGAGAGATGGACAACTGACACTAAAGGAAAATCATCCCTATTTCACACAGGTTCAAGGTCAGCTTTTCTTGACAAAATCAGACTACTGTGATTTTGTTGTGTGGACTAATGTAGACATTGCCATTGTTCGCATTTTTCCCTGTCAGGTATTGTGGGATGAGTGCATTGAAAGAGCACACAAGCTGTTCAGGCTTGCAATATTGCCAGAACTTGTCAGAAACTGGATTGATTGCCCTCCTTCAGCATCGACAAGCAACATTCCTGAGAAGCGACCAGTGGAAGAAGAAAACAGAAACCAGAAACAGATGAACTGTTTTGCTTTTGTAGGGAGGGAGAATATGGGCGGATGGTTGCTTGCGATAACCCGGGACGGGTCCGTTGGAATGGTTTCATTTTGCATGTGTTGGGTTGAAATCAAAGCCAAAGGGTGCATGGTATTGCCTGATTGCGCACCTCAGGATTCAAGACAAAGAAGTTCAAAGTCAAATTTTGTTGACATAATTACATACTTACACATGTGTACACATGCATCATGTGTGTGTGTGTGTGATACTGTGTTTTACACTAATTCTCTGTGTGTGTGTGTGTGTGTGTGTGTGTGTGTGTGATGTGTATGTGCGTGTGTGTATGTGTGACAAAAGCAATACTTGTGAACATGCATTGCTAATTGAAAAAATGTTCATATGCTATGTCCTCTATACTTCAACAGTTTCTTGTGCATGATTTAATGTCAGCAGCTGTTACAAGCAACAGCTTCTTGTGGTCATTCAGTGACTGAGATATTTAATGAAACTTCATTATGCATGATTTAATGTCAGCCAGCTGTTACAAGCAACAGCTTCTTGTGGTCATTCAGTGACTGAGATATTTGATGAAACTTCATTGTGCATGATTTAATGTCAGCCAGCTGTTAAAAGCAACAGCTTCTTGTGGTCATTCAGTGACTGAGATATTTAATGAAACTTCATTATGCATGATTTAATGTCAGCCAGCTGTTACAAGCAACAGCTTCTTGTGGTCATTCAGTGACTGAGATATTTGATGAAACTTCATTGTGCATGATTAATGTCAGCCAGCTGTTACAAGCAACAGCTTCTTGTGGTCATTCAGTGACTGAGTATATTGATGAAACTGGTGTAAGCTCTGTTCTGTGGTGTGTGTGTGGTGGGGGGTGGAGATGCTTCATTTTTATACATGTATTTCTAACTGGAAAAAATGGTCATGTGTATTATTCACTGTAACACTAAAAGGGTTTATTGTGCATGATTTCATATGTCAGCCAGTTGTTAGAAGCAACAGCTTCTTGTGGTCATTCAGTGACAGAGATAGAAGAAACTGGTGTAAGCTGTGTGTGTGTGTGTGTGTGTGTGTGTGTGTGTGTGTGTGTGTGTGTGTGTGTGTGTGTGTGCACGCTTTATTTCTAAAAATGTATTTCTGGCTGGAAATTTTTTTCATGTATTATTCACTGCATCACTATAAGAGTTGATTGTGCATGATTTCATGTGTCAGCTGATTGTGAGAAGCGACTTTTCTTGCGCTTTAAATGACTGGAATAGTTGAACAGTTCGTGTAAGCTTGGTGTGTGTGTGTGTGTGTGTGTGTGTGTGTGTTGTGTGTGTGTGTGTGTGTGTGTGTGTGTGTGTGTGTGTGTGTGTGTGTGTGTGTGTGTGTGTGTGTTTTAGTTATTCTCTTTTTGTCGCTTCTGCTAATACTGAAAGCATGTTCGCCCTAAAAATAACTTTACAACTGATGCAAAATATTGGTATCACTTCTTTTATGTAACAATAGGACACATGTTAACCAGAGCACATGACACAGTCACAATTTTATCTAGAGTTGTTACTTTTTCCCCCAGTACGAGTAAACAGTAGTTCTATGGGAATGGTGCTGCTAAGAATTGTGTATTTGCTGCTTACCATCCCAATCACACGTTCAACATGAATTCGTAAGCGCGCTAATTTCTTGTTGATTCAATTCTATTGCACTGAGTTGAAGTTTACCTTTTGTGAAAGCAGGAATTTTCACTTCAGCCCCTTGCATTGCTACCAGCTCAGCAATATCAAAACCTCTGTCTGCCAAAACAATGTCATTTGGGAGGAGATTATTCAAGTATCCACTCCCTTCACAAACTTTTTTGTCATTAGCCCTGCCACCCCATCCTTTGGATATAAACAGAAATGTGTCCCTGAGGTGTAATTTGAAATGAGATATTTGAATTGTGTTGTTGTGTTTATAATTTGACCATGGTCAGTGCACTTGTGTCCGAACTGGAAGGCCTCTCAATGAATATTTCAAAGCAGTCAATTATTGACACAACTCGTCGCCATGGATACCCCTTAAACTGAACAGCAAACTTGTGTGAATACTATGTTTGTCTGCCAGAACACCAGTGCATTGAGCCTGTAGTACAGAACATGTATTGTTTCATGAAATACTTTGGAGGCAGTGGATCTTGACACACAGAAGATGTAGGCCGGGTGTTTCAAAGGAGTATTCAGTCTCATATGGATCAAAGTCAACATCAAAGCTTGGAAGTGAGTGAGAGCTCGTCTTGTATTCTGGGCATATGAGAAGCCAGAAAACCAAACAGGACTGACAGTGCTGAAAAGTCAGTTAGTCCTGTGAAGTACTTGACTGTGTCGTCTTGATCGTGCAGAGACTGCAGAGTCATTTTTTTGCTGGCAAGGGCCTCTTTCAGTTGCAGGTTTTCCTGAGTCAGTCTGTTTAGTTCACCTCTCATTAACTGTTCCTCTTCTACTGTTAGGCTGCTCATTTGTGACTCGGTCTGACAAAACGTCCCAAACTCATCACTGTCAGGTGGTGGTGACTGAACTGTCAGTTCATTTACACTGGTTTCAGTGTCACCAGTACACAGAATGTCTTCTCCAAAATGTGCATCTGTTTCCACTTCAGTAACTTCATCACTTGTTGTTGTTGTCTTTAACTGCTTGTTACTGTTTCTGTTTTGATGCCTCTCATACCTATTTCCTTTCAGTTCTTTGTAGGCCTCATATCCCAGCTTCAGAGTTGGTTTCCAGCTGGGTTGGTGACATCCATAATGTAAGCCTTCACTCCTGCAATACATTACAAAACAGATCAGTAACAAAATGAAAATTGATCACAGAAAATAAGTTCCATACTTCAAAAAGTTTCAAATGAATGAGATGGGATTTCACCTGAATAGGCCTTAAAACTTTTTAGACAAACAAAGAAACATACAATCAAAAACAAAAACAAAACTGAAAAAAGATGCAAATGAAGAAAATACTCTTCACATATATTTAAAACTTATACCAGTATTTTAAGTATCACACACACACACACACACACACACACACACACACACACACAGTGTGTGTGTGTGTGTGTGTGTGTGTGTGTGTGTGTGTGTGTGTGTGTGCACGCACACACGTGGGTGCACACGCAAAAATCAAACACAAACTAGGATAAGGTGGAGTCAACGTAGAATATTACTTTAAAGAAGGACAGAAGCACATGTCACTCATCTGTCTGTCAATGAAAATATTATTATATCCTTTGAACGTTCGTTTCTTATTTTTGAACGTTCTTTTCTTATTTCAGTGATTTACATGCCCCCGTGTACTGATCTAAGACTTAAAAGATCAAGTGGCAAAAACACTTTTTTAAAAAGTCCTACATAAAATGTTTTCCCCTCAGCTGCCTTCTGCTGCACGCAGACGAGGCATCCGGTTCACAAAGGAGACGGCGACACAGAGGAAAGAGAGAGATCTAAAGCGAAAGTAGACTGTCCCCTTGCAGATTGTGTGTGCACGGAAACAAACAGACATACAGAGACAAACAGACATACAGCACCCACAAAAAACGTACCATTTACAAAGTGGTCGGAGCAAACAGATCTGTTGGAAGTGTCAGACCCAAATGTAACGGCCTTGAGTCGAAGGTGTGCCACCCATTCTCTCCGTCTCCTCGTTGTTAGGTCTTCGATGATCTTCCCCTTCGTTGTTACTACGGTCGGTATGCTGAAATAACGCCTATCTTTTTCCCGACTTTGTTTATTGTGACAGCCTTTCACGCAACAATTTTTGACCATCTTGCACTTGAAGTTCCTTCTTTTACTATGTATTTTCCTTCTGCAACCAACGCGGAGCGTGCGTAAGTCTGCTTCCAGAACGCGTTCGTGGCATGGTTCAGCCCCAAGAACGAACGATAACTCTTCCCGGCACTTAGTGACGTCATCTCGACAGATCTAATTGATAGAAGTCATTAGGTAAATTCTTGGCACTAAGTAAGGTTAAATGACCCAACAAGTCTCTTGAGTCCGGCCCTGTTTGGAAGTGGTAGCTTTATAATGCTTATTTAATTCATATTATCATAATGATATCGTTAAAATATTTAGATCTATAAAGGCATCCCCTGGACCATTAAGGTCGTGCATCAATAAACATTGAGAACACTCCTACCGTAGCTTTGCACTTGGCAGCAGAGCAAGGTCAAAACTGTTAACAACATAATTGACCAGTCACTCTTCTTTCTCTCACAAACTTCATTCCCGTGTTTCACTGCCTGCAAAGACCAATCCAGTTCTCACGTTAGGCTAAATCGTCGATGACGCAAAGGCTAGCAAAGTGTTTTTACGTAACAAGAAGAAATGACGATTTCACTAAGAATAGGCCTACTGATATGAACTGGAAATGCCCAGTTTCTTTTTCCTATGACAGTGATTTTAACTGTCTTCTAAAAAAAAAAAAAAAATAAAAACCGGTTTAGAAGAATTTGGGTGGCTTCGACATTGTTGTTTTGATCCCATGTTTCCTAGGTATTCTGCTTTAATCATAAATTGATACAATTGCATTAAAGTTTAAAGAGATAGCATTATGTATCATCTGATGTTGAACACAATTAGACTAATGAGATCGCATTTAAAAAAGTGCAAATTGTTACCTGCACTTGTTTCCCCCCACTTCTTATTTGTTCCCTTCCCGTTGCTTGACGAGCCAGTGGGGTTGCATTTCTTTGAGGATCCAAGTAATGGAGTCGCCTGCATTGGCCAGTTTAGCCATTGCAACTGCTGATTCCTCTAAGTATCAGCACTGGCCTGCAACTTCCAAGGAAAACTGAGGGGAAAATCCTGGTCATCATGTGTGCCAGAAATGGGCCAGTTCAGGCATAATTCTCGAAAAAACATGAAGATTTTACCAGTATTTGGTCGGTTGAGGGCTGCGTCTGGCTTGCCATCAAAAAGCCGGTTTTGATTTGCCAATACTGTACCAGGGTCGGCTGATATATTTTAGGCTAAAGTTAATTAAAACACGCAGGCAAGGACATTTGTAGACCATTAAAAAAGGGCAAGGGATAACATATGTAGCCGGTGCTAAATGTGTTTATTTCTTGGTCACCCATCGTAGACGAGATATTTTGTTCACGAGTTATCTTCCCCCTTACCTCCCTTGATCAATTGATCTCATTTTATTGTGTAAATTCTTTAAATCATGAATACCTCAGAACCTACATAGTTGTGTATACGTTGCTGAAGTCACAAAATTTAATGTATTCCATTCATTACAATTGTGCTGGACTGAGAAGCCCATATTTTCCCTAAAACGGGTATTTCGACCAAATTAATCTTGGCGCCATTTTGAATTGTACGACGAACAAACCGTGAATAATTCTTGATTTCATAAAAAGTATGAGAGAATCCAAAGAATCCATGAATGCACATTGAAAGTAAAGTACCATAAGCTTTCATTTCGTATATCGCATGCCTATGATCTTTCTGTACAAGCTTGCGACTATACGAAATGACTGACAGCGCCCGTCCCTTTAGCGAGTCGCCTTCTTTGTTTACTGTCGGAGTTTTGATCTAAATTGTCGTTTCACGAAATTCGGACTTCCTAATTGAAATCTTTTTAATAACTCCATTTCTATGATAGAAGCAACAGAAAATTATATAAAAATTATCATCCGATGGACCATTTCAACGGAATAACATTTTTATCGAAGATCGTGTTCGAAGCACGTGGCGACGGCCATGTAGTGATAAGGCAAGTTGTGTTTTTCTACCAAACTTTAAACGCAAAGTTCTCCGCTTGGACGGCATCTTGGATAATGAAGTTTATATGTATAGAAAGAGCGAAATTCAAGCTTTTTATTCATTACACAATTATTTCATGCTGTTCAGTACTTTTCATCGAAATAAGGGCAAATATGACGTAAGCTCGTTAAAAGTGGGTTCATTCTCGGACTTTAATCGCCAGTAACTTTACACAGCCACAAAATTGTCAAATACGATTTTATTGCGTTTTATTCCTTGGGTTCTGAGGTTTTCATCGATATGAAATACGTTTGGATACTTTAAAAGGGGACGGCGGGCTAGACAAAGCAGAAGCTGCGACAGATAGCACAAATTTTGTTATTTGCCGTCTCGCGAGGCTCATTAAGCGTGCGGCGCTGCGTTGCCTGCTTTGCGGTCCGGTCAAGCTGTATATATTTGGAGCGCCGCGTGAGTGCGAGCCTGGGCGCGCTGAGTGAGTGCGATCACAACTGAAGGAGACCCGTGCTTCAGAGGAGACCAGACCACAGAGCTACAACACACCCCCATCGGAGGACTGTGCTGTAGAGGAGGCAGAGCCACCAAAGGCCACAGAGGAGGCTGTGCCACAAGACCAGAGACGACTTGGGACTAGCACCACCAGAAGAGGTTGGGCCCCAGAGGAGCTGCACCAAAAAAGGAGCAGATAAGTATAAAACACTCTGGGAAAACTTTCCCACACCTTTCCTTCTCCTTTTCCTCCCTCTCTCTTTCTCTCTCTTTTTTTTTTTTTTTTTTTTTAAACCATCCCACGCGTGTTAGCCCCTACCAAGAGACGAAAAACACAGATTTTGCTGTGTAACGCGGTTCCGAAATTGCTGGAGAATTACAGCGAAAATAAGATCACTTTTTCTCGCAGAAAGCAGGACTGCCCTGTACTGGGCAACCCTGCACAGAAATTGACACACTCCCGGAATCTTTGAAAAACCTGGAAAGAAAAAGGACGTACAGTGACGCATCCTCTAGCTCCCTAGTGACAATATACTCTGATGACGAAGTAAACGCCGACAGTGGTCCTAAACGGACCAGGAGAGACTGTCCAACCCCAAACGAAGAGGACAATGACGCACAGGGGGGGGAGAATCACCTCCCCATAAGGAAGACGACGCAAAACGGGGAAGAATCGCCCTCCCATGACGACAATGACACACATAGGGAAGAGTCACCTCCCCACGTCAGGACAGTCAGCTGGAAACGGACGGCTATACCCTGGTAAAAAGAAAAAAGAGGAGAAATGCAACCCTCAAAAGGCACTATACAGTCCAGGGGCACCCCAACTAAATCCTATCCACCACGAACGTCCTGTTGTGGTGGAGGATTTAAAAAAGGGAAACCCCTCCGTAAAATATGTTTCCACATGTGGGAACATTTGAGAAAATTGGTGGGACCTGTCGGCACCATCAGAAAAAGTAAATATGGAGACAAATGGGTTGTTGGCTGCACCAGCGACCTGCAACAAAAGAAAATTGAGCAAAATCAAAGAAATAGAGGGAATAGCAGTGCACTGCTCCATCCCCACCCCTACAGTAGATGGAGTGGTGACAGGAATTCCCCCCAACGTCAGCAAGGAAGCCTTCCTACGAGCTATGGGAGGCGCAGTGGACGCACAAGGTGAGACTATCCAGTGCGACATCCGGCGGCCACGCAAAAGAAGCGATATGACGGGTCGGAGCTGAACAAATTCCATGTTAAATTCGAGCTAGGAGAACTGCCAGCCTTAATCATTCTGGGGAAACAAGAGTACCCAATAGTTCCCTTCCTCAGGAGACCCATCCAGTGCTATGCATGCCACAGATTTGGGCATGTAAAAAGCACTGTACTCATGGCAAAACTTGCCCGACCTGTGGACAGAAAGGACACAATGGCGCGTCCTGCACAGCTGTTACACTCCGCTGCGTAAACTGTAAAGGCGAACACTTGGCTAAAAGTGTCAAATGCCCAGCAAAAGAGCAGTGGCTGAGGGCCAACAGGATCCGAGCCGAAACATACGTACCAATGGCACACGCCCACCGAGCAGCCAAGCTTTGAAATGGTCCGAGAGGCTGACCCCCCAAAACAAGAAAACCTGAAATTTCTCTTAGACCAGCTGGAGGAAAGAAGAAATGAGCTAGCAGCAGCCATCGCAAAACCAAAGGGTTCCAACACTCGAAAAAACCCCAGCAAAAACAACCAGCGTGGAACTCAACGCGAGTCATATACCACAAGCTACCACCCGAGCAGGCACCCTGCAACGAAAATGTTACTGAGAACACCACCAAATGACCCAGGAGAAAAGCAAAGGTGCGACACTGAAAGAGTGAAGGTTCTGGAAGAAGAGAACCGAAAACTCCGCCAGGAGAACGCCGGATTTAGACGGAGACTGGAGGGCACTGGAACAAAAAATGGAAACACGGCCAGCGGGCGTCGCAATCTGATGGATCTGCTGGTAAAGGTAGTGGCCCTGTTTAGTGGAGACCAAGTGCAGGCCGTGCAGGGCCTGCTGACCACCCTGACATACCCAACCATGGCAGTCCCCAACAGTAAAAAAGACACGAGAGGCCTAAAGCAAAAGCTGTCCATCCTGCAATGGAACTGCTGGTCCATCAATGGGAAGGTCCCCTTCCTCACTGACTACCTGCGGAACAACCAGCGTGGACGTGCTGAGCTTCAGTCTCTCAACGTCAAACGTAACGCCTCCCATTCCTGGAGGGATTCTACTACCCCCTGTTGCACGACAGGAAGGAGAGCGAATTATGGTTGCCACGTATGTCAGCAAGAAACTGACATACAGGACCCGATGTCCCCACAGGCCAAGTTAAAGTCGACTCTCACTGTGCAGTCAGCATCCTACAAAGGGAAATAGACAAACCAACCTGGTCAACGTCTACTATCCTGCTGGAAGCAGCACTGAGGAAGAGTAGCCTGGCTCAAAGACTAGACGCAGACTCCTGCAGCTGGGTTGTGGCCGGCGACTTTAAGTCAGCCACAGACTATGGGGTGCTGGGCAGATCCAGAACGCTGGAGCCCACCTGGCAAACATAGTTACTGACTCGAACCTGACACTATTAAACGACGGCAGAATTAAACCCCAATTGGACAAAAAGGACAAAGGAGCTCCGCCATCGACCTCTCGATGACCTCTTCTGACCTTTACTTAGATGCAAAGTGGGACCTGGGCCACGATCATCTACAATCGGACCACCTGCCATACACATTGTGCTCGGTAGCGTGGGGCCCCGTACCAGCAGACATGGATATGAGCCCAAAGTTTCAACTTGACAAGGCAACTGGGAACTGTTCGCAACCCGCTTAGACACTGAATGCGAAACGACAAAACCCTGTAAGCCCAGATATTGATACATACTATGACAACATCAGAGGCATGATCCTCAGAGCAGCCGACACTGCTATTCCCATGAAAGCCCCACAGCAGGAGGGAAGCACAAATTCACATGTGACTGGTGGAACGAAGAGTGTGACAAGGCCACAGCGGGCAAGAGACACGCACTACGTAAATTCCAAGAAGTCATCTCGGAACAGAGAAGCCCTAGAAAAAGCAACCCATCACTGCCAGGAAGTCACAGACAAGTCCCCGAGAACACTGGGAACGCTTCTGCAGAGATGAAATAAAAGAACCGACAGATGGCTCAAAAACTATGGAGGAAGATCAGGAAACTCAGGAGACGGGCGCGCCGACCTGAAGACCCCTCCTGTCAATGGCCAGCAAACTCGAAACGTCCAGGAGAAGGCAGATGTTCTCGCAGAACCTTCGCCCGAGTGAGTCAGACAGATCAACCTCCCAGTGGAGATGATCAATGCCAGACACCAGGCCGAAGCAAACTTCACAAAACCTGTTATGGAAAACAACTCGGGCCCCTTACAATGGAGACCTCACCCCTAGGCGAACTGAGGATGACAATCAGTAACCTAGGGTCAGCCAGCGAGGCTTCTGGCTCTGACCCCATAAACCTACCACCATGATTCGCCAACTCACAGAATCCATGATTAAGGTACTCCTCATGTTCTACCAAACATGCTGGGTATCTGGCACAATTCCAAAAGCCTGGAAGGAAGCCCTGGTGGTAGCCATCCCCAAAGATGGCAAACCACCAGAACTTCCCACAGCTACCGACCAATAGCCTAACTCCCCACCTTGGTAAAGTGTATGAAAAACTGATGAAACACAGACTTGAGTTCCACATAGAAAAACAAGGTTACTACCATATGTCAGGCCGGATTCGCAAAGATAGGAACTGCAAGGAACACGTCGTGCAACTCCTTGAAAATGTCAAGAAGAACATAAGACGGCGCTACCCAAAGGTAACAGTTGCCGCATTCTTCGACATCAAGAAAGCCTTTGACCGGTGTGGCATGCAAAACTACTAAACAAAATGCACCTACTGGGCATCACAGGTCGCCTTTACAAATTTGTGGAAGCATTCTTGCACTCGAGACAAATGGCAGTCAAGGTAGGATCAGCCAAATCGGAAACCCACATCCTTGACATGGAGTACCACAAGGAAGTGTCATAGCTCCCATCCTCTTCAACATCATGCTTCATGACATCACACAGGAAATAGAACCAAACATCAGACATGAAGTGAAAGTATCACTCTTCACCGACGATCTGGCGATATGGGTCGATCACATACCACGTCAACAAAAAAAGTCTATGAGCAACCTCCAAATTGCCATAGACACTATCCACACGTATATGCAAAAAACGGATTCGAACTCTCTGCAGAAAAGACGGTCCTCATGGTTTTTTGCCAGAAAATAAAGAACCGAGAAGGGTACTCAATACAAAATTTGGTGGACACAAAATAAAACCAAGTAAAGAAGTCAAATTTCTGGGCGTTACCATCACCCAAGACCTAACCTGGGGGTGCCCACATCCAAAAACTGGCAAACAAGGCCATGCGTGCAGTGGGAACAATCAAAACCCTTCAAGAGAGATTGGACAACTCCAAAAAGCCTTATACACACTGACAGGAGCCCTAGTCCGCCCGAGACTGATCTATGGACACGAAGTCTTTTTCACTGCCTCTGAAAGACAGTGGGAAAAGCTACAGCGCATTGAGCTAGCAGCTCTGAAGCAAGCCATGGGACTCCCCCAAAGCGCTGTTAACGACTTGGTCTACCAAGAAGCAGGCTGGTTACCTCTAAGAGATGAATGCCGCCGCCGGTGTTGCAAACTTCGAAGTCCGCGCCTCGATAGTACCAAACACTGTCAAAGCAGCACTCAACATAGACGCTACTCCCGGTGACATGGCAAAGGAGCGCCATCTAGCCAGGAAAAAACCCCAGTATACCAAAAGACCAGGCCACTAAACTCGCAGACAGCAAACATCTGGAAAAAAGCCAAGTCAGACCGGACCCGGCAGTCCCCTCACCAATATGCCCTACCCTCCTTGGGAGATGGAGAGACCACAGATCCTAACATCCTACGGAAATGGTGCCACCCAAAAAAAACAGACCCATTGCGTCTAGCCAGCATAGCAAAGACCCAACTGTACGAACGCTTCAGCCACTACTTTCACATCTACACAGATGGTTCTGTCCTAGAAAACGGGGAGGCAGGCTGCGCCTTTGTGATTCAAACCTGGGGATCTCGAAGCAATATCACCTAAACAAGGGGGTAAGTATCTTCACTGCTGAACTGCACGCCATCCTTATGGCATGCACAACGGTGAATGACATGCCCCAGCCACCAAGAGCAGTCGTCATCCTGTCTGATTCTAAGTCCTCATTGCAGGCACTAGCAGGTGGAGGAAGGAAAAATAGGAAAGAAATCCAGTCCGAAATCCTTTTCTTAGCCCATCAAATCATATGCAAGGTACAGAACTGACATTCATGTGGCTCCCGTCCCACACAGGCATACGGGGCAATGAAATGGCCGACCAAGCAGGCCAAGGCAGCTATCGAGAAAGGCCCCACCCACCAACTTGGACTATCAATGACCGAAGTTATAAACCATGCTCAAGCAGCTGTTTACAGAGAACGAGAAAAAAACAATCAAAGACCGATGTGAGACAAGGGGATGGCATTTACATCCCTATATGCAGAAAGGGGAAACTAGGCCAGAAACTCCCCAGAAAACACCTCCCAACTAGTGAGGAGGTACGCACAAGGTGCCGCAGGGGATTCCTCATGGGCACCAAATGTGCATGCGGGAGCGTTGTGTCACTCCAACATGCCTTCAGTAGGTGCCCAACCCTAGCGGCCACCCTGGCGCCACTATGGATGTTCAGGGCCACCCATGACCTAAGAGTTCAGGACTTCCTCCAGCCACATCCACCTAGGGATGCACCCATGAAGCTCCTATGTGACTCCCTCCTATCCCCCGGTACAGACAGCTGGTTTTAACCACTGTGCAGGAAGAGGTGGTGGACGGTAAAGAGTGTCGAAAGAGACAAGAGGATCCCCAAAGTCCCACTTTGGGTTGAACCTCTGAGACTCGCGCCCCTGTCCTCTGGCTTCACGCTGGGGGGGCGACCAGTAAGGGTGTTTTACCCTAGCTGCCCAAAACTGGATCACGTGGATCCATATCAAATGGTCCTGGAAAGGAACTGAAGAAAAGGAAGGGAAGGGTAACTACCGCAAGGAGTAGACGACCAACGACAGCAAACCAGCAGGAGGACAGCAGCACCAAGTCTACACAGACTAAAGTCTGAAAAAACCTTGTCCTTAAGGGCCTCAGGCCGATAGGACGTAAAAACTCACCCTTAATTAACTGAGTGCGAGCAGTGTCCCCCCATCAGTGTTGCCCGAGCATGTTGGCGAGAGTGTATGCGGAGAGAGTGCTCGGTGCGCCGAGTGCTGAGAGAGAGAGAGTTCCCCAGGCAGTGTTCCTGGTTTGAGCTCCTTGCCATGGGGAGAGAAATAAAGAGAAGGGAAAAACTCCACGTCGTCCTGTGTCTTCTTGACTGGCTTCTGTCCCTTGGTCCCTGCGCATATCACCATCTGCCTGTCTTCACCTGCACACCCCTTACCCCTCCGCACCATCACAACTGGCGCTGCGAGCAGGATCGAAGACAAAGGACCAAGAAGACAGCCCAAGAAGACCGGACACCATGGCCAGCCAACTACCTCTGCACCCCCTGCATCAGCTCCCCAAATTCATGGGTACCGAGAGCAGCAGGGAAGTGGAAAAGAACTTCATCCGGGAGCCAGGCTTGCCCTACACCTGCAGCCCCTGGGTGACAGGACAGCCGCCCTCTGGCTGATTGCCGCCCTAGATGGCCGAGCTCGCCAGGAGGTGATCAGGCTGCCAGCAGCAGAGGTGGACTCCCCAGCCAAGATATTTAACATCTTGGAGGAGAACTGGGGAGAACAACGTGATGTCGTCACCCTGGCTACGGCATTTTTCAACAGGCAGCAGGACCAGGACGAGACCATCTGGGAGTATGGCTTCCATCTCCAGTACCTCTGGCGGAAAGTCAACCAGGCTGGGGATGGACTGCTGCCAGCAACCATACTACGGACGCCTTCACCCATGGCCTACGACAAGCAGCACTCCGCAAGGATGTCCGGTATTTGTCCGGAACCATCCTACCACCACCTTTGAAGAGGCTAGGAAGGAAGCCCAAAGGTGGATGCAGGACTGCGGTGCCGACGGCGCACATCCCACACGGCTGGCACTGCTGCTGTTGCCTCGCTTCAAAGTCAGCTAGAAGCACTCACAGCTACAGTCGCCAGCTTGAGGCAGGAAATCCAGCAGCCACCACCTGCACGGCCACCACTGCAGATCCACAGCTGCGTGGCAAATGCGCAGCATTCAAGACGACGGCCCAGGCGGAGGCGACGGAAGTCTCCACCTGCGAAAACTGGGGACAAACCCCAGTCCTCTGTCACTGTCAGCTGCCAGAATGCTGGCAAGCAACACGGCTCGGCAGCACCCAGGCCACCACAGGCTGCTGTGGCCCCCAGACAACGGGTCTGGCCCTGTCAGGCAACTTCCCCACCTGACAGCAGAAGTGATGCCCTGCCATCATCTGAACCACCTGGCTGGAGAAGACGGAAGCTGGAGCCGCCGCCATACTCTGAATCGGACAGCGAGGATGAGCCAGTCCTCTACCATGCTGCACTGCCCAGACAGACGGCACCCCGACCGACTCCAAGGACGGTTGGTCACTCTGCGCCCCCTCCTGTTCCATCTGCGGCGTGTGCTGTCAACCGACCCATGCCAGCCCCACGGCGGTCTACGCGTTTGGCAGAAAAGTCTGCAAAAAGGTATACCCTTAGTGCCTGCCTGGGCAGTTAGAGATTTGGTTTACTGACTTGGTCAGGCATTCTGGAGGATAGTTGTAAGATGTATATATTCCCCAATTGATTGTCGAACACCTTTTAGGAAGAGGTGTTGCGGACCGTTTGCCAGACAGTTCATTTGTTCATTGTGGTTTTTTTCACAAGCTAGTCTATGTTGGTTGTTTTCATGTTTAATAATGATGTGAACCCCTCTTTTAGCCACCAGTATGTTGTTGTTTTCATGTTTGATAATGATGTGAACCCTCTTTTAGCCACCAGAAGTCATAAAAGAGAATTTAAGTTGAGTGACTTTTGCTGAGATTCTGCCTCAAAGTGCTAAAACCCGTCCAAATTCATGACCTGGGGACTTGACTCAAAAGGGTTTTGATAAATCCTTTTTTTCACTTTTATCGTGCTATGTCTGACTTTATGGATTTTTGTTCGAATAGCAAGTCCATTATTGTCACGTTGGCACCCCGTGTTTTGAGTTTTGATAAATCCTCCCAAGTATATTCCATACCTGACCTTGGAATGTTTAAAATAACAAATCCTTGCAAAGTCATTTTTAGTACCTGACATCTTGGAATTTTGTTTACATAACAAGTCCATTATTGTCACTTGGTACCTACCCAGTGCTTTGGGTTTTAACACATGTTCCTAATGATTTCTGATGTCCGACTTGGAATTTTGTTTTAAATATCAAGTCCAGTTTAGTCACTTATGTACCCAAAGTCGGGTTTTGTTCATGAAAGGAATCCCTTGTCATTTTGTATTTTACTTTTTGGAATTTTTAAAATACATGTCCATTCTAGTCGATGTGAATCCTGGCTTTCAGAAGTCTTGTTTAAAAGAGCAAACCCCTGGTAGTTGGAATAACATAAATGCAAACAATGAGAGAGACAAGATGTTTTAATACTTTGATGTTAGTGTTTTGTTTTGGGAGTATCCATGCCTCTACTAAAGACTTGATGGCTAAAGCTCCATTTTTTTATCATTGATTCATTTGTTGTATCCCTACTTGATAACTCTGCCATTTTTATGTCATTTTTGTGCCAGCAAGGACGCTGGTTGTAACAGAGTAGGGGGGGATGTAGCCGGGTGCTAAATGTGTTTATTTCTTGGTCACCCATCGTAGACGAGATATTTTGTTCACGAGTTATCTTCCCCTTACCTCCCTTGATCAATTGATCTCATTTTATTGTGTAAATTCTTTAAATCATGAATACCTCAGAACCTACATAGTTGTGTATACGTTGCTGAAGTCACAAAATTTAATGTATTCCATTCATTACAATTGTGCTGGACTGAGAAGCCCATATTTTCCCTAAAACTGGTATTTCGACCAAATTAATCTTGGCGCCATTTTGAATTGTACGACGAACAAACCGTGAATAATTCTTGATTTCATAAAAAGTATGAGAGAATCCAAAGAATCCATGAATGCACATTGAAAGTAAAGTCCATAAGCTTTCATTTCGTATATCGCATGCCTATGATCTTTTCTGTACAAGCTTGCGACTATACGAAATGACTGACAGCGCCCGTCCCTTTAGCGAGTCGCCTTCTTTGTTTACTGTCGGAGTTTTGATCTAAATTGTCGTTTCACGAAATTCGGACTTCCTAATTGAAATCTTTTTAATAACTCCATTTCTATGATAGAAGCAACAGAAATTATATAAAAATTATCATCCGATGGACCATTTCAACGGAATAACATTTTTATCGAAGATCGTGTTCGAAGCACGTGGCGACGGCCATGTAGTGATAAGGCAAGTTGTGTTTTCTACCAAACTTTAAACGCAAAGTTCTCCGCTTGGACGGCATCTTGGATAATGAAGTTTTCATCATGATAGAAAGAGCCGAAATTCAAGCTTTTTATTCTATTACAGATTTTTTTCATGCTGTCAGTACTTTTCATCGAAATAAGGGCCAAATAAATATGAGTTAAGCTCCCGTTAATAGTGGTTTCATTCTCAGTCTTTATATCGCCAGCACTTTTCACAGCAACCATAATTGTCAAATACGAACTTTTATTGCGTTTTATTCTGGGTTCTGAGGTTTTCCATCGATATGAAATAAGTTTGGATACTTTGAAACGGACGGCGGGGCTAGGACAACGCAGAAGCTGCCGGACAGATAGCCAAATTTTGTTATTTGCCGTCTCGCGAGGCTCATTTTGCGTGCGGCGCTGCGTGGCCTGCATTGCGGTGCCGGCAGCTAGTTGTATTTGGGAGCGCCGGCGTGACGTGACGAGCAGTGTCCCCCCATCAGGTGTTGCCGAACCGAGCAGTGTTGGCGAGAGTGTATGCGGAGTGAGTGCTCGGTGCGCTGAGTGCTCCTGAGAGAGAGTGAGTTCCCAGGCGTGTTTCCGGGTTTGAGCTCATTGACATGGGTGAGACAATAAAGAGAAGTGGAAAAACTACGTCGTCCTGTGTCTTCTTGACTGCTTCTGTCCTTGGTCCCTGCGCATATTACCATTGCCTGTCTTCTCCTGCACACCCCTTACCCCTCCGCACCATCACACATAATTTAATGATCATGTATCTCTTGTCGGGGCATCAGACTATTGGCTAGTAGGTTTCATTTGCCTGAATATCCTCATCTGGGACGAGGTACCTATTTTTGAGGCGCACAGCCAGTAGGAGATGTTGTAGTCGGATGGAATTCAGTGAGATTGGACTATGCTTCCCCCTCTTCCTCTTTGCCTGAAGGCAAACATTGTTCAGATAGAAAATATGTATCTGATGACAAATATTTCCAGGGGGTCTGCCAAAATCAGTACGGTCCAAAGACGACTGTTTCGTGCTGTATCTTGAGATTCGTCTTAATGCCACTTCTGCCTTATGAAGGGGTCAATAGCATTTCTCTTAAACTGAATCAAAAGTAAGATCTGACCCGGGACTACTAAAACAGTGCAAAGAATCGTCAAAACATGTAAACAACTGCCACTTTGTGTTGCATTATTTGAAAAAAAAGCGCCATATGTTATTCCCACACACACACACACACACACACACACACTCACACACACACACACACACACACATACATACATACATACATACATACACACACAAACATGCACACGCTTAAATATAGTAATCTGACATCAAACCGAATTACCCTGAATGCGCGCGCTGTGTGTGTATGTGCGTGTGTTTATCGTGCGTGCATATATGCGTACGAATGTCTTGGCAAGCTTGTGTGTCTGTGTTTATGTGAGTCTTATGGTGGTGTGCCACTCTCTCTTGCTCTCTCTCTGTGCGTACCGGCACGCGTACGCATGCGTGCGCACACAATATACAAACTTGCACGCTGGGCGTGCCGTTACTTTCATGCATATCAGATAACAATCAGTGAACAGATTATCTTGCACTTAAATAAGTGTTAAACTCGTTTGATTCATGTGTTTTGTATACATGGTGCATATTTAATATTATATAAATTGTCATTGATCAACATCATTATTAAAAGAGATGAGTGAGGAGCAAGAGAGAGAGGAGACAGAAGAGAGAGAGAGGAGAGGAGAGAGAGATGTCACGGTCTCTCTCCTTTGACAGTTTCACACATCAGGTCCAATGGGCACATTCTTGTCTTTTGTACTCTTGTCCCCGGTTTCTTTGCTGTGGAATAAACAGACCAAGAAGTGTGTGCGTGCGTGCGTGCGCGCGCGGCGCGTTTGGTGTGTGTGTGTTGTGTGTGTGTGTGTGTGTGTGTGTGTGTGAGTGTGTTTGTGCGCATGTGCATGCTTGAGTGCGTGCGGACAGACAGAGAGAAAGGTGGAGAGAGAGTGAGAGAAAGAGAGAGAGAGAGGAGAGTGGGAGTGGGGAGCGAGATGTCAGGAGAGTGAAGAGAGGAGAGAGAGAGCGATGCAGAAAGGTATAACCTGCTAATTTCTCAGTACCTCTTAGTTACTTCCTTTCTAGAAAGATGAAAATGCCTGTGACTTATATGGAATATTTGTTAGACATGTTTAAAAGCATACAATATAATTATGGACTCGAGTCTTTCTGACGGAAGACAAAATCCACTGATCGACGTAGAACGGACGTCACCACCATCGTTCTTACACGAGGTAATGGTCATCTTCCTCTGATTGATAATTAAATTAGAGCATTCCTGTTGCAGTGAAACCTTCCTAAGTTAAGTTACCAACTAAACGTCAAGTTGCCAAACTATAAATTGAAAGGTTGCGTTGCTTGAGTCGTTACTTCTTACTGTTTTGTAAGATGTTTGTCCCTAAATTTACAGCCTCATTCTCTGCATAGAGTGGTGAACGTTACCTTCTCTGCATATTCCAAGTGTTAGGTGTGTTTTAATGACTATGATCAGTATTACACGCCTTTATTGCAGTAGTGTTAATTGGGAGGTTGATCTTCCCCGTTTGTTTGTTTATATGCTGTTCATTCTGCCCTGTCACCGTCGGTGTACAGACTGTCAGAGGAACAGGACAGCTAATGATATAAGTATAGGAAATGATTGGATGGGGGTTGTTGGTAATCGAGGAGGGTGAGGTGAATTTTTGCAATGTGGCCGCCAATTCCCCAACACTGTTGTGTTACATAATGTCCATTGGGTTCAGGATATGACAATCTTTGTTATACATGGTGTTCGTCAGCATTTATGCTAATAAATCAAAATAGATTCTTTAACACGTGTTTAAAATTCAGAAATTACTCAGAGGGGATATATCATAGACAAAAACCAACATTATCTCATTTTAACCTTATATTTGACTTCCATCCTTGATTTTTTGTGCAAAGATAAGTGTCTTCTTGCTCTGCTGTTTACTGAAAATGATGGCTTATATATAAACAAAGAAGAAGTTGATAGAAACGGAATTTTTATTCTAAAATACGTTTAATCTTAACATTCTTTCGTGGTCATAATGCAATATGCGGCAGCAATTTGCTATCCCTGCCTCGTATACTATAAGTCCGTTTCGGACAAACCAAAAACCTTGGAAAAGTGGCCTCGTGCCTTGCGCCACATTGCTCAGAACCATCTCTTTTCGAGGTTTATCAAACCCTTGACTGTTGGACTCATGATGGAACCCAGGAAGGCGGGGAGGATTGGAAAGGCCTCTGCGTTGAGCCACGGTTAAGTTTGTTAGATTAAAAGTAATTTTAGAATAAAAATTTTCCTTTTAATTACAAATACTTTACCGTGGCATCACTAATGCTGAGTCGCATACCTGGAAGAGGGCCTCTCCTGGTTACCGCCTGGAGTTGCGAGACAGAAGTTAGCCGGCGAGCGTGTGGCGGAGATGAGTGTTGGGCCACCCACAGCTGATGCGATGCCCCTAGACCCATCAATCGCGCAGACGAGAAACGTCGCGCTGACTCCTCGCGCAGTAGGAAGGATTGGGATGAGTGCCAGGGGAAACGCCAATATGCGGCATCTAACACACTATGAATGCTGACATTAAGAGCTACTGCAGCGAAGCGCCCATGCCCTAATCTCATGGAGGTCTTGGTGAGGAATACAGCCAAATTCTCTTCAGGTCTCGCGTACACAGCTTTAATGACTCTCTCAGCCATCGAGAGATTGAAGAGCGGCCTGGTGTCCTCCTTATAACCTTCGTTTTGTCTGTAAGAGAGAAACAGGTGGCGCTGCTTGGAGCGAGAAGATTTCGTGCGTTTCCTATTCTCCCACTGAGCGCGCACCGGTCAGAGAGTGCGGTCTTCGTTCGTCTGGGGCGAGAATTAGAAGTGAGAGGAAGAATGGAGTAGTGGTGAAGGAGAACCTGGCAACTGGTTTTTCGCTAAAAATTTGGGAGGAGGGAAGAGGTATCCGAGCATCCGGTTTCGATAAGCGACGTCCCCAGGCAGGCCCACTAAGGGCATGGACTTCTCTGCAGCACCTCCCTGAGGCCAGGGATTACGAGAAAGGCTGTCTTTGGAAGGGAAAGGAATTTCAGAGACACTCCCGGATGGGCTCGTAAGGGGGGGCCCTGAGGGAGCGTGAGGACTAAGTAAAGATCCCTCGCCGGGTGGGGCGGCGGGGAATACGGCGGGGGCAGCGGGCTCTCATGTAGGGCTGCCTCTTCTGACCAGATCCCGCTGAAGAGGGTCGTCACGAAGGAGGGGCCCCCTACCTGGCGCATGTGGTGGAAATAGCCGCCCTGTGAACCTTAAAAGAGGAGGGGCGACTGAAAGCTTTTTCTCCGATGAAAGAAAAGCTAGGTAGTTCGCCAATTGGCATTGAGAGGGAGAATGAGGTGATACTGCGTGGTTGGAGCAACCCCAACAAGAGAGCCAGCTCATTCCAGTGGTCATGTAGGACACTTTGGGTGCATGGCCCTGAGGGCATGTTCCACAAGGGCACGATTACCGCTGGGGAGGCGCCTTGTGCAGACAGCGTCTGTTCCCGCCACAGTTGCAGGCGTGTAGGATGCAGCTCGTTTGGATTTGCGTGTTGGATTGCCTGACTCGTGGTCTGATGTGAAGCAGGGACCTTTGCTTTTAAGGCGAGCGTATCGGAGGCACCGTTGAGACAGGACGTGAACTATAAAGCGGGGTTCTTGCCCAACCACCCTCACAACCAGTTTCGGGTGGTTGAACCTAAACCCGCGTTTTATAGTTCTCTGATTAAGTATGACTTCAATAACCAAAAAAATTAACGATTACTACAAACAAACATACTGTGTAGGATTATCCGTTTTCCAATTCTAATTTACTAAAATTTTTCGAAATTTTAGTTTTTGCTTATTCCTGTGTTTTCCTGTTCATTTTCATTAACATCATTTTCGCGCATAACCATTTCATCAAATGCACCTCTGTCTTTTATTGTTCTCTAAAGTCTTTTAAATTCCACACCACTTATCCTAGCATGATAAATTCTTATAATAACGAAGTTGATAGACAGGACAGCTGACAGACAAACACTAGGTTATGGGGGGTAAGGTAAGGATGGCCCGCGATCACACCATGTCTTTAATCACTCATTGTCGGCCTTTGCCTAAGGCCAGGAAAATTGTCCACACCTGCAGGACCTGTCATTAGGCTACAACGATTACTTACTTTGCCGCTGTTGGGTCTTATAACTCTTGCATGGTGCAATACCGCGTGGGACCGGAATGCCGATCTAGACCCAGCGCCTCTCAGTTTAGCCATGGTTTTTCAATGCAGACGGACGTTGTTTTGTGTCACATAGGACAGATTAAGCTATAGATGATCATGTGTTTTTATTACAGCTGTTATGCGAAGTTTCTCCTAATACCAAAAGAAAATCAGGCGGGCCCAGTTCTTTACCTTCCTAGCCATAGAGTATTGGCTTTGTGGAGGTGAGGAGGAAACTAATAACGAGAACCTCCTATGAATGAAAACTAACAAGCACCTTGAAGAAATGATTCCATTTTTTAAAAATGGCGCTGTTTTTATTTCAAAAAGCTCCAAATGTTCAGTGACAGTGTACTACCTGGCAATCAGAGCCGCCAAAAAACGCTAACTCCGCCAAGATGGTTCTAAGCCCGGACTGAAAAAGAGGAGAGTTAAACTCTTTTAGTGAATACTCTGTGTGAAATAGGCGAGAAGCGCGTTAGCACTGTTCGCTAGTACTTGATTCCACTGGGCATGCGCTTTAACGAGGTTAATAACCAACCTGCTCTGGTAAAACCGTTGGATTCCGAAACGGTATCTAAAAATAGTTCTGACATTGCAGTGAGAGAGAACTAGCGCTCCACCCTGGAGCGGTCAAGGTCACCTGTCGGCCCAAGACGTTTGTCAGCGCGAGCGGTCAAAGGTTATCAGCAGAAAGCGAGAGAGAGGGGGCACGCCGATGTGTGGCGCGAAGGGGCGACATAGATGCCATTCATCGGCTTCTTTTCACCTTGGCAGTGAGAGAGAACTGGCCGCTCCACCCTGGAGCGGTTCAAAAGTCACAGATGGCTAGACGTCGTTTACAGCCCGCTCTTGCTAGACACACACGCACGCACACCCCCAACACACCCCACCCAAACCACACCCACCCCTCGCATGCACACACTCAAGTCACTTCTAAGCTTACCTTAACTCAAGTTACCCCAAGTCACCCCCAAGTCCTTTAATTAAGGTCTTAATCAAGTCGCCCCAAGATGTGGTCCTAGTAGTCCACTTTTTGGCAACCTTCCACTTTAGAAACACTTGACGCCTTCACCCTAAGTCACCCAAGTCACCCAATGTCTTTATTAAGTTCTTAATCAAGTCGCCCATGATAGTCGGTCCTAGTAGTGCCACTTTTTGGCAACCTTCCACTTTGAAACACTTGACGCTTCACCCTAAGTCACCCCCAACGTCAACCCAAGGTCTTAATTAAGTTTTTATTCAAGTTTCTTATTTAAGTTCTTAATTAAGTTCCTCGAAGTTTCTACTTAACGTCCACCCAGATTCTTAAGTTAGTCACCTCCAAGTTCTTAACTTATGTCACCTCAAGATTGTAATTAAGTCATCCCTAAGTACAGCCAAGTTTTATTCAATTCAACTTATAATTTTTATTAAGTTCTTAAAGTATTATTGCATCTGAATGGATCAAAAATGATCTTTGTTTGTTGTTTGGCCGTTCTGGCATGCCTTTTTTGTTCCGCTTCTGTATTTAGAGGTTGAGTTGTTTTTGACTGCTTGTTTTCGCAGCGTTAGTGTATATCTTTTATAACTGTAAAAACCTCACCTGCAGCAATGGCGCTCACAAGCGTAAACGGTTTTAAGTTCATATTCCATGGAAGACTTATGGCGTTATAGGTCTTGATTAACTTGCTCTTGCTTCAAGGTGTTTTTATAGCTGGCATTGAATCTAATGTTGGCGTTGTAGCGGCGTTATGTTTTCATTTATGAGTTATATCTGTGATTGTAACATCTAATTTTTTTTGGTTTGTTACACTCTGCTTATTTTTTCCTGCGGCAACAACGCCTGGATGAGGCAGGCTTTTTACTGGTCAACTTTCTCCACCTGATTCAGTGTTTTCTGATTCCTGCTGATTTCTGGTTCGGATCATTTGAAGGGAAACAATGAATCTATCTGGATGAAAGTAATTAATCCCGCGATCATGGCGACAATAATGTTCCAAATCGTAATACAGATCACACCCTAGAGATCATAATGACTTTGTTAAAAGGATCCTGGGTTTATATTCATACATTAAAATCTTGTTCAGAATCGATCGGGCCGCAAATCTACTAATAGTTTTGTGTATAAACTAGAACCGTTGTTCCTACGCTTTTCACCATTCTTGAGCCCAGTTGCGCTTCATACCTGTTTATGATACTTTCCAATGTCTTGTGGCGGACATTTGCTTGAATCTGTTCTATGCTGAATTCATTTCCAGGTTCTGTTTTGTTTTCCACTTGCTGCCAAGAATACAGCCTTTCCTTTTTGGACATAATAGACTGGGTCATCAAAACTTGGTACATTCCATAAGTTTCAGGAAGGTTTAGGCTACCTGTAGCTGGTTATAGATTTTTTTTTTTCCCTTTTTGTGCTGTTCATGTTTTTTATTATTATAATTATTTATTTTTCTAAAAATGAGCACCGAAAAAACCTGCTTATCCACCTTGTATACCATTCTGCTGGTATGCGGGGGCCTAAGTGTAGGATACCACAATGCTTGGTAAAAAGCTGTTAAAAATAAATCCCGGCAGATCTTGGCAAATAGACTTTGAAAGACCTCGCAAAGCTGATTGTACTTATTACAGCTTCAATTTGCTACGAAAGATGTTTTAGATAAGCAAGGAATAATTCCAGACGGTATTAATATGTAAAAAAAATACATTTATAAAAATGGCTTCCACTCGTAATGATGATTGGTGGCGCTGTGTTAATGCGCTTTGCTTTTAGCGCGAAGTAATTACGCATTTAGTAAACTACGTGATGACGGCGTGAGAAAAAGACATAAACAAAGCTAAGGGACACTAGCCGCAGCACAAGTGCACTATGAAAGCAGAGAAATTGAGCAGTTAGATTTGATTATCGTTACACTGAAAAAAAAGGGACATGCAGCGTACACATTAAAAGATGTGATCAGCGATAATAAGAATATTATCTTGTAAGGGCGAGCCAATTGAGGTCATTGCCACCACCAAAATCAAGCGATTTTTATCATCCATCAGAAAAACAAAAGATGCAAGAAAATCGCGTTTATTGTCTTGGTTTTGTACGTTGTGTATTTTGTTGCGCTAAATTGGTGCAATAAAAAATGAACAAAACTCTATTTATTCGCCAAAAGGATATTGGAAGGGAATAACTGCATTCAAAAAGCTAAGCCCAAGCAGCTGGAGTCAGGGAACACACACAGCAAATGATGGGTATCTAAACAAGCGATTTGGCAAAATTATTTACCAGCGCCTAGACGGGAATACAAAGACCGCACTTTGTGGGAATACACACCTCATGACACCATAAAATGATCTTCTTTATTTACCCCATGATACGGATTGGACGAAAAAGGATTTTACGTACGCACTCACAGTTATTGACTTAGATTCAGATACAATAGATGCGAAACCATTAACACAAAAGAGTGCTTATGCTGTTGCTGATTTGCCATTACAACTAATATATCAACGTGGCCCGTTAACTTTTCCTCGCATGATTCAAGTCGATGATGGAAAAGAATTTAAAGGGCCGAGTGATTCAGTTATTGTTTAAACTTAGCGTTACCATTTAAAAGAGGCATTCCAGGGAGTTCACAGATCACAGGCTTTGGTTGAAAACTTTTAACAAACAGTTATCTGAAAGGCTTTTCTCTTACCAGTATCATAGTCTGAGCTTATTGACAATTTATCGCATCACAGAATGGGTTAGAGGTACTGCCCTCGGTTCTACGTGCAATGAATAATGAAGAATTTTAAATTAACAGGTCTAAATACGTACACGCAATCAAATAACCACAAACAATAAATGCTGTTATGAAGGAGATGCCTGCAGCAAACTATTACATTTGGTTTGAAGTAAGGTACCTTTATTTGCCGGGAGAGACAAGCAGAAGGGGGACACACCGCTTCAGGGCTGGCAAACAGATCCAGTTTTGAGTGTTGACCCATATGAAATAAAAAAGAATTGTAATGATGATCCGCCCGGGTGTATTATTTATGAGTAAACTGACACAACAAAACAACCAGGCCCCTCAAAGATCTTTTTGTGGATGGAAAGAACTGCAAATAATCCCGCCAGGAACACACGTTCCGCTTTAACTGATTTACGTAAATTTATTCGGTTTAAAATGGAAGGCCACAAAGACAGGAACCTGAAACTAAAAACGGAAGCAAAAGACGGTTGAGCAAGAATGATAAATACAAAGAGACCTTGGAATTAAATACGCGAAACATTGATACGAATTGTGCTATTAAAGCACATCTGTGTGGGTTCAGCAACACATGCTAAACCATTCCAGATCACCGAAGCCCAAAATCAAAATTTCGATCTTTCAAATATGGAATAAAGAATATCTTGAAATAATAAAAAAATTTCGAGACACATAAAGCAACATGAGAAAAAATTTGTCTGAATTGGAGGATGTTATGATTGATTTTATAGACTAAAGTTGATTGATAATATGTACCCGAACATTAACCCGAAGAATGATATATGTTTAGGTTGTTTTCAATGCCCAAATTGCATATGAAAACTCTGCATTAACAAATACTCGTTTTTGTGTTTTGTCTCTATCTATTGACGTCTTTGTTAAAACCAGTTGTGTTTGTTCTCTCATGTAGATTAGATCGTAGTTTTACGTTGTCATGATGAAAAGTAAGTTTATTGAAACAATGCTTCTTTTGTAGTTGTCATGCGATATGTTTGACGCACAAACACTGCGAGGATATTCCCTTTGTCTTTTTGATAGTTTTCCTGGCTCGAAATTACTGTACTTTTTTTTACCTTAACCAACTAACTCTAGATAACCTTTCCAGATAATTCATCCTTCATCTTTCCTAAAACCTTCTTGTTAACGTTGATGCAAAGGCGTATCTTTAGGATAATCAGATGTGTCGTTCCATCCCGCATGCCCTTTAGCGACTTTATTTCCTTGTCATTTATAGATGTCCTTCTGTAGGGATATCTTTAATCCAAACTGTCTGTATCTGTTGTAAGTATTCTGGACTCAGGATACGGCAGGGCTTACTTAAAGTAGTCGTAACTGAAATTCTAACACACAAGCTTTGATAATTCTAAATACTAGTAAACCAAATAAAAAAACGGGCTTATCCAATTTGACTTTCTTTTTTTTTCATCATTATACCAAAAAAGCTGATCATGAAATTCTTCTGAATTCCTGATAATTAGGTTTACTGATAGTCTGCTTACTTGCATCGTTCTCTCTGGGGAACCAATCTATACATCTTAAGCTTGTGCGAATTCTCCATAGTCTTTCCGAAACAACTGTGTTCCATCAGCTTGAAAGTCTTTTTCTGAAGCATCTGTGGCGTTTTAGTTCTGAGATCAGTGTTCTTCATTATGTATGGTGTCATGAAATGTCCTTGATCAAAAAGCATTATACGATGAACAGCTGTCACTTTAAACATGTTTAAATAAAAATGTAGAAGTCTGTAATGACATACATAATTTTTTTTTTGCCCCGAAGATTAGGCACAAGTTTAGGTGGTCTCTGTTTTTGCCATCTTTAGTCTTGCTGCTGCTTATGGTTTGTCATTATGCAGGTCTTGGAGTTCCTGAGGATATTCTAAATCAACTTCTAGAATGAAACCACACTGTTGTTCTGGCCGTCTAAACTGCTCTAACCACTTTAATGCGCTTTGATATTTTTTGGATCTTTGGCTCGTGAGCATTTTAAAGTTACGTAATGGAGCGATTGCGCATTGCCCATCATACAGATTGTTTGCATCTAAATATCATGTGTAGTTTGACCTTTTACTTGGATCATATCGTCCAAGTATTTTGTATGGCTTTACAGTAATGGTGCGACGCCTTACTAATTCCCCCACGCAATCCGTTTTTCATAATCTGAATCTTGAGTAGGTCAGACAATAAATCAATCTGTACTCACGTAAATTTTTAAGGAAAGCGTCCACACTCATCCTGGTGCGCAGAAAGAAATATAATGCGCAGGTCCAAACTGTAATGTTTCTTGAAGGTTCTTTGGTAATTTTCAAAGACGTCCGCCATACAACTTAACATTGCCTTAAGTATGAATCAGGGAATTGTCTCCCATTTGTTTTACACTCTACTTCTGCACGCATCTTGAGCTGTGGTATCGGAAGTCATGATTTCCTTCCTCTGAGACTTAGAACAGAGCGCAACTTTAGGAGGAAGTGAGCTCTTGTCAAACCTTTTCCCCAACTGTTCATGTATTCATTAAGGGGTAAACGGCCTCTTTCTAACAAGAGTTGGGTCAAATTATTTGCCGTTATTGGGCAGGATTTTATAGGACAACGATAATGACTCTAATGAACCCATCATGTGTGTCAAGTCCGACCCCTGGACGGTTCTGCCATGACGGATCGGTCTAAGGTGGGAGTGAAGGGGAGTGACTGACTCACACGTCCGCAAGAGACCCACACAATATTGTTTACGATACAAACACCCCATTGATTAACACCAGACATAAATAAAATTCCAACACAGCACCATGCCGATCAACAAATAAAGCCTCCACCGCACACAACATGCACAATCACGATCAGCCCTCCAACGCACCACATCATGGGGCACAATCCGATCACAGACTCCAACGCAATACAACATGCACAATCGCAATCAGCACTCCCACACCCACAACATGCACGATTTATAAATAAATATTTCACCATACGACTTACACTATCACAATTACTGCATTTCCAGCACATATGACGGTACACAATATATAAAGAAATATTTCCAGTATTGACCTTTCTCACACCACGAGAGTGCCGTCCACATCCCATGCCCCTGTCAACCGGGCTCCGCAGGGAGCACCCTGTGCACTTGGTGATCTCTCCGTGCACCCGGGTTGGTTCTCGCAGGGAGTCGCCAAAAAGCCGACACCCATCGACCTACCAAGCGGGGCAGTGAACGAGCGTGTCCCCGGGGGGGGGGGGGGGGGGGGAGACGTCGTCGGGGGGGGGGGGGACGTAGCTGTTACTGGAGGTCCTGGGACGGGGGTCCAGGCCGGCCAAGGCGAGACGGCGGGCTCCATAGCTGTCCACGGTCCCGACCAAGGCGTGGCCTCGACAGCGCGAGGCACCATCTCGTCCCGTGGTTCTCTGCCAGAACGTGGCCTCGACCAGCCACGTGGCCACATTCCTGTTCGTGCTCCGGTGGAAGCCCCCGGGAGGGGGGTGGACGAGCTGGGAGGTGACGTCGGAGAGGAGGAAAAGAAGAAGGAAGGAGGAAGGAAAGAAGGAAGAAGGGTACTGGAACCCGCCGTCAGTACAGTCTGTCCCATGCTGTCTAATCTTAACAGCCACTCGCATTGATGGGCGAGGGGAAGTCTATTATATGCCACCCACAATCCCTGCTCCAACCGCAGACCTGAGCATAACACAGTAAACCCATCGAATCAGGGTTTGTCACTAGGGTCTTCTCACACGATGCAGGTTAAAGACTGCAATTTAAACCAACAGTTATTAAAAAACGAATATGAATTATCTTCACCCTTCTATCACTCACGTTTAACCATTTTCCCCTCTTAGGAATAAACCAAACACAGCGACCATCGCTTAATAGCTGTCCCACATTTGCAATAATATTTCAATGGAATAATTGTCACCATTTTATATAACACATTTCAACAAAACACAAAACCTCCAAACCACGCATCCGAACGACAAAATCATGCGCCCGCACGCTCGTGTACATAAAAACTCGCCTCTCCTTGCCACACAAACAGGGACGGTGGCCCGAAGGATAAAAGTCCGGCGAATTGTGTCAGGGGCGGACGAGCGAGACCTAGCAAGTTCCAACCCTGAATCAACCAGGTTCTCTCCTTCCCCACCGACTACCGCATCACCAGATACATAAACAGGAGAAAGAATTTGGAAATAATTTAGGATGGCCGGTTAAAGATTGAAACTTAACCAGAGAAAAGGGTTCTCACAATATTCTCTTTCAATTTCGAAAACAAAAGGCAAAATTGCGCCAAAAGTGAAGACTAAGCCGGCTAACAACAACAAATCAAAAACAAACAGATCCACGAAAACTGATGCTTACCAGCTACCGTGAGGTCGGTGACCCCCGACGAGGCGGGTCAAAGGACTCTCTCTACCTCTGCCAGTCGAGAGGACAGGAGGCGAAGATGCGGAAACAGAAGAAATGATGGTCCCTCTCCTTACAGGGCCGACTTGCAGGAATTGAATGTACTGACTGTACTCTCGAACGTTAGGTAAAGAACCCATGAACTGGTGCACGGCGCCCCAGAGACATCTTCCGGCTCGAGTTGAAGAGCTAACCTCCCTCAGCAATGGCGACCAACATGCCATGCTGCTCACAGAGTGAGCATACTTCACACTAAAAGAAAAAACGAAGCACGTGCGACAGGTTAAAAAGACAGGCGAGAGGCCGAATAACAGAAAGTTCGAGAGGAAAGGTACCGGCCCCCGTGAACTTGAGGATGAATAGCACGGGCGGGGGTATTAGAGAGAGGAGAGTGAGAAAGCATAAACGAAGTTGACTGAACCATCACCAAGGTGCAACTGCACCACAAGCCACATAAGGGACGGATACAGGACAAACAGCAACCGACAATAAAAAAATAAAGTAATTCGCCACCCTAGGTGGGTTCGAAACGTCGTTAGGCCTGTGACAAAACTCGTGCAAACCCCCCTTCTAAAGCATCGGTTTCTCTGAGATACAGTGCTCCTTTGAACCTTGTCGCATATGCACTTCACAACAAATGGGACCGATCCCTACTCTCTTTGATCGACAGAGTACGATGAATCCAATACAAACATTCCACGATAGAATCACACGGGGAAAATACATAATACTACATTTATCAAACCAACTAGCAAAACCTTCCATCCATGAAAGTACAATCCGAACATTGGTGATTCACTACCGTTAACCTCTCTGAGTGACAACTGCACTTTACCTGAGACAGAGACCAAGAAAAGGGATTAACCCTGGTTGAGGGGGGTGTCCCTCTGACTGATTTTCCAATATGTAACTCGGAAGCTCGGCCTTATGATAAGTCAGCATCCGTATTTCAGGAAACCCTTGATGATATGACGGAAAGTGATGCGCATTTGGGACGCTGCAGCTCCACTGCAAACCCATGAGTCGATGACTGACGGGCCGGATCCGGTCCAGGCACTGGAGAGGATGATGATCGACGCTCCAGTACAAAACTTCCGGCCGTTACTTCTTCTTGGGACGCCATGTGCGCGTTCCATATCTGCCTGAGAGAGATTCGCAACTGTAGGGGCATCGTATTTAGTCTAAGCGGGGGGGGGGACAGGCCTCTGGGTATCGACTCGCAGATTCTACCACTACGAAGTGTAGCGGTGACCGCGTCGGATGGAGGTTTACGGGGTTCACCTGGGCGACCCTAATCCTTGTGAATGCCTCCCAAACCCGTGGCACTGACCCTTGGGGAAACACGCTTCAGGACCCTTTGGCGTGTTCCGGTTTGGCAGGACATCGCCAACTGCGGCAGTACTGACCTTTGCCATAACCTGTGAGTCTTCATGGCCAAATGAAGTCTTGTCTACTCGCTCGAGAGTCCGCGTGGAGCCCATATGACCTGCCTGGGGGACATGTGGGCTGCCGGAAAGCCACAGATTCTCTCAAGCTTTGGGGAACAATAGTTGGCTTGGCCAACACGATCTGCTTGAGTGATATGAAACCTAAAAGAGGATCCCCTTGTGGAGCTTGAAGCTCTCCTTGGCGTGTCGGGCAGACTGAGCAGGGTTACAACGTTCACAAACGGACCTACCAGTTGTGCAGGCGTTGGACATCCACGGTCCACTGGCACTGGGAATAGACGGACCATGGTAGCAGGATCGGCCTGGCCAGAACCTCGTCAGAGATCGGCTGGAGGACGGGACAGCATTCTGTTCTGCTTGTTAGCTTTGGCGCGTGTGGTGACTCCCACACAGCCTGTACTGGGCCAGTTGTAGACACGGATGACTGCGTCCGTCAGCTAAGGTGACAGTATTCCTATGAGAAGGGAATACACAGGTTTCGCTCCACCGCAATGGCCCATACTTCGCCACAGAAAGTTGGGGGTCGAGATAGGATAAGTACAGAAGGAGGGTGGAGGTTTTAAAACCAGCCTCCAACCCGCACACTTCATAATAGCGCCCGCGGGCCTCAGGGGAAACCAATTCTTATTCCACAAAGTCGTTGGATGCTCCCGAATCCATGATGGTGTCGACCAAGGAGGAACCACAAACAGAGGAGAAACACTGGGCTCTCTGAATCACCAGTAAGCTGGGATGGATCCCCACGTTTAGCTGAGCACGAGGGACGTTGCGGAAAGGACCAGCCCCCTCGACCTCCAGCGGCTTTAGGACAATCTTTCTAAGGTGCCAGGGACGACCTCAAAGAAAACACAGTCGGGGCGATGAAATCCCCGATGAACTGCCTGCCTTGTTCAACCCACTAGCAGTTGTCGGCAACTTATTGCTACCAAATCCTGTGGAGGGCTTCCTCTCCGTATTCTGGGGCGATTGCCCATAAGCCTGCGAGCTTCAGCAAACACATCAGCTGTGTGAATCGCAGCCGCGAAATCCTGCGGTGCTGTCTCGCCTATCCGGAATCCTCAACTCTGGGGACACAGTGTTGGAGAGCTGTTTCAATGTGGATCAGCGATCTCAGCCTCCAACTTAGCTAACTGACGCCTGTACCCTTGCGTCTTGCGCCACAGCTATCACCAAACTGCACGAAGGTCTCATCATTATTCTTCTTCTTGGACTAAACTTCCTCCTGTAGGTCTCTGGGTGTATAAGGTGGAAACGCTTACGCAGAGCCAACTGCATGTCTGCATAAGACGCACCTTCATTTAGAGTGTAGCACACACTCCCTTGTGCAAGCACAGATAACTGAAAAAAGGTGCATGCCTTTTGTTCCTCAGACATTTGGTATTTGGAACAAGCAAACCTTGTCGAAAAAGCTCTAAGGAACATAGTCAATGTACCTCACTAGGTCCTTGAACTCTGGAAGACTTTGAACTTTGGGACCTCTCTAACTCTATCACCTGCCTTGGTGATTAACCCCCTCTGGGTTACAGATGCGGGAGGCCGCCGAAAGAACGTTAGTCTGTTCCATCTCTCCCTTCGCAGAAGCCTCCATCCTGTCTAAGTTCTTCCCTACGGAGGGCTTCCTGGCCTGTCAGCCTCTTCCCTACGCCGATCCTCCTGTCTGGCAGCCTCTCTCTACGCTGAGCCAGCCTCCCTATCTACGGAGCCTCTGTCTAGCAGCCCCTCCCTACGCTGAGCCTCCTGCTTTGCAGCCTCTCTCTACGCAGAATAGCCTCTTCCTTATGCATAATTTTTCCTGTTCTGGTCTGTCTCCTCTCTGCGCAGAGCCTTCTGTCTAGGGCCCTCCTCTCTACGCTCTTCCCTACGCAGAGTTTCCTTGCCTAGCGGCCTCCTCTCTTCGCTGATCAACTATTCCCGACGGAGCCTTGCCGCTTCCCTACGTTCTTCCCTAGCTGGGCTTCCTGCCTAGCAGCTCTTCCCTACGCTGTCCGCCTCCAGAAACAGAAGGACAGAGTGTGATATGCCTGAACGGGGGTTCACCACTCCCGACCCTGGAGGATGATCCGTCTGACCCCGGTCCCTTGGGTCTCGGACTTTCCCATAAGGGAGTGTCTTATGGGGCATGCCCCTTACGAGGGGAAGCCTGGAGAGGCAGAAGGTTTCGGTCTCTGCGACTCTCACAGAAGCCCACAGTTGCTTCGCTATGCTCTGGGCTTCCGAGCGGAAGTGCCAGTCGGGGTCTCGACAGGCAGACCCCCCAGCGAAGAGGTAGTAACGTACCCACTGGCACTACCTGCCCTACTGCACTGGAATAGGTTAGAAGTTACGTTGTCGAAGTTAATGGTACTATAGTTTTTTTTTAGGGATTCAGTAAACATTTTGATTACCCATTTCTTCTTCGCGCACCGCGTCGCCACCACCACAGCGCCGGACGTCGCCCCTGACAAACAAAATATCTACAGTTTTCAAATACAGGGGAAAAAACAATTCCCTAGAATAAAAACAAATAATTTTAGGGTGTGTGTATATTGTGTGTAGTGTGTGTGTGCGTGTGTGCGGGACAAGTCCGGCTGCTCCCACTCTGGCAACACCGCGCTTACAGGCCGAGCAACAGTGCGGTGGGGCTCACCGAAAACAAAACAAAAACAAAAACTAAGTCCGGCTGCTCCCCACTCTGGCAACACCCGCGCTCTACAGCACGAGCAACAGTGCGGGTGGGGCTGGCGGGGAAAAAAAAAAACAATAAACAAAAACCTAGCAGACGGAATCGGAGAGAGGAAAAAAAAAAAACACTAGCGTCGATGCACCCCCGTACTCAACAACCCGGTGAGGAAAAAAAAAAGCAAGAATGGCTAATAAATACAAAACAGGAATGAAGACTGGCAGCGGCAACAGAAGGGCAAGACTTACGGCGTACCTGCGTGAGGTACCGGCGGAAGAGGTCTGGAAGCGGATCGACTCCTCTTGGTCTACACCTTCGACCCCCGAGTCACGCCGGATGTTCCTCAGGCCACCAAAAAGACTCCCTTCATCTAGAGTCACCCAGCCAACCACCACGAACAAACACGACGACTGCTAAACATATACATAAACAGACAAACACTAAACAGGTACTCTGCGAAACGAGGAGAGGAGAGAGACAGCCAGAGCCCTTCTCATCCCGGTGGACGAGCCCACAATTGTAATAGTCCGACCCTGGTGGTCTGCTGACGGATCGGTCTAGGTGGGAGTGAAGGGAGAGACTGACCTCACAGCTCCGCAAGAGACCACACAATAAGATTACGATAAACACCCCATTTATTCACACCAGCAAAATAAACATTCCAACACACGCACAGGCACGATCACTATAACAGCACTCCAACGAACAACATTGCACATCAAGATCAAGCACTCCAACGCACACAAAAACATGCACCAATCACGATCAAGCACTCCAACGCACATACAACATGCAAATCGCAATCAAGCACTCCCACACCACAACATGCACGATGATTAATAAATATTTCACCATACGACGTACACAAATCACATTTAAGCATTCCAGCACATATGACATGTACACAAATTTATAAAAGAAATATTTCCTGTATTGACCCTTTCTCACAACCACGGAGTGGTCCCACATCCCTGCCCTGTCAAGTCGCAGGAGCACCCGTCGCACTAAGGTGCTCGAAGCCGGGTTGGTTCTCGCAGGGAGTCGCCAAAAGCCGACACCCTCGACTCCCAAGCGGGCAGTGGAAGAGCGTTGTCCCGGGGGGGGGGGTGCGGGACGTAGCTGTACTGGAGAGGTCCTGGACGGGGGGTCCAGGCCGGCCAGTCGAGACGGCGGGCTCCCCTAGCAGGTCCACGTCCCGACCAAGGGTGGCCTCGACCCGCGCGTGGCACCATGTCTCGTCGTGGTCTCAGCCAGAACGTTGGCCTCGACCAGCACGTGGCACCTCCCAGTTCGTGCTACAGGTGAAGCCCCGGGAGGGGGGAGGACCGTAGCTGGGTGGAGAGTCGGATAACGAGGTGCGGAAAGAAGAAGGAAGGAGGAAGGAAGAAGGAAGATGGGTACTGGAAACCCGCCCGTCAGTACAGTCGGGACCAATGCTGTCTAATCTTAAACAGCCTCTCGCATGATGGGGCGAGGGGAAGGTCTATTAAAATGCACCCCACAATCCCAGCCTAACGCAGACTGAGCTTAACACTGTAAAACCCATCGAATCAGGGATATTCACTAGGGTCTTCTCACACGATGCAGGTTAATGACTTGCATTTAAACCAACAAGTTATAAAAGAATATGAATTACTTCACCCTGTCTCTCACTCACGGTTAACATTTTCCCCTCTTAGGAAATAAACAACACCAGCGACCATCGCTTAATAACTGTCTCCCACACTTTGCAAATAATAATTCAATGGCATAATTGTCACATTTTATAAAAACATTTCAACAGAACACAAACTCCAACAACGCATCGAACGACAAATCATTGCGCACGCACGCTCGTGAACATAAAACTCGCTCTCCTTGCACACACAAACAGACGTGGCGAGGATAAAAAGTCCGGCGAATGTGTCAGGGGCGGACGAGCGAGACAAGCATGTTCCAACCTGAATCACCAGGTTCTTCCCTTCCCCACCGACTACCGCATCAACAGATACATAAAACAGGAGAAAGAATTCTGGAAATAATTTTGAATGGCAGGTTTAAAGATTGAATTAACCAGAGAAAAGGTTCTCACACAATTTCCTTTACAATTTCGAAAAACAAATGAAAATGGCGCAAAAGTGAAGGACTAAGACGGCTAACAACAACTAATCAAAACAAACAGACCCACCGCGAAAATGATGATTACCAGCTACCCGTGGGTGACCCGAAGAGGCGGGTCAAAGGCACTCTCTCTACCTTGTCCAGTCGAGAGGACAGAGGCGAAGATGCGAAAACAGAAGTAAATGATGTCCCTCCTCCTACAGCCGAATCTGAGGGAACTTGAAGTACTGACTGTACTCTCGCGATAAGGCAAAGAACCTTGGCAATGGAGCAGGCGCCCCCAGAGACATCTTCCGCTCGAGGTGAAGAGCTAACCTTCCCTTCAGCAAAATGCGACCAACATGCCTTGCTCGCGTAACAGGTGAGCATTACTTCACATAAAGAAAACGAAGCACGTGCGGACAGGTAAAAGACAGGCCCGAGAGGCCGATAGACAGAAAGTTCGAGAGAAAGGTTACGGCACCGTGAACTTGCAGGGCATGAATAGCACGGGCGGGGGAATTAGAGAGAGAGAGAGAGAAAAAGCAAACCGAAGTTGTGCTGACACCAACAAGGTTGCAACTGCCACCAACAAGCCAACCTAAGGGATCGGGATAACGACACAGCAACGACAATAAAACAAATAAGTAATTCGCCACCCTAGGTGGTCGTACGTCGTAGCTCGTGACCCAAACTCGTGACAATGTGCTGCTTAGAGTCAGAACAAAGACATGTATTTCTACAAGTAAACACATGTACTTTTCTGACTGATCGTGCATGCATGACACCCTAAAGGCGTCGGTTATTGCTTGCATCTTAATAAGGTTGAGAGGTCGTAACCTCGCAAAAGTGGTGAAAGAATATAGGCACTTCCTTTGTCTTTGGTTCTAAACTTGAGTTGAAAGATTGCATTTACTGTGTGATGCTCCTCTGAACTTTCCAACTAATTTGATCATTGGTCGCTTACTGTCGGAATTCGCGTCATCACTGTTAGACTTTAGTTCTAAAACCACAATGTCCAACATTGTGTGGCTGTGTTAACTGTTGTTTGGTCTTGGGCAGTCATTTGATTATTTCAGATTAGTTTTAAGATTAATTAGAACAGTCATTAGCACTTTCTGCATGCGTTTAAGAAGTATTCTGCAGGCATCTGGTCCTCTAAACATTCTGGTGCTAAATGGGCGCCATCTCCAACCTGACACAATGAAGCCAATGAACAAATTGATGATTACTCATTAAGGACTGTTTTTCGAAGTTTTTGTGGCGCTGGCCCTCCATTTAAAAAAAGGGGAACAATAGCGACTCGAAGTTCTGCGTAAACAACATATGGAGGAATTGTGACATCCGTTTCCAGTTTACACAAATAACTTCTTCGATCCAGGTGGGGGCGTAATTAGTTCTGTATTTCAGTCAATGGGCCGATACAATGTATCTTATGTTCGCTCGCGGCTTGTACAGATGGAATTCTTGTTTAAAATTTTCCTACAGAAATTCTGGTTTATTTTTATGCTTTGAAGTATGCGCCTATAAATCTACTCATTGTGCGTATCAATGTGTAATGTGTAGCCTGCTGGTGAAAACTCTGTGGTAAGTCACATGATTTTTGTTGGCTTCGCCAATCGTTGGGCTGGTCTTAGACAACTTAATGGGCTGTAGATTTGTTTCCTCTTCCCATGTGTAGATATTAACAGTTATGGGTTTGTTTTGTTCTTCAAATGATCAATTTGATCTACGTAACAGGAAAGGTTTTTCCACTTAAAAAGTTAGGATCATTGTGTAAGGTTTCATAGTTAGCAACTTCTTCTGCGGGTTTGCGGACGTGATGCAACCTTGCAAGAACACACCCCATGAAAATTTGTTGTCTGTATTTTGTATGTTTTGAAACTGCTCTTTCGCTACAATGCTGGGGGCAGCGGAATGTATACGCCTTGCTACAATCGGTGCATACTTAGCCTGTTTTAAATTGATCTCTTGGACTTCACCCTTCTGTACAACCAGAGCCTCTCATTTTGGCCTCTTCAGGCGGCTTCTATCACTGGGTAAGCAGTTTGTCTGCCCAACGGGTGTTAAGTCCTTAGAGATAGAATTAGTCTGACTGTTTAGTTGCGACCCCAGACTTCTGATTTTCTTATTTATTTTTATTTAGTCGATTAAAACAGCTAAATTACTTTAACTGGCGGGTCTATTGTTAGTTTACTTGGAATTAGAAATTGCAGGTACAACGCTTGCCCGCTCGTTTTCTGGATTAATAAACTTAACTAAATCAATAACATTCAGTACTCTTGACAAATGTTCTTTCCTCGAGCATTCCTTCAAACAAATCAATTGGGCCTTCATATATCTTAGCCATGCTGTCTTTCTTTCTCTAAGCCACAACTTTATTAATTTAAATCAAAAAAATAACGTCACCAGGGTCGTCTTAATCAGAATCAATATCAAACGGTTCCGTTTTGTGTTTGCGACTCTTAACCGAAAGTATAAACGCCCTTTGGGGGTTTGTTAATGCGAGCGTTTAGAACAGAGTTTAATGTTTCGTTACTTTTTTTAAAGATTCTTTTTTATTCTGATCGGTGTCTGGCTGTTGAGAAAAAGTTGTCTTTGCCTTTCTTTGATGATCCAAACTTTTGTCTTTTGTAGTCCTCAATAATCTGTCCTGTAAACGGGGGGGGGGGACTAAATTCTTCATCCGTGATGTTTGAGTCAAGCTAGTGCTTTATTTTTTGTAGCTTGAAGGAACTAAGTTTAGCTGTTATTAGTTGAAATTTAGCTGTGTGCTTTGGAGTTTAGTTTTATTTTTTTTGCTGGCAGTACTTACGTAATGAGCACAGGCCAAGTGCTTAAAGACTAATGTAGAGGTAAAGCCGCGGGTGCACCTACGCCTGTTTCTAAGAGAACAACAATCGTTCGGCTGATTACTGCACTGTATTAAACATAATGTATACAGCATTAAGGCGCCCGAATTACTTCGTTTGGTTTTGCTGTATTTTGCAAGTTTCCTGCTCTAGTTTTTGTTGCATTTTGTGTAAGTGGTAATTGAAGGTTTTATGTCAGGCTTTCTAATAGCAGAAAGGAATTGCTGCCTATCTCTTTCTAGGTACTCTCGGATAATGCTGAACAGGACATGCTTTTTGTTTAAATAAAAATAAATCAATTAGTATTGTATATTTTCTATTATGTTATCTTGAATTTTCTGCTGGCATAATATATTAAAATACAAATTACACATTAAGTGGTTTATCGGCCTCTTTTTCTTTATCAATTTGAATGTTTATTTGTCTCTAACAGTTCTTCCGCTTCCATGTAATCAGATTATCCTTCCGTTGGACTTAGGTTCAATCCATAAACCGTATTATTTTCTGTTGTTAAAATACTGATCAAGTCTCAACCACTTGTGAAGATGTAGATCTTTAGAACAAGGTCAACTGTGGATTTCTACACCTCCCGACTCCAAACAGTTTTCTTATTTTCATCAAAATGTGATATGGTTAGGCCTCCTTGCTAGCGTTGATTTGGGTTGACTACCCTCATGTACATTGCACTTTCGTTATTTTGGGTTTAACAAAATTTTCAGTTTGTCTTTTTGAATGGTTCTTCATTTTCACACAGCAAAAAAATTACCTTTAAGCCGATCTTTCTGCGGCACTAAACTAAAATTACCATCTAGTGTCTGCCTGCTTTTTGGATATTTTGAATGAAAACAATCACTCTTCGTAATATATTGCTAATTTTGTCTGGATATTGTTGCTCATTCAGGCCTGCCTTAGTTAGTGGTTTTGCTATCGGATTGTCAAACTCTAACGAGCTGTCAGAAATGCTGTACTTTCGCTTCGGTGTCTGTAGAAATAATAACTATTTGTAGTCATTCAAAAGTTAGTTCATATGGACAATCGTCTTTTAATGCTCCTTGAAAGTATGGGGCATGCGCTTTCTTTTAACAACTCTAATCTAGGGGTATGAAAAAGCGGGCGTTCCTTACGCATAACTTAACGGTACAAACTTTTGCCGTCTTTAGCATCTTCGCGCCTATTCTTTGTTTTTGTGTTCTTCATTTTCGATTCCTTGAAACGCCCAAGTTACAGCCCTTTCACCCCTGTTAGCCATAGATCAGAATAGGTTAAAAATTATGTCTGCATTCGTGTAAAGAAAATATTTCTTGCCCCTCAAGTTTTATAGAAATTTTCTAAAAGATTGCCCGCCCCACGATTCTGTACAACTGTCCTGTTGGGGTCTGTTGTTGAAGCGAGTTCTATTTGGAAAGTTAAAGACGCGCTGAGCCTGGCACAATCAATTCATCCGTTCCTAGGTCTGGAAGTTTAAACAGTAAAGAATTTGATCTGAATCAATTGTAGACGGATTATTTGGATCAGTATTATTCCGCTTATTTCACCTTCACGCCAAAGGGCTTTTCAGGTCTTCTATGCGGTTCAAGAATCGAGCCATATGCTTGTGACATGTTTTTTATAAAAAAAAATAAAAAGTTAATTATTTAAATACATGGGGGCATTGAAGATAAAGAAGATTATGATGTTCCTGATCCTGGAGACGACATGAGTGGAAATGATCCTTTGATACAGCATTCGCTCGGCGCTCTACAATACGGCGTGATTAACAGAAGAAAGGGTTGGAGCATTTTCAAAAGTTTAGGCCTAGAACCTCCCGAAGATTTTAGGACCTAATGATTTTGTAAAAGATGTGATGGCATTTGTATTTTTATAGTCAATAAAGGAAACGTTTTCAGTTCAGATTAAACGTGACCATCAAAGTTTGTGAGGCATGAATACAATTAACAAAGACTAAAGGCGAAAGATCGAAATACCGCCTTGGCATTACTAAACCAAAATTAGGATTGGAGGCAGTTGCTAAACTTCAAAACACACTACAAAAACTCACAACAGATAACCATATACAAAAAACATGGAACTTCAGAGTTAAATCTCAATCAGCAGATGAAATATTAAATGCAATAGAAGCAGAAAACAGTTTGTCAGGATAGAAACAGTACCAAAACAATTGAAGTTTATTCATCGCCCGCGCGAGAAATTGCAGCCCTGATCGTACTTTAAGATACATCAGAGGCGAATTAACAAACAATTTAGAAAAATGGATTGATATAAATGAGCGTATAAAAAAAGAAAAAGAAAATAACTCCTGAGGCTGACGACGCCCAACTTAGGGCCTGGTGTTAAGAAGATTAACCCAAAGACTAAATAATCTTGATGAACTGAGACTTGAAGTTTTGTCCTACTAACTGAGAACCAATTACGAACTCAAGTGACCAGAATTAAGAGAATACTATCCGAGAATTTATAATGAAGACACGACATTAGCAGAACGAATAAAAAACACTGTCTTTAAGAGAGCAAGGTTGGTCACATTAGCGGGCGTTATAACGGCCTTAGGATTGAAATATAGTACACTGGTTGTTGGCTTTTACAGGCGGCGGTGGAGGTCAAAGCCTAGTGCCTCATCACCATCACCTCCACCTGATAAAATAATGGGTAAAAAAACAGCTGATCATCTTGCGGGCTTTTAAAAAATTAGGCCAGTAAAGCCATGGACGCTTTACCAGTATATTAAGGGAGTATTGTTTGCTGGCTTTTGTCTAACTGACAAGCAAGTAGTTGGCTTTATGGCTGAGCACCTATGGGCATTAGTTGCCTTATTAGTTGGGTTATTTTTAGTAAGATTAATGGACCAGTAATCCTTAGGCCAGTTAATCCAAAAAAATAGTGCCGGCCTTTTCATATTCTTGGTCATTAATTTTTTTTTTTTTTTTTTTTTTTTGGACATCGTGGACTTCGTTGTTCTTCAATGGCCTTTGGGCTTTGGCGCATTGGGATTGGATGGACTTATTCTTGGTGGGGGCCGGCTTGTTCTGTTTATTGTTTGTTGTAATATTAATGGCTCAGAATTTATGTCGTTTTTCCGACTTTCTGTTCATTTGCCTGCCCACAAGGATTTACATTATTGTAGTTTATTATTGTTCCTACCTGGAGTCTGAGGTTCCGAAGGTAGAATGTATAAACTGTGACAACAGCAAAGTTACTTTCGTCTTGCGGAATGGTAAAGCATTATGTACCTTGTAATACTTGAAGGCAAAAATAACTGTAGAATTAATGCGTCCTATAAATTTGCCAAGTAACTGTTTTTGTGCACTCATAGCCAGTTGAGGGATCAGTTGCTATTGCTCGTTTTGTCTGTGCTTGTGAACTAGCAAACTCCAAACGTAAGTACGAATAGCGTCGTTTATTCGTTCTTTCCGCTCTAGTTAGACCCTTTGAAGGTGTCTAAAAATAAATGTTGTCCATTGCTGTTTTAGCTCTTGCTTATGGCCGAGGTGAACAGTTGTGGTCTGAAGAGAAGATGTATAAGGAGGATTCCAGGCATAGTTATACTTTCTGTCACCCGCCCAACAAATTAAATGGGTGCCTAAAGCCATGATGCGGTCCAACTTGTGTCGAAAGTCTGTCTTTTCATTAATATTAAAATTCGTTCTCAGATCCTTTCAAAAGCATTCATGTCTATCTATGTTGCTGAATGGATTTAAACGATTTGTCATCTGGTAATGGTGCTTGCAGTTCAGTCAAATACGTCTGAAGATGTATAAAATGAAATCTATAACACTGACCTCACAAAGGATCGGATGATTTATGATCCGCATCCGATATCAAAAACAGTTGATGCACAAAACTCAGCCAAGTTTAATGGTTCTGATAAAACTGCATGGATGATTGAAACTACTTTCGCGATTAGGCTTTTTTAATAGGGGGGTTAAGATATTCTGTTTAATGGCGGACTCACCTTTACTTGATAGGTGTCAGTCTGGGTCACAGAAATGAAAGTTGGTATCAGTTGTTATATTTTTAAGATTGTAGTGCGGACAACAGAATATTTCTGGCATAGTTATTTGATATTGCACTTCATTTTTAATTGGTTTTAAAAATGTTGTAACAATAACAACTCAGGACAGTCCTTCGTTTTTAGCAGTATGCTTTTGATAACGAATGCGGGAGCCCGAAAAAGGGTTGCACGCCATGAAATATTCTACACAATTGTTATGGTTTAATATATACTGATTCCAAGACAATAAATAAGATTAAAAAAAGTTGACAATAGAAGAAACTTAGGGATGGCCAAGTTAACCATTCCTATGGTTTATTATCGGGTTTTGCTCACTAAAAGAAGCAATGAGTAACTTCAACATTACTCTCAAATTAACAATGCCAAAATCTAAAAACAATGTTAACATTCAAGCCTGAAGAAAAAAGTAGGGTTTACTATTTTGTTATAGAGCTCAGCTAAAATGTTAGGCTTTGCAACTGACAGTTCTGGACTTTCATAGTTTAGTGTTTACACCAGACAAAAATGTCTTCACACACTTATGAGGGGGGAAAGTCTGCTCATCTTGCATTACATTAATTATCTTAAGTTCATTAGCTGAGCTGAGCTATGTATGAAAAAACTTATTGTGATGGAAGGCACTCAACTGTTTTAAGAGTCTTCCATCAGGGAAAGCAGCATAGTGCGATTTGAAATTAACAAGTCCCTAATTTACAGTGTCAAGATTAGCTTGCGGAAGGTGGATCATTTAATGTAAAAATCAAAGACCAAAACAGGCGGAAAGTCGTGAATAAAATGTGATATCTGCACTTGTTTTGGAAAATAAAATTATGAGTGCTAAAAAAATATGTCGTGCGGGCCAGAAGAATCGGGAGTAGTTACAAGTAGCGCCTGTGAGGGGTATAACTTTAGATTTAAAAGACCTGTGCAGACGTGCGGACTTGAACAGAACGGTAGAAAGGCGCTTTGTATGGTTTTGAGTACACTAAAGATGGTGATTATAAAACGCAAAGAGTTTGGCGCAGCAAAAAGTTTCCTAAAACTAGAACAACTGCACAATCTAGAAGCAAATAATGTTGGCCAGTATGAATATATAAATAAGTTCGAAAACCTGACTCAAATGGCACTTGGATCCAATTTAGAATGGGACATTAAATTTGAATTATAAGCATTTACATTTTTTAGCCGTCAAAAAAGTTTCAGGAAAATGCATTCAAACTCTGGGCCCTTTACATGTATGTCTTATAATGCCAGAGGGACAATAGTCTGAAAGAGATTGAAAATAACGCCGTTTTATGGGATTAAACAGTACATCCTCCAGAAGAGAAACGGTTTTAAAGGCACGCTTCTACAAAAATTACAGTTCATTCCACAAAATGAAATTAGGAGACACGTTCACAATGATATTTGAAATTTCTGTCTTAAGATGGGCGAGGAATGGAGAGCTTGGTGGGCGTCAGTGACGTCCTTTTAAAAGGAATTCTAATTAGCTGGCAAAAACTTAGGACGTTGGGAACCGTCTTAAAGTTACCATCGTCGTTCTTCACAATGGTCGAGGTTATTAAGGTCATAACAATTGCAACAAAATCAATATTAGCTTAAATAGAAACAATCTTACAAGAAACTGAACTGGATTATCTTAAACATTTAGGCTCATAGGGTTTTACTTATACTGACAAGTTTTGACGGAGAGTATGATAAAAATAATAACTGGATTAGATTAAATTATGTTATATAAACTATGGAGCAGTCAAACTTTGGTGTCAATGCCGATGTTAAATTTATGATAAATTCCCTCATTGTTCAATGATTTGTGGAGACTGGCTGTGGAAAAAACAATATTTGTCCGCGACTATTACAAACACGTTCTATCGTTTTAATTTTGATCTTTTAGTAATTTTCTAGCCAACACTTAAATGGAACAAAGCCATATTAATGATAGAAGGTTGATATGGGCGGATGATGACATAATTTTAATTGATCCCAGCAATAAGCCGAGTGAAGTGTTTAGAACACTTTTATAAATTGTTTGAGGGAACGCAGCATAATTATTATAGATGACTGTTCGGCAGAAAGAGACATAGTTAAAAAAGAGAAACACTTTGTCAAAAACTGGCTGTAGTGGAAGACAGCTGCGGATAAGTGTGTGGATTTTATGTCAAAAAAATATAACTCCGTTTTAAAAGACTTTAAGAGAACAGTTAAAGACTGTAGTTTTATATCACAGAAAGACCAGAGACGCATTTGATGAATGTATGCGTGGAAAATGATGTTATTGAAAATGATCAGGAAAAACACAGGATTAAGCAAAAACTAAAATCTGAAAAAAATTAGTAAATTAGTATTGAAAACGGATACCCTACTCAGTATGTTTGTTTGTAGATAAATCGTGATTTTTTGTTATTGAAGTCTTACTTATCAGAGAACTTTAAAACGGGGCGTTTAGGTTCCAACCACCCGAAAAACTGGTTGTCAACAGTTCTGGAAACCACGCATGGCCGGCAAGCGTGGAGCCACAACGAATAAGCATGGCTGCGTCTTCCCTTGCTTTGCAGGATAACTTTTCCCAGAATGGGGAACGGGGGAAAGGCATAGCCGTCAGTCCGGACCAAGGGATGGACAGGGCATCCACAGCCCACGCTGCCGGATCCGGAACTGGGGAGACATACAGCTGGGAAGACGGTGGTGAACTGGGGGTGGCGAAAGGCTTAACCTGTGGTCATGAACCATCAGTCCAGAGAGATTCAGGATTGAGTGGACGAGAGTCATTCTGGGGAAGAAAAAGAAGCATGTGCCAAACTGCTAGGGAGTCCGTGGAGAAATGTTGATCTTCCAGAAACGTGCTTGGCCGAGATCCGGATGATTGTGTCTCGCACCAAAGGAGAAGCTGTTCCGCCCTCAAGGGCAGGAGTGAGAGTGAGAACCGCTCCCCTTGGCTTGTTGATATAAACACGCCACAGTCGTGTTGTCGAGTTGTTGAGGGAAAGTGTTTTCCCTTCAGTAAAGGAAGAAATCCTTGAGGGCTTGGTAACGGTTCCAGCTCCAGCTGATTTGATATGCCGGATCCCATCTCGGGGACCATTGCCCGGCCGCCGGTTAGAGAGCTGACTGCAAACGCCCTGAGACCAACGCTTGCGAAAAAAAAAAAGGGGGGGGGGGAGGGCATTGAAAACCGGCGTTTTGGCAGTCGTCCGAGGGGCATAAGGGGGCCAAGGGCTCTCAGACCAGACGAAGAGGCCAGCTTTGGCTGGAGCCTGATCCAGGAAAGGAGAATGGGCCAAGAGGTGCTGGACGCGAACCAGGCGTTTGGGGGGAGTTGGAGAGACCATCAGTTGGTGGTGTGGAAGGGACAAGCCCAAGAAACTGAAATGCAGCGTCGGGGATCGATGACATCGGATTCTCCTCGTTGCAAAACAAACCAGCTGCTGACGAGGTTAAACCTGGCGGGATCCTTGTGGGAGCACAGAGTGCTGGATGAGGAAGAAGAAGCCAAATCGTCGAGATAGGCCTTCAGACGAATTTCCTTTCTCCCGACATGCAAGCATAGTTCCCGGGCCACCTTGTGAAAATCCAAGGGGTCGGGGGCTAGCCCAAAGGGAAGAGCCCTCTGAACTGAAAAAACGCCGGGCTTTCACATGAAGCGGAGATACTTCTGTCCTAGGGTGGATCAAGAGTGGATAGAGTAGCATCCTTTCAGGTCGATGGTATGCCAGTCGTCGGGATGCATGGCATCTGGATTGAAAGGGGGCTTACATCCCCAAAACGGAGGACGATAATAAACTGGTCAAGGGCGAGAGGTCTAGAACCAGTCTCATCCTCCAGAAGCTTTGGGAACCACAAAAATGCGGCATTAAAAGCCCCCGGAGAGGAATGGAAGAGGACGTCCACTGTGGCTCCCTTGGTAACAGCGCGAAAGGACCTTCCTGGTCTAAGGCCTGAGAGGCTGTAGATCCGAGGCTGCGAGCGAAAAGGAGGAGGGAAAGGAGTGAGATGAGAGGAGCCTTTACTGCCCCAAGGAAGACCGAAAACCCAGACTTGAATTAACGCAGAGCCCAAGGGCTTGCGGGAAGCCGCTCCAGGCATGAGGTGCCTGGAACAGGGGACTGCCCCACAGGACCGCCCTGGGGTGAATTACCCAGGTCGGGGGCAAGTCATTGGGGGTGGGCCATCCTGAGACGTGGCGAGCTTTCGGACCCGCCGGCCGTTGCCTGAGGCCGACCCTGCTGGGTTGCATGCATCGGATCCCCCGCGGGGCCTAATGACCGTCAAGTCCCTGTGGGTTTGTGAGTGGAATGGTGTCATTTACCAAGATGGCTCCTTTGGCAAAATGGAAGCCTCTCTGGGCTTGAGAAATTCCCTGCACGCAGGCACTCCAGGTAAATCTAGGGCTGGAGCAGGCGTGATGTCCTGAGCCTCAATGCCCCTGACTTATTTGGGCCCTATCATACAGTCGGCGCACATTACCGACTTCTTAAAGAGAGGAGGGGTTTTAGCCGCCAGTTGGTGAGAGACCCAGGGCGAGTCCGCTGCCGAGGGCAGTGGGGCCCTGACCTCCGTGAGGACGTCACGCCTCCGGGACAAGGAAGCCAGGAAGGCAACCGAGTCCCAGAAGGAAATAAGACTCCAGGGACTGGCCCTCCGTCCTCCAACTCCGATCCTCCCGGTCGGAGCCACAGTCTGAGGGGGGGACAAGCCTTGGCAAGTGTGTGCGCTCCCGTGAAAGTCAGGATCAGGCCCACGCTGGCTGATTCCCCAGGGACACTCCTAGGGAGGGTCGGCCGTCAGGTGGGCCGAAAGGGGCTGGGAGGAAGAGGCTGCACTGGTGGAGAGCTGTCATTTAAAACCCGGCCACCAGGGAAACCCGCAGCGAGCAGGGGGGGAGGATTACTGCATTGGGCCCATGGGCGCCCAAGGCAAAGGTGGCCCTGACCCCATGATAGGGGGGGGCTGATGCTATGGCTGCTGGTCCCTAACAGCGGTAAAAATGGGGGGCCTGATGCGCCAGTCCCCTGAGGGTAGCCCTGAATGAGGGCGAAACCCAAGTGTTTGCCCAAGAGGGGGGCCCCTAAAGGGGAGGGCAGAAACATGAGGTGGGGGGGAAGGGAAACAACTGGGGCTGAACGAGATTTTCAAGCCCTGGAGAGGGATGTTCCTTGGGTCGCATACCAAGCAAAAAGGGAGAGGTAGACGTGAGTCTGCTCAATACCCCACCTCTGAGACTCGACACACTTACACACGGAGCGCGCTCGTACCAACTTAACGACAACATGTTTAAGATGGACATGAGGCACCGTTATGTTCATACAGTATGTATGTAAAAGTAATAAATGACCTCATCGAAGTTATCATATACACCTCACAGTATATATAGTCCCCCTTGGAGACTATAAGCTTGCTGAAGGCTCATTTTGAGAAGCATTTATTTATTTTTCCCCATTCACCCACTCAAGCACATACTGTCAGTTAGGCAGAATCATCTACCACTGCAGATACGAATGCTTATTTTCCCCTATTTCTTCAATCTAAGACATAAGAGCAGCTTTGTTTATAATCAATATTTCTTGCAGTCATTGCAACACCAAGCTGCTCTGTAAGTTGCTGGAACGGTGCTCGGTACTTATCCTTGGAATTTATTAGTTTGTTGTATTTTAGTCCCTTGCAGATTCATTCTAAGAACTGGCCCTCAGCACTTGTGTCTTAAGAGGATATATTTTTATATTTTCTACTTTTCACAGAAATGTAGCTTGTTTTGCTCTTTCATGATTTTCTTTTGCTTCTTAGGTGGCACCTTTGGTTGGTGTTTTGAAAACTCAACAAACATATCGGATTGCACACCAGCCTTTTCTGGGATAGCATTCTTCTTAAAACTGAAAAGGCGAGGAATCAACTTACCACTTTCCGCGGTCACTGAGGAGAAACAACAAGGTTTCGAAATACCGGTATATGCCCAGGGTTATATGTTAGGTGAGTTTCCCTCCCTGTTGGAGGATGTCTCCCCTTGGAGACTATAAGCTTGCTGAAGGCTCATTTTGAGAAGCATTTATTTTATTTTTCCCCATTCACCACTCAAGCACATACTGTTAGTGACATTGCGTTCCCACTGTCGGAGTGAAAGTTGTGCGTGAAAGTTCTGAGTGATCGTGGATCACTCAGGAGTGAAGCGACAAAGGGCCCCTTTCACTCCAAAATAGTGGGAATGCATTGGGTGATCGGTTGTGAGTGATTATTTGGGGAGCTGACCCAAGCATTTCCTGTGGGTCACCGCGCCTCGCCTCAGACTGTGGCTGGCAAGGCTCGCACGCAACCGAAAATTTTCCCGCGGTATGCAAATTGGACACGATGAAATGCAGTAGGTGCCACTTGTGTTTAAACATGTTTGAACACAAATCTTCACCACGGAGTGATCTGACCGTGCACAATCACTCAAAGCTGGCTAGGAGTGAAAGGGTCTGGTAGTGGGAATGCTACCTGCATTCATCGAGAACTTTAACGAATTTAGGCCCCAAACACGATCACTCCGTCATTTCGCTCATAGTGGGAAGGGGGTTTTAGGCAGAATCATCTACCACTGCAGATATGAATGCTTATTTTCCCAATTTCTTCAATCTAAGACATAAGAGCAAGCATATATATATATATGTGTGTGTGTGTGTGTGTGTGTGATTGCTAAACTGCTTTAATCGTGTTTTTGTGTAAACTTCAGGTGGCGGTTACATTAGACTGGCCGGATTCTCATGGACCATTCAAGCCCTGCTACTATGCTGTTTGAATGAATGAAACCACAGTATGTTGCATACATATGGCAGAGATATAATGAAGATAAGATCAACGAATTGTAAAGTTGCACATAACCTAAAAAGGGCCTAATTGCTGATTTCCAGTCCAGCAAAATCAATTGTCTTTCTTAACTAGCATGAAAATGATTCAAATATATACCATCCGTCACTTCAAGCCGAGTTCTTAGACGAGAAGACCGTTGCTTTAATACCATGAAAGATTTGATTATAGACAAGCGAACAACGTACTGGGCCAGTATGTCTATCTTTACGATGGTATCGGAATTATCATGATGTGTCAGAATGACATGATGTCTGTTACATTAGTTTGCGCTGACGTTCTGAGTATGTGTGAGAATAGAGGCCATGGAAGGAAGGTAACAACGGTTGCCCAACTGTCGAGGGCAGACGATCACTTATGTCAGGCATGTGGCGTTTGCAGCGACCCGCCATTCAGGCAACAACAATATTGGTTCAAAACTTGATCCTCAGAGATTAATACTTCAGCATTATTTGGCCAATGCTGGATAATGATTGCGACGGCCGGTAACTTGCGTGCAAAAATACCCTTTTTAACTGACATCATCTGACCGTTTTGATACAGCGGAACTTTTTCCCTTGGAGTTGACAGTTATTCTGACTCTCTTTCCGAAAGACCTTCGAATTAGACTATCGACCAGGGTTCCGTACGTAAAAACGCACGTATAATAGACTGCACACGTTTAAAATCCATCACCAATTTTCGGTAGAGAAAGCGAGTTTGGCCGTTGGTTTGAATGACACGTCACACAAAGCATACATCCTGTGTGAAAAGTCGGAAAAATAAAGGAAGAAAACTGATTCACCGATATTCGATTGGATGACACATAAAACGAATGATTAGCGTCAACAGGCAGCTCTTCAGTCGGCTCTACCCCAGTAGGCAACCTGCTGTGTACACGGATCGTGGGCTGTAAAGCGCACAGAGCTTGGTCTCTAAGGATAGGTAATATACAAGTACTCTTGACAATAATAATAATGAAAACAATAATAATAGTAATAATGATAATAATAAACCACATCACTACGTACCGTGGCAAGTAATTGGCCGAGTCAAACGGCATAGGTCGACCAGAATAGAAACACAAACCTTTTGTCTAGTTTTGGGCATCTAACAAAAACGCAGACGCCAATGCACCGAACGGGGAGGTGCCAAAGTCCTAACTATGTATATCAGTACACCGGTTTGTGTGGAATGAAGGGCTATAAATAAGTGGAAATACCTCCTAAAATCCAAAACAACCGATGCCAAACCACGGTTTGGGGCGTATAACAGATAACAAAACAAGAATAATGTCCATTGACTGAGCTTCGAGTTTAACAGAAGAAAAAAAGTAAAAGTAAAATAACGACTTTGTTGTCTCCAAATCGAACCTAAAAATGATCATTAAAGAAAAAAAAAACGTGCGTCCTCTAAATTTGAACAAAATTAGACTGGTGATCAGATCTGAGCTTAATTCTAGATAGAAATGAGTGCTTTGTGATATTAAAAAAACAAAAACTGAAACGCTCGGTGCGAGTATGAATGTGTGCATGCGTGCATGATCTGTGTGTGCGTATGTACGTGCGCGTGGCATGCTGCGCGCGCGCGTATGTGTACGTGTGCGTAATTGCGCGCGCGCGCGCGCGCGTGCGTGTGTGTGTGTGTGTACTTATGTGTGTGTTTGTGCTTGTGTGTGTGTGTACTTATGTGTGTGTTTGTGCTTGTGTGTGTGTGGTGTGTGTGTGTGTGTGTGTGTGTGTGTGTGTGTGTGTACTTATGTGTGTGTTTGTGCTTGTGTGTGTGTGCGCCCTGGGTCCTGTTGGATGGCTAAGGGTTCATCCTTTTTCGCTTGAAAATGACGACATGGGGAAACAAACTGTCTCACTGCATTGCAGTAGCAAACCAAAGTTGTCGTTGTGCCTCTTTCCCCACTGGAGATGGCTCCTGTTAGGTGTTTTTGTTGTCAGCCAAGAAAGTTTTTGGAAAATGCTTAACCATGTCTCATATTGTTATTCCATAGAATTGGTGACAGTCAATAAGACCTTAAAAGTAGATCGCCCAAGGCTCTGCTTATTGAGGCCATTTGCTCCTGCAAATGAAGTCACTTGAAGTTGCCTGGACAGCTCTTTAAAAATGGCTACAGCCATAACTTTTCAGCTGATCGTGTTTCATTATTAAACCCATGGACAATGCCATTCCTGCTTGCGATCTCGTTGGCAAGAGCCATGACAGCCTTTCGATTAAAACTACAGAATATCGTTCCACTGTCAAGACTGTGCTTTGCAAGTTCATCCTCGAGGCTCGTGGAAAGGTTTGTGCGCTTCCTAAAATGTTGCCTGGCGCCGGTTACATACTTATTCCTGTCATCCAGAGGTGGTCTTTTAGTGTCGAGGTGGGAATCCCGTACAGGTTTGCTGGCCGATGTTGTCATTCGTCACAGTTTTCATTACTTATGACATTGAGTTAGAGGACCACTTGGGCCTGTCGAACAAACTAATTTAGAATGATAAATACCTTGAAATGCTAAATAAATACATATAGTGATTTGACTCATGCAAATTCCAAACCAAAGTTTGTGATAATTGATCTAGCAATAAGAGGGAGGCCCCCAATTCCGCACCGTGGGCCTGTATATATATCCGAACAGTCTTCGGAATTGTGGGTATCAGCGTTCTGGGAATTGCAGTTTAACACCAGTCCCACTGACCTTTCTTTTGTTTGAAAGAACTACCACCAGAACACACCAATTACCTTTCTTTAAAACTGAAAAACAGCACCAGCATACAAATAAAATAATGAATTTATCTGAAGTTTGGCTCATTTTAACATGCCATTGACTGATTTTTTTCTTCTCAGAAATAAGACACAGTGGTGCAAAATTGAGAAAAAATCCCGCCGCTTGCGTGTCCTAAGTGGTGCCGCCATCATACTCGGTGGAAATAATCAAGGTTGTTTCTCTCTCTTTTTTGCTAGCTTCTGGTTATTCCATTTAGCTTCCTTCACTCAAACCAGCCCATTCGGAATAAGTCGACTGTTCGGTATTTAGAAACGTTCCCCAATTTGGCTTCTCATCCATACAATACAGAACAACATTTATACAATACTGCCCTTTGGACTTTAAAACTGACTTGGGCTGCGTGGTATCCCATCTTCTGTGTAGGTGCTGACCTGCCCTTGACCTGCAAATTGATATATGATATAAACACTTTTAAAAGAAAAATGCAACTTATGAACTCTTAAAATAAGCTTCTAGGCACAAGAAGGAGACAAAGAAGAAGTACGAGAAAGTGAAACAGCAATGAAGGGCGAGGATGAGGACGGTCAGAGAAGAAAGAAAACTTAAAAGAAGAAAAGATGCGAAGTCATTAATTAGCTCTACTACTGTCTTTTTGGCTCACCAATATTCTATGGAACTACGCTCGTACTTTAAAAGCAACCGCCGTGCACGCTTCATGTTTCGAAGACACGACCTGCGTATTCATGCGCAACACACCTACGCAGGATCCCAGCCGTCCAGCCTCTCCCCTTCCACCCACCAGTCTCTTCTCTCTCTCTCTCTCTCACACACACACACACACACACACACACACACACACACACACACACACACACACACACACATACACGGTCACACACACACACACACACACACACACACACACACACACACACACACACACACACACATACACGGTCACACACACACACACACACACACACACACACACACACACACGGTCACACGGTCACACACACACACACACACACACCACACACACACACACACACACACACACACACACACACACACCACACACACACACACACACACACACACACACATACATACACACACACATTCCAATGCATACTATTTCCACCTTTCCCCACCACCAAAACCATACTTCTTTCTCTGTTGAGTAGAATCCATGATTCCTCCGAGAGGACGTCAGGGGATTTTTTTATTTTTTAACTACCATCCTTATAACCTAGGATCTCTCTGCGAAAACTTCCACCTTTCTGTGCTTTTATGCAAATTTTTGTCTATTTTTCGAGCCTTCTTGATTTGTTCTCTCGGACGTTTGACAGCAAGCGCTTCTGTATTCGTTGTTTTACCCCAGACTCAACAATACTTTTATATCCCCTTTTTCGACCGACAGGAGAATGGTTTAAGAGCCTATACTTCCCTCAAGAACATGACAAGTTAAAAACTAGTTGTCTTAGCCTGTCTGTCACAGACCAAATCACTTTCTAGTCTTTTTTTTTTTCAAATATGACAAATCTTTTCAAAACTGTCTTAATACTACCCAGTGCACTCTGTTCATTGGTCTACCTTTCTTGAACTGTATGTGAGAAGCGCGCGTGTATGCGTGTGGGCGTGCGGGAGAGCGTGCATTTGAGTGTACGTGTGCGTGATTGCGTGTGTGTGTGTGTGTGTGTGTGTGTGTGTGTGTGTGTGTGTGTGTGTGTGTGTGTGTGTGTGTTGTATGCGGCATTCACAGTGTTAATGCCCAAGGTTGGTTCGACCTTGGCGGTGTCTGCATTTTTTCCAAATGCCCCTCTGGTCGTCATCGTGGTGATTGTTTCATCGAGGCATATGTGGCCAGGGATGTCTGGCTGAGTACAAAGTTGTTTTTTTTTAAATATTTTTTTAAACACATTTATAGTCTGTTCATAACAAGGCAAAGATATGTGCCTATTTCCCCAAAACTGTGGGTCTGAGTACAATCGATTTCAAGTCCCGCGGTTACAGTTTGTAGCAATACCAACTTCATAAGACCGCTTAGATATAGCTTCCTCCAGCTGTATGAATTGTATAAACTGTGATATCCAGTTTGGACAGATTACGAAGCATGTCTCTCTCTGTATGTATTAATATATATACTAAGAGGCTACAAACCCCAAACTTTACGCACTGCTCTTGAAAAGGCACCCAGACATGATACTCTTATTTACAAACCTAAGCTGTCCAACCCTAGAACACCCGTTATTGTCACTCATAACCCTAGCAACCCCCCTCTCCGTCATTGGTTTAAAGAATTATATCAGACAGTTTTCACCAGTGACAAACTTAAACAGGCCATACCTCACCCACCAATCCTAGGAGAAATAAACAGCCGTTCTCTCAAAGACTTGCTTATGCCCTCAGCCCTCCCCATCAAATTAAATCCTAAAGACCCTAATGGTTTTTTCAAATGTTCCAACAAATGTATTATTTCAACCTGCCCAACCACACCCTAGCTAACATGAAATGCATGGTGATAGAAAAAGTTTTTTCAGACAGCCACACGCACAGAATTTGCAGGGAAAAATTCTGGATAAGCAAATTGAAAACTCTCCATCCTTTCGGACTCAATTCACTACAATAACTGTTCATGTTCTACGCCGCTTGACTCCTTTTGCCTCCCTCTACCGAAATTTCCCCCCCCCCTTTTTTTAACTCCCCCCCCCCCCCCCCCCACACAACACATACACACACACACACAAACTCACTCACACTCACTCACACTAACACACTCTCATATACGCACACACTCCCACACGTGCGTGACGCGCGCACGCTTTTACACACACTTACTCAGCCCTCTTCCTCTTACTATAACGTCCCTTTGCTCCCCTTCCATTTGAAAAATTTGCCTTGTACGTGCAATCCTTTTCCTTTTTAGCTTCTTGTTTTAAGACAGTGAATTTTATTCACGTTCTTTTTATGTACAAAGTTGTGTGACTCGCCGGCCAGTCAATTCACCACTGAGGAAGGCATTAAAGCCGAAAATTTTGGAAATCTTTTTATCTTGTCTGTTTGGTTTTTAAACTCTCTGTTTTAAACAATTATGAAAAGCCTCAAAGAATCGGCAACGATCCAGACAAGAAATCACATCCTCCATTGTGTGTCTCCTGTTGTGCTGTTCGCTTCAAGTTTATTGTTGATCTTCTCCGCATCCTTCACTGGATCCAGCACAATGGAGACAGCCCTTGACTGCAAGGTGCTCATCACTACAAGTGTGGACAGACTGGTGAGGTACGAGTCACACGTGCATTTCCTTACTTGTTGTCTGAACCATCGAGTAACACCCAAAGGTATGAGACTCAATTTCGGCCATGATGCTTTGCCTAAAGTGCCTTTCCTACACGCTTCGATTAACAGTATATTAACTGCTGCCAGTGTGGACATTGTAAGGGCGTGTAGGAACACTTACAAGATGCTTGTCGACAAAGAAAGATCATCTCTTGACAACATTGTTTTACCACCTTTTTAAAGAGCGTGATTTTTTTACCTTCGAAGGAATTCTTCGATTTAAATACCACCTGTACTGTGCCAAAAGGAAATTCTACTTCAAGAAAAAACATTGGAAACTGGAAACCTTGCTGCACGCTAGAAATTCCAAACTAGTAGATTCTCCTGTGACTGAAATTGAAAGGACTAACACACGTGGAGCAAGAAGGTTCAAGAGAAATTACAAGGTAGTGTCTGATGATAAAGTGTTAGACAGAACGTTAGTCGTTAACCTTTCCAATGAAAAGCTGACGGACGAACAGATGAGTGTCCTGTCCTTGGGTCCCAAGTTCTGCCCCACCCCTCGATCCCTGGACCACGGCCAACTGTGTGACGACGTGGCTGAAGGCTGCAGAAGACTTCGCTTGAAGGAACTTTTCTATGACCCCCGACGCCCCTTCAGACTCTGAACCCCCTCCGAAATTCTACAAGACTACAGGATTCGTGCCACCCAAAGGAAGGGAAAAAGAACTGGACATTTTTTGTGACACTGTACTTAGCCGCGTTGAAAACTTCGAAACACCTAAACCCAAATTTGACAATCTGGCCTTTAGTGAATGTTTAGCAGTGAAAGAACTCCGCCAACTTGTGATAAATAGAACTATCCGTATAAATATGGCAGACAAGGGTGGGACAGTCGTTGTGCAAAATACAGATGACTATAATAAATGAAGCTTACAGACTTTTAAACAATGCTGACCATTACTGTGCAGTAGACAAAGACCCTACCACCCAGATAGCGAAAACTTCCAATTATATTGTCAATAAATTACTAGATACAGGTGTAATCGATACCAACACCTCTAAATGGGCAATCAATGACATGAAATCCGTTCGCACCCCTCTATTTATCACCTTCCCAAGATTCACAAGTCCTTACAGCATCCCCCAGGTAGGCCCATTGTTTCAGGGTGGGGGGCCCTACGGAAAAACTCTCAGCATTAGTAGACCACTGGCTACGTGATATCGTTGCTTCTCTCCCTACTTACATCCAAGACACCACTCATCTGTTAAACACCATCGAAGAATGGAATTTAAAATATGGACCCTTTCCCAACCTGATTTTGGTAACAATAGATGTAGTGGGACTCTATTCCAACATACCACAGGATGAGCTAAAAAATGCAGTTGAGTATTATCTTAATCTAAAACCTGATCCCAGCATACCTCCCACTGACACGCTTCTAGAAATTATGAATCTTGTTTTGGAAAATAATTACTTTATCTTTGAAAACCGTATATATCACCAAATTTCAGGAACAGCCATGGGGACTCCCATGGCTCCCACTGTGGCCAATCTGTTTATGGGGAGGTTTGAAACAGAACTTCTTTCTAACAGCCCCGTTCCTGTTGTTCAGCACTTCTGGAAAAGATTTATAGACGACATACTGCTACTCTGGACAGGGACCCAGACTGACCTACAAACATTCCTGACGTATATCAATACAGTCCATCCCACCATTAAATTCACTCACAATACCTCTGTTGACCAACTTCCTTTCCTTGATGTTTCATTATACTTAGAGAATGGCTTTATCCAAACAGATCTGTACACTAAACCCACTGATGCACATGCTTATTTACACTACAAGTCTAGCCACCCCACTCACTGCAAAAGGAATTTACCCTACAGTCAGTTTTTAAGAATCAGACGTATATGCTCTAAACCAGAAGATTTCATCACCCGCTCAGAGCAGATGTTCGAATTTCTCAGACTAAGAGGCTACAAACCCCAAACTTTACGCACTGCTCTTGAAAAGGCTAAAAAGACACCCAGACATGATACTCTTATTTACAAACCTAAGCTGTCCAACCCTAGAAACACCCGTTATTGTCACTCATAACCCTAGCAACCCCCCTCTCCGTCATTGGTTTAAAGAATTATATCAGACAGTTTTCACCAGTGACAAACTTAAACAGGCCATACCTCACCCACCAATCCTAGGAGAAAGAAACAGCCGTTCTCTCAAAGACTTGCTTATGCCCTCAGCCCTCCCTATCAAATTAAATCCTAAAGACCCTAATGGTTTTTTCAAATGTTCCAACAAATGTATTATTTGTAGAGAGCACGCCTTGGAATCCACCAATTTCATTAGCCACCGGACCAAAGAAGCATTTATTGTAAGACACCATATTGACTGTCAAACCAATAACATCATTTATCTCTTGTTCTGCAAACTCTGTCAGAATTCTCAATACATTGGTGAAACAAAAAATTCACTCAGAAAACGTTTCTATCTGCATAGATCTCACATCAAGAACAACATCGGGACTCTAGTCACGCAACATTTCAACCTGCCCAACCACACCCTAGCTAACATGAAATGCATGGTGATAGAAAAAGTTTTTTCAGACAGCCACACGCACAGAATTTGTAGGGAAAAATTCTGGATAAGCAAATTGAAAACTCTCCATCCTTTCGGACTCAACTCACTACAATAACTGTTCATATTCTACGCCGCTTGACTCCTTTTGCCTCCCTCTACCGAAATTCCCCCCCCCCCCCTTTTTAACCCCCCTCCCCCCCCCACACACACAACACACACACACACACACACACACACACACACACACACACAAACTCACTCACACTCGCTCACACTAACACACTCTCATATACGCACACACTCCCACACGTGCGTGACATGCGCACGCTTTTACACACACTTACTCAGCCCCTCTTCCTCTTACTATAACGTCCCTTTGCTCCCCTTCCATTTGCAAAATTTGCCTTGTACGTGCAATCCTTTTCCTTTTTAGCTTCTTGTTTTAAGACAGTGAATTTTTTATTTTTTATTTTATTTTATTTTTGCTGTCCCAACCTCTGAGCCACCTCAGAGGCAGTGTACCCACGCCGCTCATTCCGACACCCCGTCCACAGCCACAGCCCGGTCGGCCCCGCCGCAGCCCTGGCACGGCAATCCACAGGGAGCACTCAATGTCAAGCCGTTAAGAGGCAACCCACCGGAGGAGACACTGCACTGCTGCCGAGTCACTTCGGTGGTGTTCAGTGGCGCCTGTTCTGATCTAACATACGCAGGACACCACATACTAAGCCCCCTACTGACGACAATAATTGCTTAGTCGCGGAGCCGGCGTGAGTGAGCTCTCCCTCCAGAGGGCGCCACCACGTCCGTCCACCGACAGATCCCCATGGACTCGCCGATACCGGAGACCCCGACGGAACCAAACCAAAGCCACAGACGTGGAGAGGACATCGAAATTGAGGTCACCATGAGAGCAGGGCATGAAGGGCCATAGAATTTGAGACTTTTTTTTTAATGCTGATCAATGAGAATGAGGATGATTAAGATGATGCTACGGATTTCCATTTCGGTCTGAGACTTCATGACAGGGCTTTACTCTACGCTTCCTTTCATAATATATCCCGGCGTCAACCAGGCCCGAGAGATACAGGCACCTGCAGTGTTGGTCAGGAAATTTGAACAACACTCTCAGAAGCGCATCCATTAAGTGGATGAAACTCGACTGTGTGGTCCCAGTCTTCCCAACTGAGTCCGCAGCAAACTCAACTCTGGGTAGGAGCCGGTCGGGGCAGAAAAAACCCACATGACTTCTGATGGGATTCGAACCCACAACCTCCCAGCCGGGAGTCCGCGACGCTAACCACTTCGCCACGGCGGCTGGTTAAGACAGTGAATTTTATTCACGTTCTTTTTATGTACAAATGTTGTGTGACTCGCTGGCCAGTCAATTCACCACTGAGGAAGGCATTAAAGCCGAAAATTTTGGAAATCTTTTATCTTGTCTGTTGTGGTTTTTAAACTCTCTGTTTATATTATATATATATATATATATATATATATATATATATATATATATATATATATATATATATATGTTAAATAAGTATTAAAAGGAATATTAAAATACTCTACAAATTTGTTTAAAGCTGGTGGCTATCTTCAGGATGATGTTTGGGTTGCCCACCGCCGGTGTTATATAGCGTGTGGGGCCCGATTGCAGCTGTTTTCACGTGTGGGTTGGTTGCATGTGTTTTCTTTGTTGTTGTTTTTTTTTAAAGGTTTTCAGGTTGTTTCTTGGGGTGTGTTCACTAACAACGATTTCCATTTGTGCCTGCAGTTGTTTACTATTTCTGTTTTAGTGTTTAAAGTTGCTAAGTGTGGTTTACATAATATCAGCCATTTTTCAGTTAAACATAGGTTGCATCTTTTTGAAATGTTGCTGTATGGTGATGCCCTTTTTATGATTTTCCAGGATATATTGTAGTTTATTTTTGCGTCTTTACGTTTCCAAATGTATTTGCTCAATTCTGTTTGGTTTTTGTATTTTTCTTTATTAAATGACTGTTTGTGGTATGCATATCTGGTTTTGAAGTGGTTTTCAGTAATCCTATGTATGTTTCTTTTTCATTTTCTGATGTCACAGTGGCTTGGTATACGATATTCTATAAAGGCATTTGTTGCTTAGGGGCACTGCTGCTCTTTTTTGATGCAATTGCAAGATTTCCTTTCTTCACCCTTCTTTGTTGTGTTGTTCGTTTTGTTGGATGTATCAATTAGGTTTTTGAGGTTGGGCATACATTAGTATGATAGTTTGACGGTGTTTTTGTTGAATATTTTTGACAGTTTGTGTTCTTTTGGAATGAAGTTGCTAAGATTTTAAAGAATTCTTTCCCTATGTTTGTTTTGAGTTTCCCGTCGTATGGAGGGTTGAACCATATGATTTTTCTTTTCCTGTTTTTCTTACTTTTATTTGTGTTATCTGGGTTGTATTGTAGTTTATAATTGTACCCACTTTTTGCAGTGCGTCTTGATATTCTACTGCTGCGTTGTTGAATACTCTTTCATTGCATGACAGATTTGATAGTCTCTTGTTTATTCTGTTGGGTATGGTCTTTAGTACAGATGGTGGATGGTTACTTTTGATGTTTACATAGATAGGTGTGTCATTATGTTTCTTGTATGGTTTATATATGTGGTTGTTTAGGTCAAGTGTTATGTCTAAGTAGTTCACTACCTTTTTGTTTGCTTCAATGGTGATTTTTAAGGTGTGGTTTTGGAAGATTTTGAATGGTTCTTTTTTCTTGTTTTCGATGGATCTTGAATTGTTGGTTAGTGCAGCAAGGCCGTCGTCTCTGTATAATCCAACTTGTTTTCCGATGTGTTTTCTTAATGTTGGATAGCATGAATAGTCCGACCAGTTCACATGTTTCTGCACCATCATATGATCCCATGGTTACGTCAAATGGTGAGTTTCTATTCGTTTTCTTGATCCAAGTTACATTTTTGCTGTACAGTAGCGTTTTCTTGGTGTGGAGGATGATTTCCATTTCTGACCCTGTTATGTCTGTGGGGTTATTAGCAAATTTCAGAGCTTTGGTGAGTAGTTCCTCATCTATGGATGGGTAGAAGTCTACTATGTCGAATGTAATGAATACTGTATTGCTTTGTTTGTTGAGTTTTTTGAACCATTGGATAACTTCGTATGTGTTCTTCAGAGGTTGTATACAGAGTTTGATTTTGCGTTCTTTATTATTTTTTCTAGAATTTTCTTACTTATTTTGCCTAGTTCGGATTTAGATGGATTTATTAGCCTACATGTTGGGTTGTTGTGGAAGTTCAGTTTGTGGTCTTTGAGTGTTATAAAGGCTTCTTTTGTTGCTGTCGCTTCTACCCTGTCACTTAGGTCTATGCGATGTGCAAGTTCTTTTTCTTTAGTGCGGATACTGTCATGTATACTTTTGTCGGCTTTTTGTAGTTTTTCTGAATGTTTTTGTCAAGGAGTTGGGAGTATTCCTTTGGTTCCATTTTGTAGTAATTACTAGTTTTATCAGCCTTCACAAATATCTTTTTGTCATTTTGTATTTGTTTTATTTGGTTTTTTAATGTTGTTTGGAAATCGTTGTTAGATTTTTTTTAATTCAATATTAGCTATCATTCTTTTCATTTTATCCTCAAAAGATTTCATTTCGTCTATGGCTGCTGGTGATCGCCACGATTTGAAATCGTAGGTGTTTTTATCATTTTTTTTTGCGTTTGGATTCAGAAGAAGAATGCTTTCCATCTCATTTTGCCTACGAACTTTTCGGTTTGTTCTATTAATTTTTTTTATGTAGAATTCCGGGTTAGAAAATGGTATGTTTTTTTGTTGACTGCCTAAAATTGATTGGTTTCCTCCATTTTAAAATCCTTCAGGCCACAGTGCTCAACGTGAGGAGCAATTAAGATCAATGTAGTTGCACAGCCTAGAACGATTCTAAAAGCGCTCAACCCTTGGGGAGCAACATTTGTTAAAATAAGTATTAAAAAGGAATATTAAAATACTCTACAAATTTGTTTCAAGCTGGGTGGCTATCTTCAGGATGATGTTTGGGTTGCCCACCGCCGGTGTTATTTTGCGTGTGGGGCCCGATTGCAGCTGTTTTCACGTGTGGGTTGGTTGCACGTGTTTTTTTTTTTTTTCAGGTTGTTGTTTGGGGTGTGTTCACTAACAACGATTTCCATTTGTGCCTGCAGTTGTTTACTATTTCTGTTTTAGTGTTTAAAGTTGCTAAGTGTGGTTTACATAGTATCAGCCATTTTTTCAGTTAAACATAGGTTGCATCGTTTTGAAAATGTTGCTGTATGGTGATGCCCTTTTTATGATTTTCCAGGATATATTGTAGTTTATTTTTGCGTCTTTACGTTTCCAAATGTATTTGCTCAATTCTGTTTGGTTTTTGTATTTTTCTTTATTAAATGACTGTTTGTGGTATGCATATCTGGTTTTGAAGTGGTTTTCAGTAATCCCTATGTATGTTTCTTTTCATTTTCTGATGTCACAGTGGCTTGGTATACGATATTCTTATAAAGGTATTTGTTGCTTAGGGGGCACTGCTCTTTTTTTGACGCAGTTGCAAGATTTCCTTTTCTTCACCCTTCTTTGCTGTGTTGATGTTCGTTTTGTTGGATGTATCAATTAGGTTTTTGAGGTTGGGCATACATTAGTATGATAGTTTGACGGTGTTTTTGTTGAATATTTTTGACAGTTTGTGTTCTTTTGGGAATGAAGTTAAGATTTTAAAGAATTCTTTCCCTATGTTTGTTTTGAGTTTCCCGTCATATGGAGGGTTGAACCATATGATTTTTCTTTTCCTGTTTTTCTTACTTTTATTTGTGTTGCTATCTGGGTTGTATTGTAGTTTATAATTGTACCCACTTTTTTTGCAGTGCTTCTTGATATTCTACTGCTGCGTTGTTGAATACTCTTTCATTGCATGACAGATTTGATAGTCTCTTGTTTATTCTGTTTGGTATGGTCTTACAGATAGTGGATGGTTACTTTTGATGTTTATATAGATAGGTGTGTCATTATGTTTCTTGTATGGTTTATATATGTGGTTGTTTAGGTCAAGTGTTATGTCAAAGTAGTTCACTACCTTTTTGTTTGCTTCAATGGTGATTTTTTAAGGTGTGGTTTTGGAAGATTTTGAATAGTTCTTTTTTCTTGTTTTCGATGGATCTTGAATTGTTGGTTAGTGCAGCAAGGCCGTCGTCTCTGTATACTCCAACTTGTTTTCCGAGTTGTTTCTTGATGTTGGATAGCATGAATAGTCCGACCAGTTCACATGTTTCTGCACCATCATATGATCCCATGGTTACGTCAAATGGTGAGTTTCTATTCGTTTTCTTGATCCAAGTTACATTTTTGCTGTACAGTAGCGTTTTTCTTGGTGTGGAGGATGATTTCCATTTCTGACCCTGTTATGTCTGTGTGGTTATTAGCAAATTTCAGAGCTTTGGTGAGTAGTTCCTCATCTATGGATGGGTAGAAGTCTACTATGTCGAATGTAATGAATACTGTATGGCTTTGTTTGTTGAGTTTTTTGAACCATTGGATAACTTCGTATGTGTTCTTCCAGTTGTATACAGAGTTTGATTTTACAAACAAAAACACGTGCAACCAACCCACACGTGAAAACAGCTGCAATCGGGCCCCAAACGCTATATAACACCGGCGGTGGGCAACCCAAACATCATCTTGAAGATAGCCACCCAGCTTAAAACAAATTTGTAGAGTATTTTAATATTCCTTTTTAATACTTATTTTAACAAATGTTGCTCCCCAAGGGTTGAGCGCTTATAGAATCGTTAGAGGCTGTGCAACTACATTGATCTTATATATATATATATATATAGAATTATAAACAAAGCTTGCTCTTATGTCTTAGATTGAAGAGATAGGGGGAGATGAGCATTCATATCTGCAGTGGTAGATAATTCTGCCTAACTAACAGTAGGTGAATGGGGAAAAATAAAATAAAATACTTCTCAAATGAGCCTCAGCACGCTTATATTCTCCAAGGGGGAGAGACATCCTCCAATAGTGAGGGAAACTCACTAACATATAACTCCTGGTCATATACCGATATTTCGAAACTGGTTGTTTCTCCTCAATGACCGCGGGAAAGTGGTAATTTGACTCCTCTGCCTAGCGCCTTTTCAGTTTTAAGAAGAATGCAATCCCAGAAAAGGCTGGTGTGCAATACCGTAGTATGTTTGTTGAGTTTTCAAAAAACCAACCAAAGGTGCCATCTAAGAAGCAAAAGAAAATCATGAAAGAGCAAAACAAGCTACATTTTCTTGTGAAAAGTAGAAAATATAAAAAGATATCCTCTTAAGACACAAGTGCTGAGGGCCATTCTTGGAATGAATCCGCAAGGGACTAAAATACAACAAACTAATAAATTCCAAGGATAAGTTCCGAGCACCGTTCCAGCAACTTACAGAGCAGAGTTTCTTTAGAGAGAAGAAAAGAGTGATTTTATTAAGAAAACATCCAAAATATCCAACACATGTCAAATTTATACATGTACTGACGCACGAGTACAGTACAGTGCAAGTTGGAATCGGTAGTGCGCCTCGCTTTAGAAGTATTGACTAGCCAGCAGACGGCAGGAACATAGACTAAAGAGCGCGGAAGACGCCTTCAGACCCCCGAAGGAAAGAAAGGGCCTCAAGTCACTTCCAACGAGCTCGACACTACACCACTGCGGACGCCTGGCCTCTACGTTCTTGCTCCTGAACCTGTACGAGAGACCTCCTGCTTCTACAATCATCCTGAGCGTGGTCTAGCAGGAGTTTCCAGCGCCGGGTATTCTTCCCACCTATAGACCAACTGAACGTGGCCACAACTCTCAGCATTTCCCGGTCTCCCCGCATACTGTCCTCCGTACGGTGCTGGCACCTAACTAAGCCTTCCAGGAATAGGACTACAGGCTGACAACACCCACACGCCTCTCCAGGTTTTGCAGGCTGGGTTGCACAGCATGTGTATGAGTGCTTATGTGCATGAGTATTGATAGAAGTCATTAGGTAAATTCTTGGCACTAAGTAAGGTTAAATGACCCAACAGGTATCCCTTTAAAGTGTAGGGAAAACACTTTATAAACACTCTACTCCAAGAGTGCTGAGGTTTGCTTCCACTTGCTCCAGACCTTTAAAAAACTACAAGAGATGTGCATCTTCGGTACACAATTAAAAAGCTCGTGTTTAGATGACAAGACCTGAATGGGATACTCTCTCTTTCATCCATTGCTGTTATAATTAGGAATGTTCCAGCAACGTACAAAATCCTGATCCTGTATAAGGGCTGTTTTAATACACATAGGTCTATAGGCCTGTGCCATCGACGTTCACACTTTAAATAATGCCATAAAATTAATTTGGTCCGTTTTGTGAGAGTCTTGACAAGTCTCTTGAGTCCGGTCCTGTTTGGAAGTGGTAGCTTTATAGTGCTTTTTAATTCATAATGATATCGTTAAAATATTTAGATCTATAAAGGCATCCCCTGGACCTATTATGGTCGTGCATCAATAAACATTGAGAACACTCCTACCGTAGCTTTGCGCTTGGCAGCAGAGCAAGATCAAAACTGTTAACAACATAATTGACCAGTCACTCTTCTTTCTCTCACAAACTTCATTCCAGTGTTCAACTGCCTGCAAAGACCATAGCAGAGTTTGGAATAGAATCCAGTTCTCACGTTAGGCTAAGTCTTTGATGAAGCAAAGGCTAGCCAAGTGTTTTTACGTAACAAGAAGAAATGACGATTTCACAAAGATACTGATATGAACTGGAAATGCCGGTTCTCTGATGACATGCTTTTTTTCCCTATGACAGTGATTTAACTGTTCTACTAAAAAAAAAACGGTAAAAGAACTTGGGTGGCTTCGACATTGCCTTTTTGATCCTATGTTACCTATGTATTCTGCTTTAATCATAAATTGGTACAATTGCATTAAAGTTTAAAGAGATAGCATTGTGTATCGTTTGATGTTGACACAATTAGACTAATGAGTTCGTATTAAAAAAAAAGTGCTAATTGTTACCTGCACTTGTGCCACCCCCACCCCCTAATGTTTCCCTCCCGTTGCTTGACGAGCCAGTGGGGTTGAATTTCTGTGAGGATCCAAGTAAAGGAGTCGCCTGCAGTGGCCAGTTCTTAGCCATTGCAACTGCTGATTCCTCTAAAAGTATCAGCACTGGCCTGCAACTTCCACGGAAAACTGAGGGAAAACCTGGTCCATCAGTGTGCCAGAAATGGGCCAGTTCAGGCATAATTCTCGAAAAAACATGAAGATTTTACCAGTATTTGGTCGGTTGAGGGCTACGTCTGGCTTGCCATCAAAAGCCGGTTTTGATTTGCCAATACTGTACCAGGGTCGGCTGATATATTTTAGGCTTAGAGTTAATTAAAACATGCAGGCGAGGACATTTGTTGACCATTAAAAAAAGGGCAAGGGATAACATAATTTAATGACCATGTATCTCTTGTCGGGACATCAGACGATTGGCTAGTAGGTCATTTGCCAGAATATCCTCATCTGGGAGAGGGTACCTATTTTTTGAGGCGCACAGCCAGTTGGGAGATGTTGTAGTGGAAGGAATTCAGTGAGATAGGACTCTGCTTCCCCTCTTCCTCTTTGCCTGAATGGCAACAATTCTGTTCAGATAGAAAATATGTATCATGATGACAAATATTTTCCAGCGGGGTCTGCCAAATCAGTACGGTCAAAGACGACTGTTTCCGTGCTGTATTCTTGAGATTCGTCTTCCGTGCACACTTGAGCCTCATGAAGGGTCAATAGCAAATTCTCTTAAAACTGAATCAAAAGTAAGATCTGACCGGACTACTAAAAAAGTGCAAAGAATGACAACAACATGTAAACAACTGCCACTTTGAGTTCCAATATTTGAAAAAAAAGCGCCAAATGTTAATCCACACACAACACACACACACACACACACACTCACACACACACACACATACATACATACATACATACATACATACACACACACACATGCACACGCATAAATATAGAAATCTGACATCAAACCGCAATTACCTGAATGCGCGCGCGTGTGTGTATGTGCGTGTGTTTACGTGCGTGCCATATATGCGTATGAATGTCATGCACGCATGTGTGTGTGTTATGTGAGTCTATTGTTGTGTGCCACTCTCTCTTTCTCTCTGTCTGTGGTACGCACGCGTACGCATGCGCGCGCACACATATACACACATGCACGCTGGCGAGCGTACTTTCCAGCATATCGATTACAATCAATGAACAGAATATCTTGCACTTAAATAAGTGTTAAACTCGTTTGATTCATGTGTTTAGTATACAGAGCATATTTAAATATCTATATAAAAATTGTCATTGATGAACATCATTATTAAGAGAGAGAGAGAGAGAGAGAGAGAGAGAGAGAGAGAGAGAGAAGATAGGAGAGAAGAGAGAGAGAGAGGTGTCACGGCTCTCTCCGTTGACAGTATCACACATCAGTCCACTGGCACATTCCTTGTCTTTTGTACTCTGTCCCTGTTCTTTGCTGTGAATAAACAGACAAGAAGTGTGTGCGTGCGTGCGTGCGCCGCGCGTGCGTGTGTGTGTGTGTGTGTGTGTGTGTGTGTGTGTGTGTGCGCGCGCATGTGCGCGCGTGCATGCTTGAGTGCGTGCGGACAGTACAGGAGACAGGGAGAGAGAGAGAGAGAGATGCAGAAAGGTATACCTGCTCATTCTCAGCTACCTCTTAGTTACACCCTTTCTAGAAATGATGAAAATGCTGTGGACATATAACTGAATATTTCTTAGACATGTTTAAAAGCAACAATATAAATAATGGACTCGAGTCTTTCTTGACGGAAACAAAAATCCACTGATCGACGTAGAACGACGTCACCACCATCGTCTTACACGAGGTAATGGTCATCTTCCTCTTGAATGATAATCAACATTAGAGCATCTGTTGCATGAAACCTTCCTACAGGTTAAGTTTACACAACTAAACGCAAGTTGCCAACTAAAATTGAAAGGTTGCGTTGCTTGAGTCGTTACTTCTTATTGTTTTTGTCCCTAAATTTACACCTCATCTCTGCATAGGAGAGGTGAACGTTCCCATCTCTGGCATATTCCAGTGTTAGTTGTTGTTTTAATGACTATGATCAGTCTTACAGCCGTGTTGGAGTAGTGTAATTGGAGAGGCTTGATCTTCTCTGTTTGTTTGTTAAGCTGTTCATCCTGCCCCTGTCACCCGTCGGTTGTACAGACTGTCAGAGGAACAGGACAGCTAATGATATAAGTATAGGAAATGAATGGATGGGGGTTGTTAGTAATCGAGGAGGGGAGGGGAGTATTTGCATGAGGCACCAATTCACAACACTGTTGTGTTACATAATGTCATTGGATCAGATATGACAATCTTTGATATCATGCTGTTCGTCAGCATTTATGCTAATAAATCAAAATAGTATCTTTAACCCGTGTTTAAAATTAGAAATTACACAGAGGGCTCATATCATAGACAAACCAACATATCTATTCTTACCTTAAATTTGACTTCCATCTTGATTTTTTGTGCAAAGATAAGTGTCTTCTTGCTCTGCTGTTACTGAAATGATTGCATATATAATCAAGAATTTGATATAAGGAAAATTTTTATTTCTAAAATTACGTTTAATCTAACATACTTACCGTGGCTCACTAATGCAATAAGCGGCAGCAATTTGCTATCCCTGCCTCGTATACAATAAAGTCCGTACGGACAACGAAACCCTTGAAAGGGCCTCGTGCCTTGCGCATGCTCAGAACCATCCTCTTTTCGAGGTATATCAAACCCTGACTGAGGACTCATGATGGAACCAGGAAGGCGGGGAGGTAGGGAGGGCCTCTGCGTGAGCCACGGTAAGTATGTTAGATTAAACGTAATTTTAGAATAAAATTTCCTTTTAATTACACATACTATACCGTGGCTCACTAATGCAGAGTCGCACTACCTGGAAGGAGGGCTCACCTGGTTACCGCCTGGAGGAGCGAGAAGAGCCGGAACGTGTGGCGGAGATGGAGTGTTGGGCCACCACAGCTGATGCGATGCCCCTAGAACCATCATCGCGCAGACGAGAAACGTCGCGCAGGTAGAATTGGATGAAGGTGCCAGGGGAACGCCAATATGCGGCATCTAACACACTCTGAATGCTGACATTATGAGCTACTGCCAGCGAAGACGCCCATGCCCTAATCTCATGAGGTCTTGGTGAGAAAACAGCCTATTCTCCTTCAGGTCTCGCGTACGCAGCTTTAATGACTTCTCTCAGCCATCGAGAGATTGAAGAGCGCCTGGTGTCCTCCTTATAACCTTCGTTGTAAGAGAGAAACAGGTGGCGCTGCTTGGAGTGAGAAGATTTCGGCATTTCCTATACTCCCACAGAGCGCGCACCGGACAGAGAGTGCGGTCTTCGTCGTCTGGGCGAGAATAGAAGTGAGAGGAAGAATGGAGATAGTCGGTGAAGGAGAACTGGCAACTGGTTTTTCACTAAAATTCTGGGAGGAGGCGAAGAGATTCGAGCCATCCGGTTCGGAAGCGACGTCCCAGGCAGGCCACTAAGGGCATGGACTTCACTGCAGCGCCTCCCTGAGGCCAGGGAAACGAGAAAGGCTGTTTTGAAGGAAAGGAATTTCAGAGAACACTCCGGATGGGCTCGTAAGGGGGAGCCTAAGGGAGGAGGACTAAAAAAGATCCCACGCCGGGGTACGGCGGGGGCATCGGGCCTCCTGTAGGGCTGCTCCTTGACCAGATCCCGCAGAAGAGGGTCGTCCACGAAGGAGGGGCCCCCTAACTGGCGCATAGTGGTGGAAATAGCCGCCCTGTGAAACCTTAACAGAGGAGGCTGAAAGCTTTTTCTCGATGAAAGAAAAGCTAGGTAGTTCGCCAATTGGCATTGAGAGGGAGAATGAGTGTGATACTGCGTGGTTGGAGCACCAAGAGAGCCAGCCATTCCAGTGCACACTGTAGACACTTGGGTTGCCTGGCCTGTGGGCATGTTCCACAAGGCCGATTACCGCTGGGGAGGCGCCTTGTGCAGACAGCGTGTCCCGCACAGTAGCCAGGCGTGAAGATGCTGCACGTTTGGATTGCCGTGTGGAATGCCTGACCGTGGCTGAAGCAGGGACTTTGCTTTTAAGGCGAGCGGTATCGGAGGCACGTGAGACAGGAGAGAACTATAAAACACGGGTCTAGCCCACCACCCTCAACCAGTTTCGGGTGGTTGAACCTAAACCCCGCGTTTTATAGTTCTCTGATAAGTAAGACAGTAAAATCCGGGCTTAAAACGTTCCGCGTCTGGGCACAGTAGCCAGGCGTGAAGATGCAGCACGTTTGGATTGCCGTGTGGAATGCCTGACCGTGGCTGAAGCAGGGACTTTGCCTTTAAGGCGAGCGGTATCGGAGGCACGTGAGACAGGTGTAACAGTTCTGGAAACCACGCTTGGGCCGGCCAGCGTAGAGCCACAAGAATAGCGTGGCTGCGTCTTCCCTTGCTTTGCGGATAACTTTTCCCAGAATGGGGAACGGGGGAAAGCATAGCCCGTCAGTCCGACCAGGGATGGACAGGGCGTCCACAGCCCACGCTGCCGGATCCGGAACTGGGGAGACATACAGCTGGAGACGGTGGTTGAACCGGGTGGCGATCAGGCTACCTGGTTTGAACCATACAGTCCAGAGAGGTTCCAGGATTGAGTGGACGGAGTCCATTCTGAGGGAAGAACCATGTGCGACCTGCTGAGGGACGTCCGCGAGAATGTTGATCTTCCCGGGAACGTGCTTGGCCGAGATCCGATTGATTGTGTCTCGCACCAAAGGAGAAGCTGTTCCACCTTCAGGGACAGGGAGTGAGAATGCGCTCCCCCTTGCTTGTTGATATAACACGCCACAGTCGTGTTGTCGGTGTTGAGGAGAACATGTTTTCCCTTCAGGAAGGAAGAAACTCCTTGATGGGCTTGGAACACGGCTTCCAGCTCCAGCCGATTGATATGCCAGGATCCCATCTCCGGGGACCATTGCCCGCCGCCGTCAGAGAGCTGACATGGGCACCCCACCCGGACTGGGACGCGTCCGTGAACAGGTCCTCCTGTGGAGGAGGGGGTGTGATGGGGACTCCCTGAGCCAGCCAGGACTGGGAGTGCCATTGGGCCACCGATGATTGGAACCACTGACCGAGAAGGATCGGAAGGTCCACGACTGCAACGCCCCGAGACCAACGCTTGCGAAAGAGGCATTGAAACCGGCGTTTGGCAGTCGTCCGAGGGGCACTAAGGGGGCCAAGGGCTCCATCAGACCAGAAGAGAGGCCAGCTTCCTGGCTGCAGCCTGACCCCAGGAAAGGAGATGGGCCAAGAGGTGCTGGAGGCAAAACCAGCGTTGGGGGGTTGGAGAGACCAACCAGTTGGTGGTGTGGAAGGACATGCCCAGAAACTGAAACTGCTGCGACAGGATGAGATGGACTTCTCCTTGTTGCGAACAAATACCAGCTGCTGACAGAGGTTAAAACCTGGAGGGCTTGCTGGGAGCACAGAGTGCTGGATGAGGCAAGAAGAAGCCAATCGTCGAGATAGACCTTCAGACGAATTCCTTTCTCCCGAACATGCAAGCAAAGTTCCCGGGCCACCTTCGTAAAAACCCAAGGGGTCGGGGCTAGCCAAAGGGAAGAGCCTGAACTGAAAAAACGCGGCTTCTCCACATGAAGCAGAGATACTTCCTGTCCCTTGGGTGGATCAAGAGATGGAAGTACGCATCTTTCAGTCGATGGATACCGCCAGTCGCGGGATGCATGGCATCGCGGATTGACATGGGGGTTTCCATCCAAAACGGAGGACGATAAGAAACCTGTTCAAGGGCGAGAGGTTTAGAACCGGTTCTCCATCCTCCAGAAGCTTTGGGAACCACAAAAATGCGGCCATAAAAGCCCGGAGAGGAATGGAAGAGGACTTCCACTGTGGTCCCTTGGCTAACAGCGAAAGGACCTCCTGGTCTAAGGCCTGAGAGGCCGCTAGATCCGAGGAGGAGCGAAAGGAGGAGGGAAAGGAGTGAGAGGAGCCTTTACTGCACCCCAAGGAAGACGAAACCCCGACTTGATCACCCGCAGAGCCCAAGGGCTTGCGGGAAGCCGCTCCCAGGCACTGAGGTGCCTGGACAGACTGCCCACAGGACCGCCCTGGGGTGAAGTACCCAGGTCGGGGGCAAGTCATTGGGGGTGGGCCGTCTGAGACGTGGGAGCTTTCGGACCCGCCGGCCGTGCCTGAGGCCGACCCCTGCTGGGTTGCATGCCTCGGATCCCCGGGGGCCAAATGACCGTCGTCCCTTGGGTTGAGAGAATGGTGTCATTTACCAGATGGCCTCCTTGGCAAATGGAAGCCTCTCTGGCTTGAGAAATTCCCTGCACGCCAGCACTCCAGGTAAATCAGGGATGGAGCCAGGCGTGATGTCCTGAGCCTCAATGCCCCTGACTTATTTGGGCCCTCCTCATACAGTCGGCTACCATTACCGACTTCTTAAAGAGAGGAGGGTTAGCCGCCAGTGGGTGAGACCCCAGGGCGAGTTCCGCTGCCGAAGGGCAGGGGGCCCTGACCTCCTGTGAGGACGACACCGCCTCCGGGACAAGGGAAGCCAGGAAGGCCACCGAGTCCCAGAAGGAAATAAGAACCAGGCGACTGGCCCTCGTCCTCCAACTCCGAATCCACCAGGTCAGAGCCACAGACTGAGGGGGGGACAGCCTTGGCAAAGTGATGCGCTGTGAAAGTCCAGACAGGCCCAGGCTGGCTGATTCCCCAGACACTCTAGGGAGGGATCGGCCGTCGGGTGGGCCGAAGGGGCCTGGGAGGAAGGGCCTGCACTGGTGGAGAGCTGGTCATAAAACCCGGCCACCAGGGAAACCCGGAGCAGGGGGGGATACTGCCATTGGGCCCATGGCGCCCAAGGCAAAGTGGCCCTGACCCCATGATAGGGGGGGCTGATGCTATGGCTGCTGGCCCAACCCGGTAAATGGGGGGCCTGATGCGCCAGTCCCCTGAGGGACGCCCTGAAATGAGGGCGAAACCCAAGTGTTCTCCCAAGAGGGGCCCCCTAAAGGGGGGCAGAAACATGAGGTGGGGGAAGGAAACAACTGGGGCTGAACGAGATTCAAGCCCTTGAGAGGGAGTTGCTTCCCTTGGGTCGCATACCAAGTGAAACGGAGAGGTAGATGTGAAGCCTGCCTCATTACCCCACCTCTGAGCCTCCGTCGTAGAGGGCTCGTGCATCTTCGATTCTGCCATGGGATCGAACCGTGTGCAGTAGAACCGCAGCTGAACTGGACACAGGATGCAGTAACGGGAATGACAGAAACTGCAGCTGAGTCGATTGCCGTTAGGGGACAAGGGGACGGGATCGACAGAACTGCAGCTGAGCCGATCATCGTGCTGTGGCTGCTGGCCCAACCAGTAATGGGGGACCTGATGCGCCAGTCCCCCGAGGGACGCCCTGAATGAGGGCGAAACCCAAGTGTTCTACCCAAAGAGGGGAGAAACATGAGGTGGGGGAAGGGAAACAACAGGGGCCGAACGAGATCAAGCCCTTGAGAGGGAGTTGCTTCCCTTGGTTCGCACACCGAGTGAAAGGGAGAGGTAGACATGAAGTCTGCCTCATACCCCACCCCTGAGCCTTCGTCATAGAGGGCTCGTGCATCTTCGATCTGCCATGGGAATCGAACTGTGTGCAGTAGAACCGCAGCTGAACTGGACACAGGATGCAGTAACGGGAACGGACAGAACCGCAGCTGAGTCGTTTGCCGTTAGGGGACAAGGGGACGGGATCGACAGAACCGCAGCTGAGCCGATCACCGTCACGAATTAAGGGTTGCAAGAAAGAGCTCGCTGTCACAACAACAGAACCGCAGCTGAGTTGAAGTGAACCCTTGGAGAAAGAAGAAGACGAAGAAGAAGAGAGAAAGTGACGCTGAAGAGGAGAGGAGGTTTGGCGCTGCCAACGACAAAGAGCCTGCCGGCGAGACGCAGGAATCGAATGACGAAACCCTTTGTAAATCTCGCCTTACCAACCCAATCGCTTCACGTACGTTTCTCCCTTAAGTGAAAACATAAGCAAGGACACCAAAGAACAGCAACAACGATCGAGCGATCGTGAGAAAAGCAAAATATACTTAGCTGCTCGTATACACGAGGCTTAACGGGAAAAGGCTGCCGAGAAAAAGAGGATGGTTTCTGAGCATGCGCAAGGCACGAGGCCCTTTCAAGGGTTTTGTTGTCCGTACGGACTTTATTGTTTACGAGGCAGGAATTAGCAAATTGCTGCAGCTTATTGCATTAGTGAGCCACGGTATAGTATGTGTAATTAAATACTGCATTAAAAAAAGAACACAATGGTAAATGTATTAATTAATGTAGATCGTATCATGACTGATGAGTCATTGATCCGATATAATTATGCATTTTGATTATCGTTTTAAAAAAAACAACACACACACACACACACACACACACACACAACACACAACACACACACACACACACACACAACCTTAGCACAAAACAAAAACACACACACACACACACACACACACACACACACACACACACACACACACACACACACACTCACACATGCGTATCAAATCTCATAATTTGATAATTTGACATTTGATTGAGCAACTGTTATGAAGTGTTGGTGTATGTGCATGCCTGTATGCTGGCATACCTGTGGTGACATACAAAATTTGTAATACTGTACACAAAATTTCATTTTCCCAGAACAATGGACAAAGCATTCAACACCACAGTTAAAATGGGAATCGATTTTGATGTTAGTTTATTATTGTTAATATTCATATCTATTTATTGCAAACGCAATATTATTTGATTAAATTACGTTCATAGAGCGTGTTTTAATAATCAAATTCAATTTCTTTTAATTAGTATTTAAAATTACACAGATACATAACACAGAGGGTGGCCGCTGTCAAATTGCTAAAACATTTGCATGCAGAACATTGATGAGTTAGAACCAATAGTAGGGTCAAACGTTTTATATATGAAATCACTCTCTATACAAACATTATTAAATGGGTCATGCAATTCTTGTCAAGGAAGGTAAGGTTAGAAAAAGGAAGGAGATGAGACCTGAGACACAAACACCAAACCTGTAATAGTTCTTTGCAAATAGGAACTGTGGCTTTCTGACTCTGTGTGTCTATGTGAAAAATTTGCATTCATCTGTCGTTGGGAAGACACCTGCGTCTCCATTTCTTATATTTCTGCGCCCCACATCCCCTTCCCCACCTCCTCCAACCTATTCAGATCGGAATAAGCAACTTTATAGATGACAACTTTCCACGTAGTTCGTTAGTGAGGTTTCATGCAACAGACTGCAGTCCACTAAAACGTTCCTTGTCCTCTGTACACTCTTGTCCCCTTATCTTTGCTGTGAATAAAAAGACATGAAGTGTGTGTGTGTGTGTGTGTGTGTGTGTGTGTGTGTGTGTGTGCGTGCGTGCGTGCGTGCGTGCGTGCGTGCGTGCGTGCGTGCGTGCGTGCGTGCGTGCGTGTGTGTGTGTGTGTGTGTGTGTGTGTGTGTGTGTTGTGTGTGTGTGTGTGCGTGTGTGTGTGTGTGTGTGTGGTGTGTGTGTGTGCGTGCCTGCGTGCGTACTTGAGTACTTGAGTGCGGAGAGAGAGAGAGAGAGAGAGAGAGAGAGAGAGAGAGAGAGAGAGGAGAGAGAGAGAGGAGGAGGGGGGGGGGGGGGGGGGCAGCAGAAACGCAGAAACTGCTCATTCTCAGCTTCCTCTCAGACACACCCTTTCTAACAGAGATAAAAATGCTGTGGAAAAAAATGCTGTGGAAATATATCTGAATATTTCTTAGTCATGTTTAAAAGCATACAATCTGAACTATGGACTCGACTCTTTCTCGACCCAAAAATTTTTTTTAATCCACTGATCGGCGTACAACGTCATAACCACCATCGTCTTATACGATGTAATCAGCATTTTCCTTTTAAATGATCATTAACTATCGTGGATCTGAAATCACACCAACAACTGTAGGTTTTGCAAGTGCTACAGATGTCTAGTCGCGATAGTCAAAGGCTCATGTAGCTGAAGATGTTGAGGCGGTGGCTTCTGAAGAGGAGGCTTCTGACGTTTCCCTCCCCCTTTTTTCAGGTTTTCCTCAACAGTCTTACCGAGCTCAGCGATTTCACGCAAGCTTTGAGCCCTGAAATAGACATATAAACGATCTATATGATAATAATGATAATCAAAATAATAATGATAATTAATATCAATAATATTATCAATAATAATGATGATGATGATGATGATGATGACAATTAAATTATAAAAAATGTAAAAAAAATCGACATGTTCCCTGGTCGTACACGCGCCGCGAAGGACGCTTGAGCCGTTAGTAACCTCAACAGCCCTATACGCAACAAAGGTGGAGCTGCTGTAGCTGGGCCAGTCCTTTTCTGCTGTTTACCCAGCATTTCTCTGGTCTGCCTCAATGTCAACTACCTTTCATTCATATCTTGTGAAATGGTCTGTGACAGTGAGTGGCGACAAACACATTCCTGTAGTTTGCAAGCGTAAAAAGTGGGAGTAGAAATTCTTCTCTGGTAACTTTTGTATTGACTTGGTTCCCAACATTCGTTTGTTTGATGTTTCCTATATGGCACGCAGAGAATCCTTCTAAAGCCTCTGTTCTAAGAATTACCTAGATTTATGCTTGGAATCTGTTGTCTGTGTTCAATCCTAGCATTCCTAGACGAGAATGAGGAATGTCAATGGAGATTTTTAGTTTACTCTTCCCTGGGAAACGAATAAATCTGGTTGTCAAGATGACTCCTAGTCTTACCATGAGAGATTATAGCCATAGTGAGCACCATTTTGAATGTTTTGTTGAGCAGCCATCCTTGGTCAGAATGATATCAAGATACTGGAAGTGACTTTCTAAGAGAGCGAGTCCGAACAACGTTATACGAATACCGAATATTGTCTTGAAATGTCGAATTAGGTTTTGCATTTCTATGAGCTGTCTCCCGTCCGTAGGAGAGCCTGTGGAACTTAACAACATGGGGCAGGAAAATACATCGCCAATGATTCGGTTTCATTTCGTAGTTCGTTTGGCATCGAGAGCATTTATAGATTTTGACACCTACGCCACAGTTTTGGGAATATGAATACGACAAACGTCTGGAGAAAAAAATGTTTATAGGAGAGGTTCCTGCCAAATTTTGACATTGTGAGTACATTTACTTTGCTTGTGTTACAACCGTAATGCCAGTCACTACTTCATTGAAAAGCCTCACGCAGTATACGAAGAGTTGTCGTTTACAGTTTAAGTAATTGGTTTGCGGAATGCAGGCTGATGTATTTTTGGTGGAACAGGTTACATACAAACTGACTCCAAGTGTCTCGAAAAAGTCTCAATGTGTCCCGATGTGTCTCAGAGCTTCCTTGTTTCAAACTTAAAGAAAAGTTAATATGCCACCAAACGAAAGAAATAAACTGATTATAAGACAAACACGAAGCGCTTTAACTCTTTTGTCTTCAAGACACAGATAGTCACTTTATCTCCTCAAATCGGACACTACCATGGATGTGGAATGGAAATGACGCTGCTGGGAAGGGGGAAATGCGGGTTTACATGCGTCTGTGTAGGTGAGGCATCCCGCACAGTTGAGACGCGCATCTCTGAATACCTGGCTGACATCTGCCATCGTCGGCCCAAACCAGTCGCTCTTTCCTTCGATCACCCTCAACATAACATCGACCATGTGAAAATCCTGGCACTTTGACAATCACGGAGCGACAACTTTGAGCGCCCTACGCAGAAATCCTGTCTTACTGCCAGACTCTGTACCCTCTACCCACATGTCATCAACATCCAAAACGTAGCATGTACCTGTCCACCACTACACCACCAGTCGGCAGTACTAATCCACAGACACGCTACCATATTACTCATTATTTACCTCATACATAAGTTCGGCTATCTTCCTTTTCGCTCTCCCTTCACTCTATTCATTTGCTGCATCAATCTGTCCTTTTCTCACATACTTAACCGCTCCCTTTTCTTACTCTGGTTTTCCTTCAGTTAAATATTCGACCTCTTCTATATTAGTTTCCTTTCCTGTGCATGTGGTGCGTGCGTGCGTGCGTGCGTGTGTGTGTGTGTGTGTGTGTGTGTGTGTGTGTGTGTGTGTGTGTGTGTGTGTGTGTGTGTGTGTGTGTGTAGGTATGTGTCCCCCCCCCCCCCCCCCCCCCCCCCCCCCCCCCCCCCCCCCTTATTTTCTTTCTCCTCCCTGTTCCAATGGGACTGTTAGCTTTTCACTCATTGATCACTTCTGTTCCTTTAGATCCACAATTAATGTGGCTAAATATTACTATATTTATCGTTATTACTATCATTATTATCATCATCACTATCATCATCACTTGTACTATCATTGTCATCCTCTCCCCGTTCCAACAGTCCTCTTAGCTCTTTACTCATTGATAATTTCTATTCCTTTCCACCAACTACTGTTATTAAGAATTCTGCTTTTATCATTTATTTTTATCACTGCTATTGTCATCACTTTCATTTGATCATTACTATCATCATCATCATCATTGCTATTGTCACTGTTGTTGTTGTTGCTTATTAGTATCACTATTATCACTACCGTTACGTTTATAATTACTACTGCCCTATTATTACAATCCTATCATCATCATCGGTAGTGATAGTGCTTATCTAAAAGCAAAGCAAAACAAACAAAACCGTCATCATTATTATAATTGTTATAAGCATTACTAACAACAATATTACTGTCATCATTATCACTATATTAATAGAAATATTAATATTTGTTACAACTATTATCATTATCACTGTTGCTATTACCATAAATGTTACAATTTTTATACTTGCTATTAATCATTAACATTATAATCATGCATTAGAATATTTCTTACATTTTAACCTAGAATCTTTCTGATTTCCTACATCACTACTATCGTTATTTTTTGACTATGACATAGAGTATTTCAATGATCATGATTAGCGATAACATAATTATTTCTTAGAGTCTGTCTCTCTATATTTCCTATGATCTATATCCTGCTCTTCTCCTCTTTGTTCTTCCTACCCTCTCTCTCCCCTCCTTCTTCTTCCTCTTCTCTCATTATTATTCATAACAACATCATCATCTCCATTATAGTTACTATTATTATTTTCATTATTTTCATTATTATCATTATTATTATCATCATCATTGTTATTTCAACCAGCATTGTCTACCTTTTCAGCGGCCTCGTTTCCATTCCGCATCCATTTTGCGCCCAATTTGAGGAGATAAGTGTCTATCTGTTAGTGCTTTGTTTTCATTGTATTGAATGTCGTTTGTCCTGCCGAAGATGACCAAAAACGTTGAAACGCATCGTGTTGTCTTGTAATTTGTTTGTTTCTTTCGTTTGGCGGCATGGTAACTTTTCTTTAAGTTAGTTTAATTTCCACCTGCAGTCATCTCACTTTGAACCCTCCCTTGTTTCAATAAGGAGCTCTGCCCATCCTTTTGTTACCAAAGTGTCTAAACTAAATTTTTTATCAAGAACTACCAAAAATAGTTTGTTAGTTAAACAAATTAGTGAAAATACAGAGTACAGTCTAATTCGAGTGCACTTGCTCACATTTTCGAATAAGTCAAATGAAGCACGAAACTGTCTATACTTGTGATTACGCTAACCTCTCTCTCTCCCCTCTCTCTCTGACATAAACATATGTGGTGCTAGCGCAGACATTGCTCAGGTAGCTATGCAAGTCCTGACAAGCGCATTGGGTCAGGCATCTGCTCAGTCTTATCCGTGAGAACTTTTTTCTCAAATCGTCATTATCCATTCGTTTCGTCACCTACCGGTAAATGCCGGGTTCATGGCGTAGCGTATATGATGTTGCGTACATGGACTAGTCCGCGCACTGTGATACTGCCTTGATGAAAGTGAAACACATGCCTATGTGGATAGCAATTTTTCATATCTATGAGTAAAGAAATCCGGGACTTTCTGGTTCAGAGGTCAATCACTCTGATATTGATGAAAGACATGCAGTTGATTCTGGTTCTACAAATCTGGGCGTATAGGTCATGCGATGTTTTCAGATTCACAGAAAAAGTTAATCTGTTACTTATTTTCCATGGATTCAATCTGGTTTTTGAAGCGAATATAGATTCGCTGTGTTAATCTTCTACTTTAAAAGCGTTAGTAAGATCTAATAATCAGAATCGACTATTAAACTTGAAGAATCATAATCTTAAATTGCTTCTACAGTTGAAGCATAGGGAACATTTGTTTAAGAAATTAATGTGTAATATGTTACTTCGTTAAAAAAAAAAGCTGTTTATGGGAAATGCATGACTGGACAAATCAGAAAGAAAATGTGAGCTACTTCTTATCACCGCTAGCTAATTCATTTTCTCCCTTGTTCCTTGAGAGGAGTGGAGAGAGAGAGAGAGAGAGAGAGAGGAGAGAGAGAGATGGAGAGAAAAGAGGAGAGAGAGGAGAGGAGCGAGAGAGAGGAGAGAGAGAGAGGAGAGGAGAGAGAGAGAGAGAGAGAGAGAGAGAGAGAGAGAGAGAGAAACAGACAAGACGGGACAGAGTGAAAGACAGAGAGAGAGAGACAAAGAGAGAGACAGAGAGAGAGAGAAAAACGGATAGATGGGTATTTGCACAAAACATCACACACACACACACACACACAAACACACACACACACACACACACACACACACACACCACACACACACACACACAGATAGATGGTGGTTGGAGTGATTCGGAAGGGGAGTAGGCAGAAAGACAGACGGGAAAGAACAGACACAGGATTACCCTTGTAGCTGTAGATCTTTTAGTGCTGAAATGAAAACAAACAAACAAAAACGATCCATTTCGTAAAACAAACGATCCATCTGAATACATAACATAAGTCTATCAATCAAATAGTCAATGACTGACAGATAACGTTCATGAATAAATGTATGCATCAATCTTTGAATCATACTTAGAGAGGATGGAGTGTGTGTGCGTGCTGGAGTGGCTGGTGGTCATTTTTACACGGAAGGATTACACTGTAAATCCGCTTGTAGTAGACACACACAGAACCCGGAACTGAAGGATATCTGGAACATGATAAAAACTAGTCCTAGTTCCGTGGTGGAGATGTAGGCCTACATCGGTTTGACACATACTCATAGGTCAGTGTACTGTTCTACACAAATATGTATGTAAATGTGCCTACATCCTGGATAAATCTGTACTGGAAAACTATGCGAGGTAAGCTTGCACATTTCCCTATTTTCAACTTAATGAGCATTCCATGATCATAAAATGGTACTCTTTTGCGTTTGAGTATGAAACAGCCCTAAAAAGCGAAGTATGAAAAATAAAGGACAAATGGAAATGAAAGTTCACTTGACAAACGCCAGCACGTGAAAATATATACAAAAAGTACCACTCATTACTACATCGCGTGGCGGTGTTTTTCGATTTAGTCATACGACTTTGCGGTATAAAGTTAAACGAATGTTTCCGGTGCAGAGCAAAAAAGGGCTGTTTAAAGACTTTGATGAAAGAGCCGCAGCTTACTGCATCAGCAGATAAGACGGCGGAAAACAGATGCCAGTCGCACAACTAGGTGCCTGAAAATGGAGATATTACATGAAAAAATTTCCACAAACTAGATGCGCTGACAAGAAACACAAACTGGTCACATTCAGAGGCATCGTATATACCACATGTAAGAACACTTATTGAAAAAAAAAAAGAAAAAAAAAAAAAAAAAACGTAGAAGACACCTCATCAGAAATTCTGATGCCAACAAGAAATACTTAACGTCTGGAAGAAGAAAGACAATCTTCAGATGGAGGATGCGTGAAAATTTTGAAAAGCAAGGGCTTGAAACACTTTAGACACATCTGAAAACAAAATTCAGAGCCCTCGACAAACCATATTCAGCACGGAGGAGTAGGAACAAACGGAAGTGTTATTCCTCTTAAGACCCCTGCCAAGAGCAGCCCAAACCAGAACACCCACGGCACTCACTGTGGACACACACACAAAAAACCGACTGCTGGCAGCATTTGAAGAAAACTTTCTGGGACCCTCAGACCACAGCACTACTTGAAATTCAGGATTGTGTGGCGGCAACGCCAGGTATAATGTTCAGTGATAAGCCGGCAAAACTGGATAATAATAAAGATAGGGGTTAAGAAAGCACGAGCTAGATTATTGCCTGGGCCTGGTGGTATACCTTACCTGCCGTATACAAAGTGTCCCAAACTTCTCGAGTTGTTGCACAAACTGTCAAGGTCAGCTTACACAAACTTGACGATCAGAAATACATGGATGATTATTGATGGATTAAACATTAATAAAACAAAAAACAAAAAAACAATACACACACACACACACACACACACACACACACACACACACATACACACAAACAAAGATCCCTCTCATATCAATATTGATTCTGGAAATAAAGAAAGAAGTTTCTTTGTCATGGCAGCTATGCCGACTTCATACCTGACAGAAAGTGCGTGTTATGATGTTTAAGTCCAGCAAGAAGGCAACTTTTAAAGTGCTTAGTTACATGGGGCATTGCACAATCATTTGGAAACCATTCTGAAAAATAAAGCAGAGAAGATGGACCTCAAGGTGGTGTGGCTCGATTTTGTAAATGTGTAGGGATCAGTCCCACACAAGATGATTCATCTGGTGGTGCTTAAGATGCATTCCACAGGGCTTTTGAGATATGCTGAAACAATATTGATATCCCTCCTTAATGCGATTCTCCACAGAGGAACGCACACGACAGTAGATTAAGCTAGAGCTGGGCATAGCACCGGGCTGTGCAGTTGTTTCAGTGCCTTTTGAGTTGGCATTGGAGGTCTTCTTGAAGGCTGTGGTTAGGAGAGTTTGGAAACTGAAACCAATACCTCTGTACAACCTTCACAGACAGTTCAGTTTCATCAAGGAAGCGTCTGTGCGTTAGGACTAGTCCATGTACGCTACATCACATCCCCTAAGTTTTGAGACCACACCGCGCATGATTTAAAGCTGACGGATAAATGAGTTAATGACCCAAGATTAAGAGAATTTAAGAAGAGCGTCTCATGGCTTACGGCTTATCAGATGTCTGACCTACGTGTTGGCCCAACGCACTGACCCGATCTCGAGTTTCCTCCTTTACTTTGGTTGTGCAATTATTTTCATTGTATGTTTGTGTGGTGAGTGTACACATGTGTGTGTATGGATGTGTGGGAGCGGGTTCGTGTGTGCGTGCGACGCGCCCATGTGCATGATGGGCGTGAGAGAATGTCTTTATACGGGTTCACGACCACCCATGTGATTCTGCCCAAAAACCCCCCTTTTCACATACAAATCACGTCCATCACATGTCAGTTTTGACCAAAATTAACACCTGTTTTCACAAAAAAATTAACACACAAAAACCTCTAAAATTGGCGTAAATTGTACATTGAAACGGGGGTTTACGTGCAGAATAACATGGGCGATCGTGAACAAACATATTCACATTCTCTTACAGGGACATAAAATGAACTAAAAAGGGGTTGACAGTCATACTTCAGACTGGCACTGCTGCTGTTGTTACTAAACACCGCAAATCGATAAATTGCAATTACTGCCTCATCCTGTGTTAATGGGGCTGGCCGCCCACCACTGCAGTAGCGTTAGCAATACCCCTGCAATGCGGCAAATTAGTATTTATCGCGATGCGGCACCCAATCAGAAGGGGGTTTTTGACGTCTTTTTGGGTGACGGGATCGTAACCCCCCGCCGTCGGCCTTTCTGACTTGAGCGCAGCGGGCGGTTGTTTTGTGTGCGGCTCGTGTGTTTTCTGTGGAGAATTGATTTTCCAGAAATTTTTATTCTAAAACAGCATTTTTCAAATTTACAGAGGAAAAATTCTAGAATCGAAAGTACTCATAAAATCTATTAGATTTCTCAAACACCCGTCATTTAATTCTCCCGAATGGATCAACTTCTACTTTTCAACGGGCTAAAAAATCTTCCGTTCCCCCGCCAACCCAGCAGATTTTGGCAGAGGTAAATGTTTTTTGCAAGAGAATCAGACTACTTTAAAAATGACGAAAAATTGAAAAGTTTTTAAAGGGAAGGGCCACGGACCACAGAAGCCTAAAAGAAATTTTGGAGCAATTTTTTTAAAAAAAAAAAAGGGAAAAAAAAAAAGGGAAAGGAGACAAAAAAGGAGAACAAAAATCTTTAACCCCACAAAAATTTACATGCCATCTTCGGAAAATCAGGCTGGTTCAACACTTTTTCCATGAAGCTTTATGAAAAGTATTTTCCAAAACAGCAAATGAAGTTGAAATTGTAAAAAGACGCAAAAAAGGGGGAAAAATTTTGGGGGGCAAGTGCGCAGTCTTTTTAATTTACATTCATTTTGGTACTTCTTGATTTTGTGTAAACAATGGCGGGAAAAAAGAAAGGAAAAAGGGAAAAATAAAGGAAACTGGGTTTTTGGGGTTGAAAAGCAAAAACCCGGGTATTCTGTTTTCACGCACAAAAATTTAGTGCCGTTGAAAGGGGTTTTTTTTTTTTTTTGGTACACAGGGTTTTGCTGTAGGTTTCCCCTTTCGTTTCATTTCTGAAAAGCTGAAAAAAATTAAAGGCCATGCGCAGTGCCCGTTTGCAAAATACTGGAAACGGCTCCTAGAAAGCCAAGGGGGGTCCAGAAATCCCAGAAATCGTTTAAAGGCTGTAGGAAACCCGCCAAAGCACACCCAAAAAAAATAAAACCGTTCCGGCGTGAGGGTGGCCTACTTGCTGGACTCCTGCCCCATCCCTTTTGCTGTTGTGGTTTGGCTGCTTAAACGTTTACCTATTCCCCTGCTACCTTTTAAACCGCTTTAAGGTTCTATTCGCGGCCGTGAGAGAGCTTAAACAGATCCTGTGATTATTGATTAGGACTCGTTAAGGGCTTTTGCGGCTTCTAGTTTTTCGTCTTCAAGCGCAACCCCAAAACCCCCCTTCCCTCCCTGAGGCCCTCCCTATTTTTTTGGGTGTGTGTGTGTGTAGCGCGTATGGTTTGTGTGTGTAGAGGGGGGAGGGGGGCAGAAGACGAAAAGAAAAAAAACAGACAGACAGACGAGTTGTGGGGAGCAAATGAGGGGGGGAGAGATTGGGAGTAAATGGGGAGAGAGAAACAATTTTTTTTTTAATTTATTATTTTTTTTGGGGTTTTAAAAATAAAGGGACCGAACTAGAAAAGAGCTTTTTAAATTTTTTAGAGTTGGTTGGGGGGGGGGCGAAAAAAGATCAGTTAAGAACGGGTTTGTGTTTTTAATTACTGATTTTTTAATTTTTTTAGAATGCGAGAAAGGTTAAGGGGTATAAGAAAATCCCGTTCTTGGCCCAACCCAATTAAAAAAATTTTTCGCCTTTTTGTTGATTATATGCTTTAAAAGATGTATCAAAATTTTTCTACTGGCCCCGAAGGAGTAATATTTGTTTTAAATGAAGATAAATTTTTACGACTAAAACTAACAAAATGCCACTGAAGAGGAGGGCTTATTACTTTTTTGATTTAATTTTAATCGGGGTTTTTTAAAAAATGAACCCCCCGAGTTATAACGCTTACGAAATTTTTGATGTTTTTGGGTGGGCGTTTAGTGCGGATTTGTAAAAAAGATTTAAAGCCGTTTTTTGTAAATTTTTAAAGAACTTTTTGAAAGTTAACTATACGGAAAGCTTAATGGAAGCCTAAAAAATTCAGGCCTTGTCCTAAACCAATTTAAAATTTTTTGCATTTTTTTGTTTTTCCCCCTAAAGATGCTGACTTGCATGGTCGATGTTTTAAGGGGTAACTGTTCCCTTAAAAACCTGATCATTTTTTCGATTAGAAAAAGACTATGAATAACATTTGAATTAAAATTTTTTTTTTATTTATTTTGATTTAAAATGGCGGGGGCCCAACCATAATTGATTTAAAAAATTTAATGAATTTTTGACAAAAACAATGAAATTTTAAACATTGTTTTAGTGAATTTGGGTTTGGAATGAATGACAATTAAAAAAAAAAGATCTAGTGAACTATTTCAAAGCAACAAAGTGATAACATTGACTGTTGTGATTCAAAAAAAAGCTAAATGCTGGGGGGTTATTTTAAGGTTAAGTGCTTGAAGTGTTGCAAGTTGGGTGAAGAAAAAAAGGGTTTTTTCTTCTTTTATTTACATTTTTTTTTTTGATTTACGAAATTTTTTGGCTTAAAAATGCGACCAAAAGTAAATTGGGAGGGAAAAAATATATACGGGGAAGAAAATTTGCGTGACAAAAAATTTAAGCGTAGTTCAGTGAAGTGAATGAATATTAAAAACCCTACAAACGTCATAAAAGTGTAGCACTGCTATTTCTAAAATCCCAGAGGCTCTTCACGCGAACCGCCGTAAAAGGTAGGGCCCTTTCTGTTGATTATATAACGCCTGACTTTTGTACTGGAAGTCTGGGTTTCAACTAAACAGAAAAAAAGTTTAGTTACGATTTAACTTAATGGGTGATACTGCTTAACGTTTTAACATGCAAGTGAGGAGGAAAATTTAAGGGGTTTGGCGGTTAAAGGGGACGTCCTTAAAATAAAAATTAAGACAACAAATTTCTTTTCCTTAAAGTTGGCAATTCTTCCCTTTCCTCCCCCAAAAGGTTAGGTTAAACGAGAGTTTTAAACAACAAAATTTCTGAAAACAGTTTTTTAGTGGTGTGTTTAGGCATTTACCCCCTGTCAAAAATATGCAAAAAGGGTTTTAATTTGGATTAAGAAAAAAAAGAATTTTGTAATAATTTCCAGTAAGCATAAAAAGCATATCTCATTTTGGAGCAAAAAAAACCATCACCGTAAACTTTCACATGGTCTGTAGGAAGCGATTTTTGCTCAAAGGGTTTCTCCAACGCACCCCTTTGGGCAAACCCCTTTGAAAAAGTAGACTTGTCCTTTTTTCAGACCCCCCTAAGGTTTTATGTTTTAATCAAAACAAAAGAGATTTAGGGCCCTAATCAAAGGATAAATTTAAAAAACAGGGGCTTTGAGAAGGGTTGGTTGAACCCCAACTATAAAAGCAGCTGCCGCATAAACCATTGAAAAAGTTTTGTAGATGTTAAAAACTAAACTCCTCCCCCTAAACCAGGGTCTAAGTTGTTTTAAGAATTACACAAAATGCAGATGGTCCTTAGGGTTTATGCTGCTTTGAATAAATCTTGAAAGTACTTGGCCCCAACGAAAGAAAAAAAAAACAATTTATTAATCCCTGATCTGTTCTTATGCGTTTATTGTTGTTAGGTAGATGGGCAACCAGCCCAGTTTTTACAGAGGCTCCAACGCAGCTAGTAGTTCTTAGGCGATGAAACAACTTCGCAACAATTATCTAATGAAAAAAATTTTCAGAATTTTATGACTCCTGAAGACAAGAACGTTATGCCCAATCTAAACTGGTTGGATTTGCAATAAAAAATTATTTGTCCGCAGTAGAGACCGGACAATTAGGGAAAGTTAGGGGGGCCCGCACACAACAATTGTATCTTCAACTTGGTTGACCCTAAGAATGGAAATACCTATTTCTTTCATAATTTTAAGGGGCTACGATTTCATTTTATATGAAAGCAGTGCATTGTTTTAAAAGGGGTTACCTGCTTGCGCAGTTTCAGAAAAGTACATGACTTTTACTTTGACTCTTTACCTTTTTGACCAGCACCATCTGATGTAGTTTGGTTAAGTTAGCGGGTCCCACAAGACTTTCCAACATAAAAAACTTTGCCCTTTTAGTGGTTAAAGGAGTCTACTTAGAATCATGAACTCGGGGAAAAGGTTTTGATGAAGACTCACTCCCCCCAAAAGGCGCCTTCTTTCTAGTCTTAGGGAAAGGGACAAAAATGATGCGACTATAAAACGCAAAAAACCCTGGACAGAATTACACTGTGAAACAATGGGCGACTATCACGATCTTTTTATTGCCTGACGTGTGTTTATTAGCGACGTCTTTCAAAATTTTCAGTTTAAATGTTGAAATTACACTTAGACTCATCAATTAATCTTGCCAGGGTTATTTGGGGCATTCTTAAAGTCTAAAAACTTTCAGATTGATTAATTTTGTTACCCACACTTCAGTGTTGAAGAGGGAAGGGGGGTATAGCATGGCCTCACATCCTTATGCAAACCCAACAACTTTATTGCGATTATGACCCCACAAACACCCAACTATTAAGTTTTAGACCCCAACAACTGTTTGGGGCTTGGTCAAACATTTCCCCAGGGAAAATTTTAGAATGTAACGGGGGCATGGTAAAAATTTAATTTAAAGGGGCATTAAAGGGGTTGGGCAGCTTGCCCCCAAATCAACAGTTGGTTTTATTCAGAAGTAGCTTGAATTTTCCTTGTGAATGCATGCCCTCCAAACGATTACCCCCTCCCGCAGAAAGGCTAAAGATGGCCCTATCAAACCCCCTTAAACTTGTTCCCACCTTCGCCAAAAAAACAAAAATATGTGTGTCTTACGACCCCTACGTTTTCCCTAGCCGGATTTAAAGCGATGCCGTTCATAGAAATTGTTTTGTTAAAGGCCCTTTATGAGACATACATCAAAAAGAATATGATTTTAAAACCCCAAGCCACTGACGTTAAAAAAAAACTTCTTTACTAATGAACAAACAGCTGTTTGGCAAAACCATGGAAAAAGTACCAATCGCAAAGATGAAAATTAGTTACAAAAGAAAACCAAGCAATTGTTTGCCCAAAACCCTAATATAAAGCTTTAAAAGTTTTAAACGACGCCGGGTTTGGGCTTATGATGTAAAAAAGGATGTTAAGTGGAAAAGCGGGTTTATCGGCTTTACTTATTAGGTTGTCAAGTTTTTGATTTTTGAATTTCTGTATGCTATTTTAAAACCCCGGGTTTCCAGAAGCAAGAGCCCTTTACCAGACACTGACTTTTTTATTCTAGACCGTCCCAACGAAGCTTTATGGTTTAGAAACGAAGTGATAAAGGAACTGATGGGTGGTAGGGGCACATGGATTTTCCTAAAGCAGTCCTTTTTTCCTGTGAACAAAGTTTTTGGGAAGATGGGATGAATTTAAGGGCGTTATCAAAAAATATGTTGGTTTGCGGTCAAGATGTACGCGTTGCTACCCAGATTCTGTTGAGAAGGTAAAGGCTAAGTAAAAATTTTGTCAAAAAAAATAATCACGATAACTACAAGCAAGCTCCTTTGAACAAAGTATTTAACAACAAATGTTAATTTGCGCTCTACTCTTCATAAAATAAAAACTGCTTTTTAAACAAAGTCCTGGTCTCTAAAAATAAAAAGGAACTTACGTCAATCCTGAGTTCTCTATGCTGGGGGACATTGGAGAACTTTAAAAGATTAACTCGATTTTAACTATTCCCAGCATATTAACGCCCGCGGGACTGGTCCTTTTACTCTTAAATATGCTCCCCCCACCTAAGTCCCATTAAAAAATCAAAAACAGACAACGGGCCCCGCCCCATCTTTTTTAGCATTTTTACATCTAAGTTAAAAGGGCCCCTCAATTAAGTCTTTAAATTCACTGTTCCACCAAACTGAAGCTGATAATCAAAAAAAACCCCGCCTTAACTGGTGCCGTTTAAAAAATGTAGATGGATGCTTTAAAAAATTTGTATTTTTTTTTTGTTGTAATGAACATACAAAACTGTGTTTACGAGAAAATCGGTGCTTATGCCTAATACTCATAAAGCGCTTTTTAGTAATATGTTTTTTAAATTGTATTTTTAAACCCTGTCATAAAAACCTAAAATTCGAGCAAGGCTTCTAGGAAAAAACGTACTCTCTTTCTTGTTTGGAAAATTCATAGTAACTATAAGATTTGCCTCATTAATTTTTAACTTATTTTTAAAATTCTAAAAACTTTTTAAAAGAACAAAAGTTGTAGAAAACCATGGGTATTTTTACTTTTTTTTATGATGCATTGCCCCCCAAAATATCCACCGTTATTCTTAGCTTTTTAGATTTTTTAACCCATTTTTTTAAAAACCCAATTTTTTTAAAGGGGCGACCCTACAAAGCCGCGTCTATTTCAATTGGGTCTTTAAAGAACACACGCTTTTGTTGGTTATATGATGTACATTTTTTTATAACTTTTAAAAAACTTTAAAAAACAAATTTTAAAATGGTAGCTTTTCAATTATTAAACATGTTATTCAATGTGGAGCGTTTTATAACCCCAAATCTTTAGACTTCAGCAATTTAAAACCCTTTGGTGATGGATCATCGGCTTCCAAGTCAGATTGGAAAAACCCTTAATAGATATTTAAATCCCCAATAAAAATATAGGTCCCATCGCAGGTCATCCCACCCTAGGCTTTTTTTCAGAATCTTTTAAATTTTTCCCCCTTTACTGGAACACTGGTGCGGTGTTTCATATGCAAAAACCTTTTTAAAACCATCAAATCTTTTGTAGGTTGTATATAATTATGTTTTTACGTCAACAAATCTAATGAACTAAAAGTGCCCCCCCCAAACGCAACGGTTTTATCCTTTAATAGCCAATGGAAAAATTTTGCAAAAAAAAAAAATTTTGCAAAGAATTTAACTTTAAGCCTTTAATGATTTTAGAAAAAATTGCCGCAATCATGGGTTAGGCACATTGTTTTTGGGGGGTGAAAAAAGAGAATTTTTATGTACGGCCCCGGCCCACCTTTTTACCCAAAACAAAAGTTCGTTGGGACCCATAGAAAAAAAAACATCTATTGCTGGAAAACATTTATTTAGTTAAAGAAAAGGGCCCTAAAAATCCCGGAGTAAAAGACTTAAAAAACTCCAAAAGGGGACATACGTTTGGGGTTTTGTTTTAGGAGCGCAAGCCCAGCCCAAGTCTTGTTTGTTGATCAGTTCGGTTTTGCGCCAGAAACAATTTCACCCAAAATTTAGAAGTGCTTTTAAACCTGCTGTTGATTTCCCTCCCAGCTACAAGGTTAAAGGGATTTTGCACATGCTGGGTCAAAGGTTGACTTTGTTGTGGGTTTGGTTTTACATGTTACCTCGCCTTAGATACGATTGGATACAATTAAAATTATAACAATGAAATTCTATGTGGAGACGCCCAAAGACTTAGGGCACAATAAATGCTTAACACGGCCTGCTCCATCCTTTTAAAGAAAGTCCTACCCCTAAAGGAAAGCGATCCGTTAAAAGTGACCCCCAGAGAAAAGACCCCCCCAGAAAGCCCCCCCACAGCCGGGAAAGCAGCCCAAAAAGCACTCCACCTTTTAAATGTCCCTCACACTGAAGCCCACAAATGAAAAGACAGCCTCGTTGTGTTTTTAAACTTTTACTGGTTGCTGTTTTTTTTTTTTTAAAAAAAATTAATCCGAGCTAGCGCCAAGCACAGATGGTCGGCCATTTAACCGCAACTTGCCTATAGTAGAAAAAAACCCAACTAAAAACCCACCCCTATTTCCCAGGCAGAGCTCAAGCGCTTTGGCGGTAACTTCTTTAATAGTTTCCCCAGTTATGAAATTGTTTTCTACCAACTTTTCCCCGGTTTGGGGTTTTGGGGTGTTACTGGCCCTGTTGGTGCCTGCCTGTTAAAGCATAAACGAGTGTAGAGTAGCAAACCCAATAGTGTTTTATACAAACTTTTGTAACCCCCTGTTTTGAACAGAGTCCTTATTTTTTCTGCTAGCGTTGTTTTCAAAGTATTTGCTTATAGTTTCTCTTATTTGCTTGTTTGTGTGCTAGCTGCGCTTGTTTTAGACGCGCTTCTAACCCCGGCCGCCCTTTCTATCATTTAAAACTTGTATTTTTTTGCTTATTTAGCCTTTTCTCTTTCCCTAAATTGTTTTCGTCTGTAGCCGTTATTTTTTTCTTCTTTATTCTCTATCCCAATCGCAAGTTTTGCAAATTGTTTGTTTAGTTTACCCTTTTTGTTCGCAGAAGCATTAAGCCCGGATTTCCCCCTAGGCAATGGAGAATCTCAATTGTTTTTAACTGTGTCTCCTCATTAAAATCCCTCTCAAATTTTTGCTTTGCTTCATCTGTTTTGGACTAATCTCGTAAGAGGTCATTTCTATTTTTAGTGTGTTTGGGAAACTCCCCCCCAAGTTCTGTAAAAAAGGTAACAGCTCAGGCCTTAAATTTAAAATGTTTAATGCCCTTTTGGCGAACAGGAACCCTGTTTAATTTTGGGTTTTGTTTTAAAAATTAGTTGGGTTTGGCTTTGTAGTAACTCTTACAAAATTTCTCTGCTAGTTCTTTTTTAGATGGTTTCTTTTTTCCCAAACTTAAAAACAAAGGCTATGCCTTCTGGCGGCTCTTGACCCAAAACGAGTAGAAAGAGTTAATTCTATTTGTTAAAGTTCTGCACGAGATGCGCTAATGAGGGGGTGTTTTTACTTTTCTAATGGGGGATGAAAAACCTTCTGCTGTCTTTCAAGTTCTTCGCGCAATGAGGGCCTAAATTTGTTTCATTTTTCAATGAAGGCCCGGCAGATCTCTTTCTTCTTCATGGATCAAAGCGCAAAATCTTCATCCTTTTTTTATTATTTCTTTTTTGTTTTATAAAAATGAATCAAAGGGTTTTGACCTCGATTTTCGAAAAAAGAAGGAACCCCCTGGCGAAAAGGTTAAGGCAACTGTAATTGGTTAATCTCCATCAACAGTTCGCCCGAACAAACTTTAATAGTAAAGTTCCCGGTTTGGCGCTGGGGATGTTATAATTTCCGGGCCTGTAAAAAATTCATTCAAAATGATATTTAAACGACGGATCCTAATGCTATGTTGTTTTAATTTAGGCAGGGCAATCGTTTTTTAAATTAGTAAAATTAAACTGGAGGGGGAGAGAAGTTTTGTACTAAACGAGGCAGACATTTTGCCCTCTATTCTGATCTATGGTGCCTAAAAAAGAAGAAAAAGAAAAGTTTATCAGGGATACAAAATCAAACGGTCTCAAGCACGACTTAAAGCGGGCGAGCAAAGAAAGTGTTAAGATGAGGCGTAGCAGAAGCATTTGGCAAAGATTCTGCACCCCCTTTGATTTTGAGCTGTTAAAGGATAGCCTATTATCAAAAGGTGCGCTTAAAGAAAAATTACTTAGATCTAACATTTAAACCCAGCGATTCTGTTGTTCTGTCTGAAGGTCCTTTTAAATACACTTTTGCGACATTTCTTTCAGTTGATGTTGTTACTAACCCTGAACTGGCCGAAATCTTAACCCAGTTAAAAATAAAAAAAGTTATTTTTTATAAAGGTTATACACGCCATTCAGAAAATAAAACAAGGGACATCTCGGAAACATAATCTAAATCAGTCTCCTGAAGTCTTTAAAAAAGGGAATTTTTTTTCTTGTTTATGAAGGAACAACTCCTTTTTAGAGAGAAACAGAAGGTTTTTTTAACAAAAATTTTGGGGTTGTGTGTAATTGGCAGTCTGATCAGTTGTATTTAGGCCACGGATTTTTCCTCACCCAAAACTTTTTGAAATAAGAAAGTTGTTTGCTGGAGGTAGGCAAAAAGGGATCCGCAGTTTATGGTATGTAAAAAAAATTCGCCCTTTTTGATGTAAAACTCGAAGATTTTAAATCCAAATTGGGCTGGGCTGGATTTTGATCTACTTTGACAAAGTTTTTTTGGAATGGAGAAAGGATAGGGCAAGATGGGTTTTACAAATAAAAAAATTACAAGAAAGCAGCGGAAACGGCCCCAAAAAAAATGCACATTTTTATGGGTTTTGATGCTCGTTAAACATTTAAGAAACGGCTAAAAAACGGGTTATTAAAAATTTGAAGAAATATTCTAATAAAAAAGATGGATGCTTGAAGTTTCTGCCAAAAGATCCGCACTGTTTCTCATCGCGGGATTACTGGGTGTGGAAAATGTCTTCGTATTGATTTTTTACAAACATTTAAGGTTTCATCGAACACATTGTTTATTCTGCACAACCCTTTAAAAAAACCCAAAAAGTCACAAAGAAAAGGGGTTTATTGGACAGGGCGGAAAATATTTTTAGTTGATCCTAGCGACAAACTGGGGTTTTAGAACATTCTTTGATATTTTAGGGAATGAAACATGTTTTTTTGATGACTGTTCGGCTGAAAAGACTTTTTTAAAAAAAAAAAAGCCCCGTCAAAACTAGCCTTTAGTGGGCCCACGCCTTGTTTCTGTGTGGCTCTTAATCAAAAAATAATGCAGTTTAAAAGACTTTCGATCGAGTTAAATCGGTTGTATTATTTTACAAAAAGGGGCAAAGATGTTTTGAAGATGTTTAGTGAAAATTATAAATAAGGGATAAAAGAGAGCTAAACAAAATAAAGAGCAGTTAGAAAAAATCTAAAAACGCTAAGCTATGCTTTCGGCTGACCCTCCGTTCAAAACGTTTGTTTATTGTGATTGTTTATTATTTTTGCTTATAACAATTTTTTTTTATAATTTTAATATTTAAAAAGAATGTCTCGAGGGCCCCGAATAAAAACGGGTAGCCCTAAAAGCGTTGGTAGAGCTAAAAAACCCCAGCAGACACAAATGAGTTTGATCTAATAGGGTGCCCGGAAAAGTTTATGGATTTAATTACAGATGACGGGGTTTAAACGACAGAAATTGAAGACAAAAAAAGGCGCAGATCCTGCCCCAGAGGTTTGAAATTTAAGAGCAAAAAAGTTTTTGGGAAACTGAATACAAACTTATAAAGAGAGAAAGCTTGGGGTTGTTCCCGAAATTTCTGGAATTTAAAGTTTGAACTACGAAAGCCCCAATTTTATATTGATAAGAAAAAACAATTTTGAAAAGCCCTTTTTTGAGGGCCCCTTCTTGTTAGCCCAGTTCCCGGAAACAACAGAAAAAAAAAGATTTAAAAAAACTATGCGGGTTTGAATATATGCTACAGAGAAGAAGTCTTAGCTGGTGGGGGGTGACACTGCGGTTAGAATTTACTCCAAAATTAGAATCACTACCCAGGGAAATGACAATGATTTTTTGTTTATTTATTATCGAGGGAGGGCGATCCCCGTTTTCCCGAACTTTGTTTTTTGGGCTACAATAAAGGTGAAAACTTGGATGTCTCTTAAGCTCGTTATTGCAATTACTAAAAAAAAGGGGATGAAAAAAACCCCTTTCATCATCCGACAAAGGGTTTTATAATGGGGGACAAAGCCCAAACTAAAGTTCGACTTTTTTTTTTCATTAAAATTGTTGTTTTATTGCGTTTTCTCTGTTGATGAAGTGCTGCAGAAGGATTTCAAGAAGATTGTATAAGATTAATTAATAAAATAATTTATTTAAAAAGGGAGGTTCAACAGTTTTTGGTTAAAGCCAAATAATGAACTTCAAAGGAAATGAAAACACTTGGTAAGTATAGAGTTACTGAAAAAAATATGTAAGCTTTAAAACTCTTTCTTTGTAATTACGGTTTTCAGCGTGCTAGGTAAGTGCGGGGTCTGGATTGCTGTTTTAGCTACTGGGGGTGGGGCGCCAGCCTCTTTAGCTTAGGGGGCTCGGGTTAGGGGGTTTGGGCCTTTTCTATGGTTGTAAGTGTGTTTAAAAAAAATTAACTCCTAAATTACAAAAACCCTGCCTTGTTGCCTAGCATAGCAAAACTTTGTTCATTAAGATTAAGAATAAGCAATCTTACAGGATGAAAACATTTCGGGACGAAGAATTTCGAAATTTTTGGTGTGGTGTGATTTAGACGACAGAAAATTGACTTCAAAAGGGGGTGGGGAAAAACTTTTACTTCACGACAGGTAGTACTGATGCAATTAAACAAAAAATGAAAAAAAACCCAAAAGTCATTAAAACCAAATAGGCAAAAAAAAAAAGTTTAACAAACTAAATACTATTTTTTTTTGTTTCCTAATGTGTTTGGCGGGACAACTTCGCTCTTCACGAAACAAACGATCTTTTAGGGGCGGGCCTTTTAGCATTTGTGCACCGTGAAGAAAGAGTTTCTCTTAAATAAAAACGGGAGGGGGTTTTTTTCAGTTCTTTCAATTCATAACATTAGTCCTTAGGATCTGTGGCTCTAATTTTAAATGCCTTCGCCTCTCCAGGGCATACAAGTACTTACTTTTAGCCCCCAACGGGAAAATTTTTTGAGTCCCCGCACTTTTCGTAATGCTATTTTTTTTTTAATTTTATTGGTTTTTCGGCTTTTAAAACCCGGGGGTTTTAAATTCTTCTTGTTCGGCGCTAAGTGTGGAATCTTTAACCCATTTGTTTGCGTTTCTGTTTTTCGTAGTTTCTTTGTTTGGACTTCGTAGAGTCCCTAATTTTTCTGTGATATTATGGTAAAAGGCGTTTTGCTAGATTTTTATTAAAGTTTTTTAGGGCTTGTGTCGTGGTTGCCTGGGACCCCCCTCTTAACGGTTTTGATGTTTTTTTAAAAAAAGTGGTTTACAGAACCTTTTTAAAATCTTTTTTTCATCAACTTTAATCAACCTGGTAATTTAATGGGGGCCCCCGCTGTATATTGTTGTAATGCCCAAAACCAAAGCGTTTTAGCTTTTTTTCGTTAAGGTTCGCGTCTTTTTATCTTGAAACCATGTCAACAACTGTCAGGGCATCTTAAACTTTTTTTTTTATTTTTCATGTGGAGATACGCAAGTCCATTGGTGGGGGTCATTTGGAACTGAGTTAAAAAACTAGGCCTTATTATTCTTTTGGGGGCAGGCGATTTTTGCCAAATTGCCCGTTTTGAAAGCCAGTCTTTGTCTGTTCAGAACTCTAGAGCTTTTCTCAGTTTTTCAATGCGTCTTTTCCCTTTCCCAAAAACCTTTAGGAGAATAATATATTTTGTACATATTTGTCCCTAAGAAGGACTGTATTTTTTAAATTTTGTTTTTTAAATTTTATTTTTTAGATTGAATATGCGAAAGATTTTTCTCCAAGCCCCCAAAAAACCCAATTTCTGCTATTTTTTTGTTCTTCTGACGGTTATAAAAATAGACAGTTCTGGGGTGGCAATGTAAGAAAATTCTTTCCGTCAAAGTAAACTCATTCATTGTCTCAAGTTGTAAATTTGTGCCTGCTTGTCCCTGTTCTTTACTTTTTTTTAAAAAAGTCTAAGTGAGCAATTCGTCTTTTCTCGTAAGGTCTTTGCCTTAGCTAAAACTTCTAGCTTTTTTGGGGTTTCTTCTTTATGGACCGCAATTTACTTTAACTTTATTCTTTCCCGAGAAGGCCCAAGGGATTTAAAAATAGCTCCCCTACCTATAAACTCCCCCCCTCTTTTTTTAAATTAATTTTTCTTTGAATTAAATTTTTTATGAACTAAAATTTTTTTGGGATAAATTCCTGCGTAATAAAAAAGTCTTTGGCGCCCAAATTTCCCGTTTCTTAACTTTTTTTTATGGCGTCTTTAAA
>CM031598.1:53036795-53041795 GCA_018398815.1 Conus ventricosus | reverse complement strand
AACCTGAACGTTGAAAGTGACTGGAAGACCTGTTTTTTTTATATCTTAGCAAAAATTCTGACGTGAAAATTAAATGGTTACAGTAACGAAAAATACACAGATGTTTTAGTACTAATGTGGTACTGCAAAACATTGATATACTGAACAGTGATGTGTGTACTTTCTTTTTCTTTTTTTGACCTTTACCTTTTATAATGTCATGTTTTATTTCCAAACCTAAACAAATTATAATTAAGGAATACAAAAACCAAAATACATGCTTATCGTAGTAAGATAATAACAATAACAACAAAACATACATACATCATCATCATCATCATCGACATCACCAACACCATTACCTTGCTACTACTGTGATAACTAGTACGATCATTAGCGCTATTACTACCACCACAACTATTACTACTATTGTTACTACTACTACCATTAAAATGATAACATCAGTCACTTAATAAACACCGTATGCGTTTTTTTCCCATTCAATCATGGACACATATAAACACAATAACAACCACAAATCGTAAACACAAAAACAATAACAGTTAAATACATGAAAACGAAATGACAGAAACGAAGAAATAAATCAATCAAACAAAGAAAACAAAGCAACTGGCTGTTGTCATATTATTTGGAAACCTTGTAAGAAGAGATGCATTTTAATCCAATAAAAAGAATATGGGAGCTACTGTATAACAAACTTTGTGAGTGACAGTTAGAGACATGCAGCATACTTTTCTATTTCATACCTTGCTTTCAAATACATAGTGAAAACTTGAAATAATGGCAATTTTTTTCCATATATATTTGTAAATATAGAATTTGGCATTAACAGAATTAAGTCAAACGTTTTATCCGATCTAAAATCATTATCACAACCAAATACGACAATATTTTGTTCAGGAGTAGACTCATAGTTTCACATTTTGTATTAATTTCATTTGAAAATCTTGCCATAAAGTTTGAACATGAGGGCAGTGATAAAATATTTGTCGAATGTTTTCTTTTTTTTCTATTACAAAAAACAACAACAACATTTTTTCTGAACTTCAATGCCCAAGTTTTTCATAGCAGTACTGGTTGACAGTATCCTATTGTTAACTCTAACCTGAAAACCATCTTAACTTAATAACTTTTATCTGTCGGATTTTCTTAAACGTTTAGCCCAATAAACATCTTCGGTAATCTTCCATACCATTTACTGTAAAAACGTTGGCTCTAGATTGTTTTGATTTAGTAAATCGTAATAAAGTGAGGCTCCCTTGAAACTGAACATATCACAGACATTAGTTTACTTGACTCACCTTCTTCATAACATTTTATTTCTACTCCAGCTTCTCTTGACTACTTTTCCACAGTAATAATGTAACCGTTATATGTTACAAAATCTGTATTGATGTTATATCTGTTAACACTGGACTTGAAACTCAAAAATGACCATTTTAAACTAAAAGATTCCGTACGCAGAATGCACCACTTTCTATCTAGTTTTTACGAAAATTAGATCTGCCCCCAATCTCTAAATTGTTGTACAAAACAAAGGCTCCAAACAGAATTCTTCTGCAGTTTGAACACCAACAATCTCATCTTTTCTTTATATGCTGTGAATACATCTCTACGGAAATTATTTAATATTATGCCCAGACAAATTAGTACCTAATTTATGAATAATTTCCGCCTTGTAATGAAATGAGAAGAGTATTTTCTTCCTTCTATGGTTACCTGATGAGAGTTTACGAATCCAGGTTAAATTTCGAAAGAGAGGGGGTTAGTTACCGCCAAGGACATAGACAAACAAAGTACAGTACAAGACACAATGCATTTCGAACTCTTGGGTCTTCTTCAGGCAAAAACAAATAACATTTAGGGCAGTGAAAACGAAGAACGAGAAGCCACTTATTTTCTCATGTTCGCCGCTGTGGTTGTGCCACACTCTCGAAATTTTGCTTCATTTTCCGCCCTCGATCACTCCGTTTTGAATCCAGATTACATTTAATGCATTTATTTGTTTCCATATGTTTGGTATTCCTAACCCCCCCCCCCCCCCCCCCCCCCCCCCCCCCTTGTGTACACTTTTTACAGACATTTTCCGATTAATTTAATCCCCTTTTTTTTTTACCCCATACAAACTTAAATGTAAATTTGTGAATTTCAATTACGTAATCTGGTGGGTTCAGTAGTAGCATCCATAGATGCATCAGTTTTGATAAGATCAGGAATTTAAGTACTGCTACTCTGCCAAGAGGTGTTATCTGCCTTTTCAGCCAAGTTTTGTACAATGTTTTTATCTCTGCAATTTTTTTTCCAGATTCATAATTTCACAGTTTTTTTAAAATCACTTGCACACCAAATACCCCAAATTTTGAATTTAGGAGGGTTCCATTTTATACTTAAATGTGGCATATACTTAACGGGCGAGTTTCGTTTACTTCCTAACCATACTGCATTCTTTTGTTCCGCATTTAGTAGGAGTCCAGATACTCTTCCAAATTTTTCAAGTACCATAATTCTTCGAATGATTTTCGATCGCCTTTTTGTAAAAGTTCAGTATCGTCTGCATACTGTGATATTTTACTCTCAGTATTAGCTATTTTTATTCCTTTTTTGTACTCCCAGTTCTTAAAGAACAGGGAGTACTTTAGAATGGGAACGAAGAAATGCTGTGTGTGTGTGTGTGTGTGGTGTGTGGTGTGTGTGTGTGTGTGTGTGTGTGTGTGTGTATGTGTGTGTGTGTGTGTGTGTCTGTCAGGCTGTAACGGCCTGTAACGCTTTTTCTTCTTTATGGAAATCTCAGAAAGTACTTGACCGATCTTTCTGAAAATTTGTAGGTATGTTTATTATGGGTCACGAATAATGCCCAACGTTTTAGTTTACCGTTTTAACCGTTACTAACGGCTGTAACGGCCTGTAACGGTTTTTCTTCTTTATGGAATATCTCAGAAAGTACTTGGCCGACCTTTATGAAAATTAGCAGGTATGTTCATTATGGGTCACGGATGATGCCTGATGTTTTAGTTTGCCCCGTTATAGCCGTTACTAACGGTTGTAACGGCCTGTAACGGTTTTTCTTCTTTATGGAATATCTCAGAAAGTACTTGGCCAATTTATGAGCGGTTTGGATGATCTTGTGACAAATAGGATCCTCTGTCTATATGTAAGTGATGTAATGCTGAAAATGGATTAAACAACCGTTAAAAACCGTTATTCTGCCGTTATTTCTTTTATATAGGTGGATTTTATTGAAATTTGGTATATAGAAAGGTTATCCCACACAAATGGCACTTCTATACAGTGTTTCAAAATTTGACCGTTAAAAACCGTTATTCTTGACATATTGTCCGATTTGGATGAAATTTGGTATGTACACAGGCTTTAGCCCAGTGAGGACTAAAATACCTGTTTCAAAAGTGCATATGGTTATATAACCAATAAACCGTTATTTTGCCGTAATTTTTTATATATTGGTGGGTTTTAATGAAATTTTGTATGTAGAAAGGTCATCACACACAAATGGCACTTCCATGCAGTGTTTCAAAATCTGACTGTTAAAAACCGTTATCTTGACATATTGTCCGATTTGGATGAAATTTGGTATGTACACAGGCTTTAGCCCAGTGAGGACTAAAATACCAGTTTCAAAAGTGTACATCAGTTAAACAACCATTAAAACCGTTATTTTGCCTTTATTTCTTATCTCACAAAGCACTTGGCCGATTTATAAGCGGTTTGGAAAACTGGAGTACGTTTATATGCTGCGCATCTTGTTTGTCTTCGTTTTGTCCAATCATATTGCTACGATTTCAACACAAATAAATAACTATGGTGAGATTGGATTCCTTGGCAATATCCTCTCCGACAGGGAACCAACAGGCTAGTTTCTCATTAACTAAAACAGTTGACATAATATTTGTGTAGAATGTTTTTATCCATTGACAGAAACCTGGACCAAAGCCAAAGGCAGTAGTACCTTAAACATTAAAATTATGACTTACACTGTCAAACGTTTTTTTCAAAGTCTAAACATAAAAGTAGCTCAGTTTTTGTGTGTGTGGATATAATCATATAATCAAGTATGTCATAAACAAGACGAATATTATCTCCCAAATATCTAATTGGAATAAAACCAGTCTGGCCTTCATTGGTGATAGAGGAAAGCACACATTTTAATCGGTTGGCTATACATGTAGATTCTGTTTTATACGCAGTATTCAAAAGTGAAAATGGTCTCCAACTTTTAATTCGGTCTTTGGGCTTGTCACCTTTTTGCGACGAAGGTAGTTCATTTTTATCGATTCCATCGTTAAGTTCTCTTACAACTTATGGACCAAGCTGTAATCAGAAAAAAATTGAAGACTTCTACTGTGAAGCTATCGCTGCCAGGACTTTTCCTAATACGCATGTGTTTAAGGGCAACACCGGCTTCTTCCAAAGTAATGTTGCCCTCCAAAGAAGCTACCTAATTTTTAGTTAATGCTGGTAAATTATTCATTAGAGCTGGAATTTGATAAGATTCGATATCTCTTTTAGAATATAACTTTTGATAGAACTTATTAACTTCTTCGGCAATTTAATCGCCATCACTTAAAGTGGATCCATTATCGAGCGTAAGTTTTGTAATATTTTTACAAACGTAATGTACGTTCCGTAGCTCGATTAAGGACAATATTTCGCAGATTTTGGTTTTTATACAGTCGTACAACGTTTTGGGGGAAACGCTTGTGGATTTAATAAATGAAAAATGTCTCTCTGCATTTAATCTGCAGAGAACTGAACCACTAGGCATAGTTGGATTTGATGAAAATTTGCATATGCGATCATGTATCTTATTTCATTGCATTATTTGCTAAACACTATCTATATTAGTATAGAACTGAACACAAACCTCCTATACTACAGGTATTTCTAAAACAAAAAAGCTATTGATCGAAATAAAAATTGTATATAGAGCTTTTTTTTTAGTTGGCTCCCATGTATGCCGTTATTTACAGACCCAGGCTGAACTA
>CM031598.1:53031795-53034295 GCA_018398815.1 Conus ventricosus | reverse complement strand
TTGATTCCATTGGGATGCTTTCTTCCACTGACAGACCAGTTTACCGACCAAATAAGCAGTCAAGGAAAGAAGTACAGACTGAAAATAAATATTTCCATCTGTAAAGTAATGACTTTGTAATGTTTTAAAAGAAAAAAAAAGAAAGAGGGCGGGGGAGGGTGGGGTAGAAATTGGAATGAAAAGAGGACGCTGGAATATGAATACAAAATTCATCGCTTTCTATATGAGCAGAGTACCACAGGCCATTTTGAAGACTGAACCATGTGTATTGCCTGCTCGGAGGCGCCTTTTGTTCGCTCATCAGACGGACTGGCTCATTGCGTGGCCCTCCCTTGGCATCAACAGGAAATCATAATATCTATAAATTATGCAGTATTCTTACTATAAAGGTTTCAAGAACAGAATCATCAAATGGCACCCAAAACAGCCAGCAAAGGACGGAAGAGGAAAATGAGAAAAAAGCATTATAAGAAAATCAGTTGCATAACGACTAAAATAATGAATTAGAGACTAATCAGTTTGGTGAGAATTCTTTGATGAGTTTGAGCCTGTGCTTAAGAACCTGGTCCTCAGAGATATAATACTTCAGCATTATTTGGCCAATGCTAGATAATCATCGCGAAGGCCGGTAATTTGCTTGCAAAAATACCCTTTTTAACTGACATCATCGTTTCGATACAGCGGATTTTTTCCCCTCGGAGTTAACAGTTATTCTGACTCTATTTCCCAAAGGCCTTCGAATGAGACTATTGACCGGGGTTCCGTATGTAAACGCACGTATAACGGCCTGCGCACGTTTAAAATCCATCACCAATTTTTCGGTAGAGAAGGCGAGTTTGGCCTTTGGTTTGAATGACACATTACACAAAGCATACACCTTGTGTGGAAAGTCGGACCAATATTCGATTGAATGACACATAAAACAGATGATTGGCGTCAGCAGGCAGCTCTTCAGTCGGCTCTACCCCAGTAGGCAACCTGTTGTGTAAACTGATCGTGGACTTTAAAAGCGCATAGAGCTTGGTCTCTAAGGATAGGTCATATACAAGTATTCTTGATACTACTACTACTAATAATGATGATCATAAACTACATCATTATATGTCGTGGCAAGTAATTGGCTAAGTCAAACGGCAAAAGTCGACCAGAATAGAGACACAAACCTTTTGTCTGATTTGGGTCATCTGCGAACAAAAACGCAGACGCCAATACAACAACACATTTTCTCCCTGTTTCTTCGTCATTCAATACTTGAAGAATTTAGGATTGTTGCCGATTAGTAGGTAGGTAGTTTTTGTGGGGGGCAGGTAAAAACTTTGTTTGATACCTTCTGGGGAGGTCAGTAAAAGGGTTCTTACTCTGGCGGAGCCCTCATCCAGTCCAAATTATTGACAATGAACCAGCCGCTGTGACGAAGTGGTCAGCGTCGCTGACTCTCGGCTGGGTGGTCGTGGATTCGATTCCCATCAGAGCCTTGTGGGTTTTTCCTGCCCTGACCAGCTCTTAACCAGAACTGAGTTTGCTGCGGACTCAGTTGGAAGACTGGGACCACACAGTCGAGTTTCATCCACTGAATGGATACGTCTCTGAGAGTCTTGCTCAAATTCCTGACCAACACTGCAGGTGTCTGCACCTCTCGGGCCTTGTTGACGCCAGGATATCTTATGAAAGTAAGCGTAGAGCACAGCCCCGTCATGCAGTCTCAAACCGGAATGGAAATCCGTTGCATCATCTTCATCATCCTCATTTTCATCGATAAGCAGTTTTTAAAAAGTTTCAAATTCTATGGCCCTTCATCCCCTGCTCTCATGGTCATCTTAGTTTTTGATCTCCTCTCCACGTCTATGGCCTTGGTTTGATTCCGTCGGGGTCACCAGTACTGCAGTGTCGGCAAATTCATGGGACTGCCATTGGACGGACGTGGTGGCGCCCACCAGGGGGGGGAGAGCTCACTCACGCCGGCTCCGCGACTTCGCAATTACTGTCGTCAGTAGGGGGCTTAGCAGGTAGTGTTCTGCGTATGTTGGATCAGAACAGACAACACTGAACACCACCGAATTGACTCGGCGGCAGTGAAGTGTCCCCTCCGGTAGGTTGCCTCTTGACGATTTAAACTTGACTGGTCCTTGTGGATTGCCGGTGCCGGGGCTGCGGCGTGCCGGGCCGGTGTAACAGCCCGTTCTTAGCCCCTCTGGAACTTACCCCGGGGTAAGTCTGGGATAGCCTGCTTTTACCCCGGGGGGTCATTCTAGGACCAGCTAGAACTTACCCCCCCTAGTTGGAACTTACCCCCCCCCCCTTCCCCGGGGGTTTAGAGTCTCTTGCGTACCTGTGTACCTTAGCTTGTACAATGCAGATGACTAGTGGTCAGTGCCATTGATCACTGGTCATTAGACGTAAATCGGAGATTTTAACTATTTAACAGCTAATTAGTGTTTCCGAGTGCTTGTGTGTACCTTGTACAATGTAGATTACTTGTGGTCAGTGCCATGATACTGGT
>CM031598.1:53017397-53030795 GCA_018398815.1 Conus ventricosus | reverse complement strand
TCTAGTGCGATAGTCAAGGTCATGTAGCTGAAGATGTGGCGGTGGCTTCTGAAGAGGAGGCTTCTGTCGTTCCATCCCCTTTCTTCCAGTTCTTCCTCAACAGTCTTACCGAGCTCAGCGATTTCACGCAAGCTTTGAGCCCTGAAATAGACATATAAACGATCATATGATAATAATGATAATCAAAATAATAATGATAGAAGAAAAAGAAACACCCGAAGGTGCTGGGGAGGACCCAGAGAAGCACTGTCTTCACCTGCCCTTAGAGCAGTCCTGTACCACCCCTGGAGGCCTGCGCTGTGTTGACGATGGGTACAGGCACGCGCAGGACACTCCATTAAGATATCAAGGGACATAACTGCTCCTGAATAGAGGTAAATTAGACTACAGGATGCAGCTCATAACAGCCCCAAAGTAGCATCCCCCATGGGTGTACCAGCCCGTATTTCATGACTGCAGAGCCCACCGGCGAAAAACACCACCCCCCAGCTGCCGAGCACACCCCACAGACCCAACCACCCCTGCCCACGGACAGATGAAGACAGTGCCACTCCAGACACAGCCAAGCTTTCGCCATACGGTCTTATGTGCCCTCAAGAGAGAATCCAAAGTTGTAGTCTTTCCCACTGTCAACAGGACTTTCCCTGTGGTCAGTGGGTCTTTCCTCACCGCCACTGGACCTTTCTCCAGGGTCAGCCTAGTTAAGGCAAAGAAGAAAAAGAAACACCCGAAGGTGCTGGGGAGGACCCAGAGAAGCACTGTCTTCACCTGCCCTTAGAGCAGTCCTGTACCACCCCTGGAGGCCTGCGCTGTGTTGACGATGGTACAGGCACGCGCAGGACACTCCATTAAGATATCAAGGGACATAACTGCTCCTGAATAGAGGTAAATTAGACTACAGGATGCAGCTCATAACAGCCCAAAGTAGCATCCCCCATGGGTTGTACCAGCCCGTATTTCATGACTGCAGAGCCCACCGGCGAAAAACACCACCCCCTGATGATGATGATGATGATGATGACAATTAAATTATAAAAAATGTAAAAAAAATCGACATGATTCCTGGTCGTACACGCGCCGCGAAGGACGCTTGAGCCGTTAGTAACCTCAACAGCCCTATACGCAACAAAGGTGGAGCTGCTGTAGCTGGGCCAGTCTTTTCTGCTGTTTACCCAGCATTTCTCTGGTCTGCCTCAATGTCAACTACCTTTCATCATATCTTGTGAAATGGTCTGTGACAGTGAGTGGCGACAAACACATTCCTGTAGTTTGCAAGCGTAAAAAGTGGGAGTAGAAATTCTTCTCTGGTAACTTTTGTATTGACTTGGTTCCCAACATTCGTTTGTTTGATGTTTCCTATATGGCACGCAGAGAATCCTTCTAAGCCTCTGTTCTAAGAATACCTAGATTTATGCTTGGAATCTGTTGTCTGTGTTCAATCCTAGCATTCCTAGACGAGAATGAGGAATGTCAATGGAGATTTTTAGTTTACTCTTCCCTGGGAAACGAATAAATCTGGTTGTCAAGATGACTCCTAGTCTTACCATGAGAGATATAGCCATAGTGAGCACCATTTTGAATGTTTTGTTGAGCAGCCATCCTTGGTCAGAATGATATCAAGATACTGGAAGTGATTTTCTAAGAGAGCGAGTCCGAACAACGTTATACGAATACCGAATATTGTCTTGAAATGTCGAATTAGGTTTTGCATTTCTATGAGCTGTCCCCGTCCCGTAGGAGAGCCTGTGGAACTTCACAACATGGGGCAGGAAAATACATCGCCAATGATTCGGTTTCATTTCGTAGTTCGTTTGGCATCGAGAGCATTTATAGATTTTGATACCTACGCCACAGTTTTGGGAATATGAATACGACAAACGTCTGGAGAAAAAAAGTTTATAGGAGAGTTCCTGCCAAATTTTGACATTGTGAGTACATTTACTTTGCTTGTGTTACAACCGTAATTGCCAGTCACTACTTCAATTGAAAAGCCTCACGCAGTATACGAAGAGTTGTCGTTTTACAGTTTAAGTAATTGGTGCGGAATGCAGGCTGATGTATTTTTGGTGGGACAGGTTACAACAAACTGACTCCAAGTGTCTCGAAAAAGTCTCAATGTGTCCCGATGTGTCTCAGAGCTTCCTTGTTTCAAACTAAAGAAAAGTTAATATGCCACCAAACGAAAGAAATAAACTGATTATAAGACAAACACGAAGCGCTTTAACTCTTTTGTCTTCAAGACACAGATAGTCACTTTATCTCCTCAAATCGGACCTACCATGGATGTGGAATGGAAATGACGCTGCTGGGAAGGGGGAAAATGCGGGTTTACATGCGTCTGTGTAGTGAGGCATCCCGCACAGTTGAGACGCGCATCTCTGAATACCTGGCTGACATCTGCCATCGTCGGCCCAAACCAGTCGCTCTTTCCTTCGATCACCCTCAACATAACATCGACCATGTGAAAATCCTGGCACTTTGACAATCACGGAGCGACAACTTTGAGCGCCCTACGCAGAAATCCTGTCTTACTGCCAGACTCTGTACCCTCTACCCACATGTCATCAACATCCAAACGTAGCATGTACCTGTCCACCACTACACCACCAGTCGGCAGTACTATCCACAGACACGCTACCGTATTACTGATTATTTACCTCATACATAAGTTCGGCTATCTTCCTTTTCGCTCTCCCTTCACTCTATTCATTTGCTGCATCAATCTGTCCTTTTCTCACATACTTAACCGCTCCCTTTTCTTACTCTGGTTTTCCTTCAGTTAAATATTCGACCTCTTCTATATTAGTTTCCTTTCCTGTGCATGTGGTGCGTGCGTGGTGCGTGTGTGTGTGTGCGTGTGTGTGTGTGTGTGTGTGTGTGTGTGTGTGTGTGTGTGTGTGTGTGTGTGTGTGTGTGTGTGTAGGTATGTGCTCCCCCCCCCCCCCCCCCCTATTTTCTTTCTCCTTCATGTTCCAATGGCACTGTTAGCTTTTCACTCATTGATCAATTCTGTTCCTTTAGATCCACAATTAATGTGGCTAATATTACTATATTTATCGTTATTACTATCATTATTATCATCATCACTATCATCATCACTAGTACTATCATTGTCATCCTCTCCCCGTTCCAACAGTCCTCTTAGCTCTTTACTCATTGATTATTTCTATTCCTTTCCACCAACTACTGTTATTAAGAATTCTACTTTTATCATTATTTTTATCACTGCTATGTCATCACTTTCATTTGATCATAACTATCATCATCATCATCATTGCTATTGTCATGTGTTGTTGTTGCTATTGTATCATATTATCACTACCGTTACGTTTATAATTACTACTGCCCTATTATTACAAATCCTATCATCATCACGGTAGGATAGTCTTATCTAAAAGCAAACAAAAAACAAAACCGTCATCATTATTATAATTGTAAAAGATTACTAAAACAATTTTTACTGTCATCATTATCACTATATTAATAGTAATATTAAATTTGTTACAACATTATCATTATCACTGTTGTAAAACCATAAATGTTCAATTTTTATACTTGCTATTAATCATTAAAATTTTAATCATGCATTAGAATTATTTCTTTACATTTTAACCTAGAATCTTTCTGATTTCCTACATCATTACTATCGTTATTTTTTGACTATGACATAGAGTTTCAATGATCATGATTAGCGATAACATAATTATTTCTTAGAGTCTGTTTTCTCTATATTTCCTATGATCTATAAACCTGCTCTTCTCCTCTTTGTTCTTCCTACCCTCTCTCTCCCCCTCCTTCTTCTTCCTCTCTTTTCTCAATTTTATTATTTTTATATTTTCATAATTATATATCTCATCAAAATCATCAATCGCCCCCCATTACTGTTGCTACTAGAATCAGCTATTGAACATCCCCTAACCCTCTTTTTTCTCCCTCTGTCAGTATATTACTATTATTACTACAATTACATTTTCGTTATTACAACTAATGTGCTAGTTTGAAATCCTATTATTTTTGTATATTTTATAATAACATCATTCACCATTATTGACTATTATTTTTTTATTGTTTCATTATATCATTATCATCACATTGTTATTTTAACCGCATTGTCTACTTTTCAGCGGGCCCGTTTCCATTCCGCATCCATTTTGCCCCAATTTGAGGAGATAAGTGTCTGTCTGAGTGCTTTGTTTTCTTGTATTGAATGTCGTTTGTCCTGCCCAGATGCCAAAACGTTTGAAAGCTGTGTTTTCTGGAATTTGTTTGGGTTCTTCGTTTGGCGATGGTAACTTTCTTTAAGTTAGTTTAATTTCCCCCTGCAGTCATCTCACTTTGAACCCTCCCTTGTTTCAAAAAGAGCTCTGCCCAAACCTTTGTTACCAAAATGTCTAAAAAATAAATTTTTATCAAGAACTACAAAAATAGTTTGTTAGTTTAAACAAGTTAATGAAAAGACAAAGTACGTCTAATTCGGTGCAAATTGCTCGCATTTTCGAATAAGTAAAAATGAAGCACGAAACTGTCTATACTTGTGATTATGCTAAAACCCCCCCCTCTCTCTCTCTCTCTCTCTCTCTCTCTCTCTCTGACATAAACATATGTGGTGCTAGCGCAGACATTGCTCAGGTAGCTATGCAAGTCCTGACAAGCGCTTGGGTCCCGGCATCTGCTCAGTCTTATCCGTGAGAACTTTTTTCTCAAATCGTCATTATCCATTTGTTTCGTCACCTACCGGTAAATGCCGGGTTCATGGCCATACGTAGATGATGTTGCGTACATGGACTAGTCCGCGCACTGTGACACTGCCTTGATGAAAGTGAAAACATGCCTATGTGGATAGCAATTTTTCATATCATGAGTAAAGAAATCCGGGACTTTCTGGTTCAGAGGTCAGTCACTCTGATATTGATGAAAGACATGCAGTTGATTCTGGTCTACAAATCTGGGCGTATAGTATGCAATGTTTCAGTTACAAGAAAAAGTCAATATGTTAGTATTCCATGAATTAATTTGGTTTTTAAAGACGAATATAATTCGTGTTTTAATTTCACTTAAAAAAGCGTTTAGTAAGATCAATATCAGAATGACTATCAAACTTGAAGAATTCATAATCTTAAATTCCTTCTACGTTTAAGCATAGGCACATTTGTTTAAGAAATTAATTGTGTAAATATGTTACTTCGTTTAAAAAAAAGCAGGTGTTATGAGAAATGCATGACTGGAAAATCAGAAAGAAAATGTGGAGCACCTTATAACGTAGCTAATCATTTTTTCTGTTCTTGAGAGGAGTGAAGAGAGAAAGAGAGAGAGGATGAGAGAGAGACAGAGGGGGAGAGAGAGAGAGAGGAGAGAGACGGAGAGAGAGAGGGAGAGAGAGAGAGAGAGAGAGAGAGAGAGGAGAGGAGAGAGAGAGAGAGAGAGGAGAGAAACAGACATACGAGCAAAAGACCGAGAGAGAGATGAGAGAGAGAGAGAGAGAGAGAGAGAGAGAGAGAGGAGGGAGAGGAGAGAGAGAGAGAGAGAGAGAGAAGAGAGAGACACACAGAAAACGGATAGATGGGTATTTGCACAAAAATCACACACACACACACACACACACACAACACACACACACACACACACACACACACACCACACACACACACACACACACAAGATGGTGGGTGGAGTGATTCGGAAGGGGAGTAGGCAGAAAGACAGACAGGAAGAACAGACACAGGATTACCCTTGTAGTGTAGATCTTTTAGTGCTGAAATGAAAACAAAACAAACAAAACGATCCATTTCGTAAAACAAACGATCCATCTGAATACATTACATAAGTCTATCAATCAAATAGTCAATGACTGACAGATAACGTTCATGAATAAATCTATGCATCAATCTTTGAATCATACTTAGAGAGGATGGGGTGTGCGTACGTGCTGGAGTGGCTGGTGGTCATTTTACACGGAAGGATTACACTGTAAATCCGCTTGTAGTAGACACACACAGAACCAGGAACTGAAGGATATCCGGAACATGATAAAAACTAGTCCTAGTTCGTGGTGGAGATGTAGGCCTACATCGGTTTTGACATACACTCATAGGTCAGTGTACTGTTCTACACAAATATGTATGTAGATGTGCCTACATCCTGGATAAATCTGTACTGGAAAACTATGCGAGGTAAACTTGCACATTTTCCCTATGTTCAACTTAATGAGCATTCCATGATCATAAAATAGTACTTTTTTGCGTTTGAGTATGAAACAGCCCTAAAAGGGCAAAATATGAAAAATAAAGGCAAATGGAAATGAAAGTTCACTTGCCAAACGCCAGCACGTGAAAATATATACTTAAAGTACTACTCATTACTACATCGCGTGGCGGTTTTTTCGATTTAGTCATACGACTTTACGGTATAAAGTTAAACAAATGTTTCGGTGCAGAGCAAAAAGGGGCTGTTTAAAGACTTTGATGAAAGAGCCGCAGCTTACTGCATCAGCAGATAAGACGGCGGAAAACAGATGCAGTCGCACAACTAGGTGCCTGAAAATGGAGATATTACATGAAAAAATGATCCACAAACTAGATGCGCTGACAAGAAACACAAACTGGTCACATTCAGAGACGTCATATATACCACATGTAAGAACACTTACTGAAAAAAAAACGTATAAGACACCTCATCAGAAATTCTGATGCCAACAAGAAATACTTAATGTCTGGAAGAAGAAAAACAATCTTAAGTAACAGATGGAGGATGCGTGAAAAATTTGAAAGCAAGGGCTTGAGACACTTTAGACACATCTGAAAACAAAATTCAGTGCCTCGACAAACCATATTCATCATGGAGGAGTAGGAACAAACGGAAGTGTTATTCCTCTTAAGACCCTGCCAAGAGCAGCCCAAACCCAGGACACCAACGGCACTCACTGTGGACACACACACAAAAAAACCGACTGCTGGCAGCATTTGAAGAAAACTTTCTGGGACCCTCACACCACATCACTACTTGAAATTCAGGATTGAATTTGTCGGCAACGCCAGGTATAATGTTCAGTGATAAGCCGGCAAAACTGGATAAAATAAAGATAGGGGTTAAGAAAGCACGAGCTAGATTATTGCCTGGGCCTGGTGGTATACCTTACTGCCGTATACAAAGTGTCCCAAACTTCTCGAGTTGTTTGCACAAACTGTCAAGGTCAGCTTACACAAACTTGATGATCAGAAATACATGGATGATTATTGATGGATTAAACATTATTAAAACAAAACACACACACAACACACACACACACACACACACACACACACACACACACACACACACACACAAACAAACAAGCAAACAAAGATCCCTCTCTTATCAATATTAATTCTGGAAATGAAAAAAGAAGTTTCTTTGTCATGGCAGTTATGCCGACTTCATACCTGACAGAAAGTGAGTGTTACGATGTTTAAGTCCAGCAACAAGGCAACTTTAAAGTGTTTGGTGTATGGGGCATTGCACAATCATTTGGAAAGCATTCTGAAAAATGAAGCACAGAAGATGGACCTCAAGGTGGTGTGGCTCGATTTTGTAAATGTGTAGGGATCAGTCCCACACAAGACGATTCAACTGGTGGTGCTTAAGATGTATTCCACAAGGCTTTTGAGATATGCTGAAACAATATTGACATCCCTCCTTAATGAGATTCTCCACAGAGGAACGCACACGACAGTAGATTAAGCTAGAGCTGGGCATAGCACCGGGCTGTGCAGTTGTTTCAGTACCTTTTGAGTTGGCATTGGAGGTCTTCTTGAAGGCTGTGGTGAGGAGAGTTTGGAGACCGAAACCAATACCTCTGTACAACTTTCACAGACAGTTCAGTTTCATCAAGGAAGCGTCTGTGCGTTAGGACTAGTCCATGTACGCTACATCACATCCCTAAGTTTTGAGTCCACACCGCGCATGATTTAAAGCTGACGGATAAATGAGTTAATGACTAAGATGAGAGAATTTAAGAAGAGCGTCTCGTGGCTACGGCTTAGCAGATGTCTGACTACGTGTTGCCCAACGCGTTGACCCGATCTCGAGTTTCCTCCTTTACTTTGGTTGTGCAATTATTATCATTGTATGTGTGTGTGGTGAGTGTACACATGTGTGTATGGATGTGCGTGTATGGATGTGTGGGCGCGGGTTCGTGTGTGCGTGCGAGAGCCTGTGTGTGTGCTGATGTAGGTGCATACGTGTGCATAGGTGTGTGTGTGTGTGTGTGTGTGTGTAGTGTGTGGTGTGTGTGTGTGTGTGTGTGTGTGTGTGTGTGTGGTGTGTGTGTGTGTGTGTGTGTGTGTGTGCGTGCGTGCGTCGTGGTGGTGGTGTGTGTGGTGTGTGTGTGTGTGTGTGTGTGTGTGGAGTGTGGTGGTGTGCGTGCGCGTGCGCTGTTGTGTGTGTGCGCGCGACATGTGTGCATGTGTGTTATGTGTGCATGTGCAGAGGTGCATTGCGCATGTGGTGTGTGTGTGTGTGTGTGTGTGTGTGTGTGTAGTGTGTGTGTGTTGTGTGTGTGTGTGTGGTGTGTTGATTTGTGGGCTTATGTGAGCATATGCAAGTATTTGCGTATGTATGTTACATATATGTGTGTGTATGTGTGTGCTTTGTATGTGGGGTACACGATGTGCGTGTGTGTATGCACATTCGTGTTTGGGAGTGTTTGTGCACACGCGTGGTGTGTATGTGCGCATGCACGATGTGCATGAGTGTGTGCATAGGAACGAGCGCATATGTATATGTGAGTGTGCGTGCATGTGTGTGTGTGTGCGTGTGTTTACGTGCGCCTTTGATTGTGAGAAATGAATGTTCAGAAGTGACCTAAGAACTAGAACAATTACAAGAACAGCAACAGTAACATCACAACAACAAACACACACACACACACACACACACACACACACACACACACACACACACACACACACACACACACACACATGCGTGTGCGCACACTCACACATAACAAAAAACAACAACACACACACACACACACACACACACACACACACACACACACACACATACACACACCATGGCGCGCGCGCACGCGCAACACACACACACATCATACACCTCACACACACACACACACAACACACACACACACACACACACACACACACACCACACACACGTGCGCACACACTCACACACCATGGCTCGCACGCTCACATCTGTGGACTCTAATTTACACGCCTGCATCACCCAGTAATGAACACATACAAGCGGACACACACGTCTTCAGTATACACTGGGGTCCCTGAGAGATTCAAAGTCTTCTCTCATTTGACATGTGTTTGATCATTTGTGTCTATTACTGGAAAGGCCCAGTATGAGTTTGCCCCAATCTCTAGGAGTCTTCTTCTTGAGGTTATTCAGATTTTTTTGCTTGGTTGGTGGTGTTTCTTGCTCTTCCTTTAAGTCTGGATGCGCAGCCACTTCCTCTCTTGATGTTTGATCTGAAAGAAGGTCTCTGGTATATCGGCTTTGCTCTTGTTTGCTTAGGTGATTCTTCAGATTTCTTGTGACATCAGATCGGCCAAGCTATAATCCAGTTCTTATTGTTCCTTGCCAGTCAGAGTGTCTGCTCTCTCGTTTCCTTTAACTCCTAAATTTTCAGGCAGTACATCCATACGAGTCTCTCTAATGGAAGGTTGCACATTAGTTCATGTCAAGCAGGGCTTCCCATTCCACTCTTCACTTTCTAAAGTAGGTTCATGGAGTCAGTCAGTATCATGGCTGGTTGAGATTTAAACTGGCCTGTAAATGAAAGCCGGTGGAGTTGCTGCTTCTACATCCATTCTTAAACTAGAAGCTGTTAAACTGTATGCGTCATTTTCTTCCTGGATAGTTCGGCCAAGGTGATCAACTAAAGCCATATTTATCTAGCTTATGTGTTTGAAATTCTATCATTAGCGAGTCGGGAAAATGTAAACATACGAGGAATAATTATTGATACAATCTAACGTAAACTTTCTCAATATGCAGGCGATACAGAGTTTCTATTAGCAGGTGACAAAAAAATTATTTGAAACATATATAACCATTCTGGAAATTCAACGCCTTCTTCATTGCGCTGAACTCTGAAGCGATCTGAAGCCATCAAAGCTAAGTGAATTTTCGTTGTTTTATTCGTTTTTCTCACCTGAGGAAGACCTGAAAGGTCGAAACGCGTTGTGTTTTGTCTTGTGACTCGTTTGTCCACGTTACTCTGGGCGGTTCGCTAACATTTATTAAAGATTCATTCTGGAAATGTTTGGTCATTCATCAGGTTTGTACATGAATCCTGGAAATTCCAGCGCAATTTGATTGGGGAGCTGTAAACGCTTTGCTGTACATTAAATGGACCACTTGGGTATGGAGTGGAACCCACAAAAGTTGAAAGTATCGGAATCTGATTTACCAACGACTTACAAAACTATGCAGACATTAGTTATTCAGAAACAATATGTAAGTGTCAAACATTTGTGCAAGATTTGGATTAGAGGACAATTAACTCCTTTGGGGAGAGTGGCAGTTTTAAATCATTTATCAATATTTGCACATTATGGCTTTTACTACCTAACCCACCAAACAATTGTTCAAATTTTATGAAGTTGCTGTTGCAAAGTTGTGTGGAATAGAAAAAAAAAACGGACAAAATAGATAGAAAAACTGCACATGGAAGTATCCGACACACGAAAGTATCCGAAACGGTGGTCTCGGACTACCGGAAATAAAAACGTTTGCTTCTTCATTAAAATTAACATGGCTGCAAAAACGTCAGACTACACATCGCAAATGGAAAACTATAACAACATCTATCTTTCCAATTCTTAAACAACACTGAGAAATACGAACAGAAATACTTTTTTTGCTTCTGTAAATCAAACGTATTTTGGACAGAGGTATTTACTGCGTATAAACTATTTTTCTACAAAGTTAACTGACAGAATTCTTGTCAACTCCTTGCACAACTACCCTTTATAAATGACAGAACGCAAGTTGGGGAAAAAGGCTATTTTGGGAAAGTGCGGATCAACGACGGGATATGCTGCCTTGCTGGTTTTTGCTGGACAATGGTTAGTATATTTCTTATGAACAATTTGATAAACGTACGACGTAAACATTAATTTTCCTACTTTTACTGGCTTTCAACCAGCTATATTTGAGTATATACGTAAAACAAAAATTAAAGTTGAAAATAATAATAAAATGTTTAAATATGCACATATGTTACAAAACGTTTTAAAGTCGAAAATACACACACTTGTTTGAATATGCACATATGTTACAAAAAAGCTGACGTCAGTTTACAAAGGGTCAAAGTCATATTATGACTTATTTATAGAACATCATATTCTTCAGAAGTGCTGTTCGAATTGGGATGCAAATCTGAGCGTTGAAAGTGACTGGAAGACCTGTTTTGTTGTTGTTGTTGTTCTTTTATATCTTAGCAAAAATTCTGACGTGAAAATTAAATGGTTGCAGTAACGAAAAATACACAGATGTCTTAGTACTAGTGTGGTACTGCAAAACATTGATATACTGAACAGTGATGTGTGTACTTTCTTTTTCTTTTATTTAATCTTTACCTTTTTTTAATGTCATGTTTTATTTCAAAACTTAAGAACAAATTATAAATAAGGAATACAAAAACCAAAATGCATGCTTATCGTAGTAAGATAATAACAATAACAACAAAATATACATACATCATCATCATCATCATCGACATCATCACACCATTACCTTGCTACTACTGTGATAACTAGTACGATCATTAGCGCTATTACTACCACCACAACTATTACTGGTATTGTTACTACTACTACTACTACCATTAAAATGATAACATCAGTCACTTAATAAACACCGTATGCGGGTTTTTTTCCCATCTAATCATGGACACATATAAACACAATAACAACCACAAATGGTAAACACAAAAACAATAACAGTTAAATAAATGAAAACGAAATGACAGAAACGAGCAAATAAATTAATCAAATAAAGAAAACAACGCAACTGGCTGTTGTCATATTATTTGGAAACCTTGTAAGAAGAGATGCATTTTAATCCAATAAAAAAGAATATGGGAGCCACTGTGTAACAAACTTTGTGAGTGACATTTGAAGACATGCGGCATACTTTTCTATTTCATACCTTGCTTTCAAATACACAGTGAAAACTTGAAGTAATGGCAATTTTTTTCATGTAGGCCTATATTTGTAAATATAGAATTTGGCATTAACAGAATTAAGTCAAACGTTTTATCCGATCTAAAAATCATTGCCACAACCAAACAGGACAATATTTTCGTTAAGGAGTAGATTCATAGTTTCACATTTTGTATCAATTTTATTTTGAAATTCTTACCATAAAGTTTGAACATGAGGGTAGTGATAAAATATATGTTGAATGTTTTTCTCTATTACAAAAAGAACATTTTTCTGAATCTTCAATGCCCAAGTTTTTCATAGCAGTATTGGTTACCAGTATCCTATTGTTAACTCTAACCTGAAACCATCTTAACTTAATATCTTTTATCTGTCGGATTTTCTTAAAAGTTTTATCCCAATTAACATCTTTCGTTAATCTTTCATTCCATTTACTGCAAAACGTTGGCTCTAGATTGTTTTGATTTAGAAATCGTAATAAAGTGAGGCTGCTCTTGAAACTGAACATATCACAGACATTAGTTTACTTGACTCACCTTCCTCATAACATTTTATTTCTACTCCAGCTTCTCTTGACTACTTTTTCACAGTAATAATGTAACCGTTATAGGTTACAAAATCTGTATTGATGTTATATCTGTTAACATAGGACTTGAAACAAAAAAAAAACCCACCATTTTAGTCTAAAAGATTCTGTTCGCAGAATGCGCCACTTTCTATCTAGTTTTTATGAAAATTAGATCTGCCCCCAATCCTTAAATTGCTGTTACAAAACAAAGGCCCTAAACAGAATTCTTTTGAGTTTGGACACCAACAATCTCATCTTTTCTTTGTATGCTCTGAATACATCTCTACGGAAATTATTTAACTTATTATGCCCAGACAAATTAGTACCTAATTTATGAATAATTTCCGCCTTGTAATATAATGAGAAGAGTATTTTCTTCCTTCTATGGTTACCTGATGAGAGTTTACGAACCCAGGTTAAATTTCGAAAGAGAGAGGGTTAGTTACCGCCAAGGACATAGACAAACAAAGTACAGTACGAGACACAATGCATTTCGACCTCTTGGGTCTTCTTCAGGCAAAACCAAATAACATTTAGGGCAGTGAAAGCGAAGAAACGAGAAGCCACTTATCTTCTCATGTTCGCTGCGTATGGTCTTGCCACACTCTTTCGAAATTTTACTTCATTTTCCGCCCTCGATCACTCCGTTTT
>CM031598.1:52974897-53012397 GCA_018398815.1 Conus ventricosus | reverse complement strand
AAGTGGGTGAATGGGGAAAAATAAAAGTAAATGCTTCTCAAAATGAGCCTTCCGCAAGCTTTTATTTTTCCAAGGGGGAGACATTTCCCCCAATAGGGAGGGGAAACTCACTAACATAAAAACTCCTGGTCATTACCGATATTTCGAAACTTTGGTGAAGGCTCATTTTGAGAAGCATTTACTTTATTTTTTCCCCATTCACCCACTTAAGCACATACTGTTAGTTAGGCAGAATCATCTACCACTACAGATATGAATGCGTATCTCCCCTATTTCTTCAATCTAAGACATAAGAGCAAGCTTGTTTTAATTCAATAATTATATAATATATATATACACACATATATATATATATAACAGCTGACAATTAAGTAGTGGGGGAAAACAAGAAGTAGGAACAATTCTTCCATCATTATAATAATGACTTAGCAAAGATTGAAATTGAAAACAAGATGCAAAGCATATAAAACGTACTCCCAGTTTTATCCTGATACGAATGAGATATTCCATAAAGAGGAAAAAACGTCTTGGGCTGGTGTAACCGTTAGTAATGGCTATTCTGGTAAACATCGGCCATCATATGTGACCTAAAATGAACATACTTACAAATTTTCCGAAGATCGCCCAAAAACTTTCTGAAATTTTCCATAAGAAGAAACCCATTATGGGCCGTTAGTAACGGCTATAACGGTAAACTTAAAACTCGGCCATCATCCGTGACCCATAATGAACAATACCTACAAATTTCAGAAATATCGGCCACGTACTTTCTGAGATATTCTATAAAGAAGAAAAAACCGTTACAGGCCGTTACAAACTTTAGTAACTGCTATAACGGTAAACTAAAACATCGAGCATCATCCGTAACCCATAATGAAGATACCTGCTAATTTTCACAAAGATCGGCCAAGTACTTTCGAGATATTCCATAAAGAAGAAAAGCGTTACAGGCCCATACAGCCGTTAGTAACGGCTATAACGGTATATAAAACATCGGGCATCATCCGTAACCCATAGTGAACATTACCTGATAATGTTCACAAAGATCAGCCAAGTACTTTCTGAGATATTCCATAAAAAAATTACTGGCCGTTACAGCCGTTAGTAATGGCTATAACGGTAAACTAAAACATCGGGCATTATTTGTGACCCATAATGAACATACCTGTTAATTTTCACAAAGATCGGGCAAGTACTTTCAGAGATATTCCATGAAGAAAAACAACCGTTACAGGCCGTTACAGCCGTTAGTAACGGCTATAACGGTAAACTAAAACATAGGGCATCATTCGTGACCCATAATGAACATACCTGCTAATGTTCAATAGGATCGGCCAAGTACTTTCTGAGATATTCCATGAAGAAGAAAAAGCGTTACAGGGCGTTACAGCCGTTAGCAACGGCTATAACGGGGTAAACTAAAACATCGGACATTATTTGTGACCCATAATGGACATACTTACAAATTTTCAGAAAGATCGGCCAAGTGCTTTCTGAGATATTCTATAAAGAAGAAAAACCGTTACAGGCCGTTACAGCCGTTAGTAACGGCTATAACGGGGTGAACTAAACATCGGGCATCATTCATGACCAATAATGAATATACCTGCTAATTTTCACAAAGATCAGCCAAGTGCTTTCTGAGATATCCCATAAAGAAGAAAAACCGTTACAGGCCGTTACTGCCGTTAGCAACGGCTGTAACGGTAAACTAAAACATCGGGCATCATCCGTGACTCATAATGAACATACCTACAAATTTGCAGAAAGATCGGCCAAGTGCTTTCAGAGATATTCTATAAAGAAGAAAAGGCGTTACAGGCCATTACAGCCGTTAGTAACGGCTATAACGGGGTAAACTGAAACATCAGGCATCATCCGTGACCCATAATGATATACCTAGAAATTTTCAGAAAGATCGGCCACGTACTTTTTGAGATATTCTATAAAGAAGAAAAACCGTTGCAGGCTGCTACAGCCGTTAGTAACGGCTATAACGGGGTAAACTAAAACATCGGGCATCATTCGAGACCCATAATGAACATACCTGCTAAGTTTCACAAAGATCAGCCAAGTACTTTCTGAGATATTCCATAAAGAAGAAAAAGCGCTACAGGCCATTACAGCCTTTAATAACTGCTGTAACGGTAAACTATAACATCGGGCATCATCCGTGACCCATAATGAACATAGCTACCAATTTTCAGGAAGATCGGCCACGTACTTTTTAATATATTCTAAAAAGAAGAAAAACCATTACAGGCTGTTACAGCCGTTAGTAACGGCTATAACGGGGTAAACTAAAACATCGGGCATCATCCGTGACCCAAAATGAACATACCTGCTAATTTTCACAAAGATCGGCCGAGTACTTTCTGAGATATTCTATAAAGAAGAAAAACCGTTAAGGCCGTCACAGCCGTTAGTAACGGCTGTAACGGTAAACTAAAACGTCGGGCATCATCCTTGACCCATAATGAACATACCTTCAAATTTTCAGAAAGATCGACCCAGTAGTTTTGTCTGGAGCGAATGGAACACATTTTGACCACTGACACACAGACAGACAGACAGACAGACACACACACAGACAGCATTTCTTCGTTCCCATTCTTAAGAACTGGGAGTACAAAAAGGAGGTGGTTGAAGATGAAGAAAATGGATATTATGGATATGAAAACCCTTCACTAGCTGCATGAGGGAACCGTATACACATGCGAACACACACACACACACACACACACACACACACACACACACACACACATATATATATATATATATATATATATATATATAATATATATATATATATATATATATATATATATATATATATAATATATATATATATATATATATATGTGTGTGTGTGTGTGTGTGTGTGTGTGTGTGTGTGTGTGTGTGTGTGTGTTTGTGCGTGCGTGCGTACGTGCGTGCGTGCGTGCGTGCGTTCGTGCGTGTGTGTGCATTTCAACATTATGCAAGTGAACTTCCAATGTAAACGTCAGACGTTAAGCAATTTTTTTCTTTATGTCAACACTAAACAACAAATTCACACACACACACCACACACACACACACACACACACACACACACACACACACACACACACACACACACACACATATTGTGTAAAAGGAGATGCAACATATGTAATGGCAGATTTAACATATATAACTCTGTGTTACTCCCACCACCAAAGGGGCACCCCAACGCGACCCAGAGAAGGATGGAAGATTGAAATGAGGAGAAAACATCATATGGTGATAAATAATTATTGTAAAGACTCAAAAATAATTACGTAAAAGAGTTATGATTATATTTAGAAATCTTTGAGCAGTGCTTGACTATTTTTAAGGACTCAAGAGACGTCAAAAGTAGTCAACAGTCAGAGTGGTCAGCTCATAACCAAAGCAATCTCTGTCACACCACTGCTGACAGCAGCTAAGAATAGTGCAGAACAGCCTTTACTTTGATTCCTTTGGGATGCTTTCTTCCACTGACAGACCAGTTTACCGAGCAAATAAGCAGTCAAGGAAAAGAAGTACAGACTGAAAATAAATATTTCCATCTGTAAAGTAAAGACTTTGTAATGTTTTAAAAGAAAAAAAAAGAACAGGGCGGGGAGGGGTGAGGTAGAAATTGGAATGAAAAGAGGACGCTGGAATATGAATACAAAATTCATCGCTTGCTATATGAGCAGAGTACCACAGGCCATTTTGAAGACTGAACCATGTGTATTGCCTGCTCGGAGGCGCCTTTTGTTCGCTCATAGACGGACTGGCTCATTGCGTGGCCCTCCCTTGGCATCAACAGGAAATCATAATATCTATAATTATGCAGTATTCTTACTATAAAGGTTTCAAGAACAGAAGCATCAAATGGCACCCAAAACAGCCAGCAAAGGACGGAAGAGGAAAATGAGAAAAAAGCACTATAAGAAAATCAGTTGCATAACGACTAAAATAATGAACTAGAGACTAATCAGTTTGGTGAGAAATCTTTGATGAGTTTGAGCCAGTGCTTAAGAATTCATTGTCGGATACAACAGGGCCGAATGGTATCAAAGTCAGGATGATCAGCTCGACTGTTTAGCAGCCAAAGCATTGCCATTCACATCAGAGCGGACGGTAGCTAAGAAAAACGCGGAACAGCTTTGACTCGGATCTCGTGACAGATGCAATTTCCTAGTGAAAGACCATAAAATTGTATGTTTAACAAATATGTAGTGGGTAAAAACAAGTGTGTGATAACAATTCTTCCATCAATATAAAACAATCACTTTGCTTTGCAAAGATTCAAAAGAAAGAACAAAAAGAAAGGGAGGGTGGGGTTGGACTGTAGGGGTGGGGTGGGGAGAAAGAAATAGTAATAGAAAAGATGGCACTAGTATAACTATGTAAAGATGGTACTAGAATAAATACGTAATACTAATGCAAATGATATGTGCTATTAGCTACTTTCTGAGTCTTCCCCCACCCCACCCCTCTCTTCCTCTCTCTCTCAATCGTCATCCGATTTATCGATTTTGTCAAATGTCAAGAGAAGATTAATTTCATTTTGTACCTATCTCTCCATGACTTACTAATATCAGGGAACAGTTATTCTGAATATATGTTTAAGACAACCTTGCTTATCTCAACCTATTCGGTTCATGTCGTCAACAAACGGGCATCTTGTCAATGGGTTCTTGTTCTGGGGAAGAAAGGACCACAGTCATAAAAGCAATAACAGATGTGGGTGGAAATAGTTGAAAGTGGATCTAGTCGACATTGAACAGGGGGGTTTGCATGTTCGAGTTTACAGCAAGAGAGCCAAGAATCAAGTGGCCGTGACGTCCGTTAAAGTTAACTTCGGTCTGAGACACTGAAGATTTTGAAAGGATAGGTTCGGGTCTCAGCAGAAGGCAAGAGGTATGGGCCAAAATACTGATCTCAGAGAGGCTTTTCTCTGAGGATCTTTTGCTGTCATCTCTAGAGTGTCTTCCTTCCAAAACACTAAATAAAAGTATCCAGCTCTCCTGTCTTCCTTCCAAAACACTAAATAAAAAATCCAGCTCTCCTGTCTTCCTTCCAAAACACTAAATAAAAACATCCAGCTCTCCTGTCTTCCTTCCAAAACACTAAATAAAAACATCCAGCTCTCCAAAGTATATTTCTACAAAAACAGAATAAACATTAATTTTTTAAAAGGAAAATGATAAATCCTGCTGTCTCTAGAGTGTTTTTCTACCAAAACGTTGGATAAATATTAGAAAAAACAACAACAAAAAACTCCAGCTCTCTCAAGTTTTTTTTTTCTCCAACTAAAATATTGAGTAAACATACAAAAACGTCCAGCTCTCTACAATTTGTTCCCGCAGAAACACTTAAAACACATCAAAATTAAAAAGTCCAGCTCTCTCTTGAGCTTCTTTCTGCAGGAACAGTGAATCAGCGTACAAAATCATAATCAACAATATAAAAACAAACACTGAAATGAGAGAGAAGAGAGAGAGAGAGAGAGAGAGAGAGAGAGAGAGAGAGAGGAGAAGAGAGAGAGAGAGAGAGAGAGAGAGAGAGTTACCCAGATTTTCTGCCTTGCCTCTTTTGCGTGAGGTGAGCACTGTAACAAATTATATTTTCTCATTTACAAACCCTCTGCATGTATCAAATTTTGACCAATCTTATGCTGGTCATTCATAATATCTACAGCAACAATGTATCAAGTATGACCAAATGTAAAATATACAAACAGACTCAAAGTGTCAGGTTGAGTGAGATTTAGATGAGCGTTCATTCCTTTTTAAATAGAATGAGTGCAACTGCATTTGATTCTCTCTCTCTCTCCCTCCCCGCACCCCCCTCTCTCTCTCTCTCTCTCTCTCTCTCTCTCTCCTCTCTCTCTCTCTCTCCTCTCTCTCTCCTCTCGTCTGGTCAATAGCTTTCGTGTTAAATATGGTTGAGATGTAATCTAACGTATGTTGTTGTTTCTGAGTAGAATTTGTCCTATGTCTACCAGTTTTTGCCCAAACCATTAGTGCAACATCTATGTATTTCTGTGTATCGCTATGTATCTCACAGCATGGTATACGCGATAAGATTGCTGTTGCATTTCTGATAGGTAAATTTGTAATATCATGATTTTAAATAAAGTTCTGTTGAAACCATCCATTAAGCTGTCTCTGGCCTATTTAACCCAGTTTGTTTCTCATAATAGTTTATCTGTTTGTTCTGAGGAACTGCTAATTTCTGCTGACAGACTCGGATACTTAAGGTGAAAAAAAGTCAACACTTTGGGTATGCTTCAGAAGGATTCAAAACATAAGAAACAAGTATACTTCCCATTAGTTGATCCTATTCTTTACTGTTGTTGCAGGTTTTTCTGGTTTGCGCATCTGACTGGAAATATCGCCTTTTCGTTTTTATTCCTCAATGTGCGCTGAAAATGAGCGGAGGCATGCTTCAGCTGTCTATTGAAACAAATCCAAAAAAAAAATCTGTAAATGAGCGGAGGCATGGTTCAGCTGTCTATTGAAACAAATACCAAAAAAAAAAATCTGAAAATGCGTGGAGGCTTGGCTTCAGCCGTCTTTTGAACCAAACACGGGAGTTCAGATGTATTGCAAATTCTGCACGGCAGTTTCCGATTCTGTTCGAAACGTGGAGGGGTCATCTCCCAGAGGTAAACCGAAAAAGTGTGACCTCGGAGCTTAAAGGAATGGGGTGGCAGACATGACCTAGCTTTTCTCAAACAATCCGCCTTTTTGTGAGAGGCGATATCCCACCAGCATATATAATGGTCACTTGTGTGTGTGGTGTGTGGTGTGGTGTGTGTGTGTGTGTGTGTGATGTCCTTTGTCATTGTGTCTGTTTCTCTCTCTCACTTTCTGTTTTTCCCACTCTGCCTCTCTTTCTCTCTCTTTCCATCTGAATGTATGTCCGCTCTTCTCACTATCGCTTTTCCGCTGTTTTTGTCCCTCTCTCATTCTCCCCCCCCCCCCCCCCCCCGCCTCTTCTTTTCCGTCTCTCTCAATGCCTCTTTTACTGTGTATTGTCTCTGCGTCCCTCTGTCTTTCTCTCTCTGTTTCTGTCTTTATCGCTGAGTGTCTCTCTGTGTATGTATCTCTTTGTATTTTTCTCTGTATCACTCTCTCACTGCCTAACATGTTTTTGTGTCTTCCTCTCTCTGCCTTTGTCTCTCTGTATATATATATATATATATATATATATATATATATATATATTATATATATATATATATATATCACGAACAGTATAAAAATATCCTGAAGAGAGCAAGAGGCAACGGCAAGAGGCAAGAAGCTCGAAACAAGCTTGTTGATTTTAGCACTTCATTTTAGAAATATTTTTAACAAATACACACACACTCACACACACACACACACACACACACACACAACACATACACACACACACACACACACACATATTATATATATATATATATATATATATATATATATATATATATTGTGTGTGTGTGTGTGTGTGTGTGTGTGTGTGTGTGTGTGTGTGTGTGTGTGTGTGTGTGTGTGTGTGTACGTGCGTGCCTGTGTGTATGTGTGTGTCTAGGATGTGTGAAATCGTGATGGTATTGCGTAAATGCACTAAGTTGATGCATTATTAGTGAAGCTTAACACACCAAGGTTATCTCTGCACTCATACACACACATGCACACTCATGCACCCACCAAACATTCACCTGGCTCTGGGAATGGGATGTCACTCATTCGTTTCTCTCCTAACACGACTGAGAACAAGAAATACAATATCTATGCTACTTATAATTACACATGAAAATCCGATTACACAAAATGGAACAATCAAAACATAAAATATCAATACTTCCTAATCCTGGGTTGTAATGAACTGGCTTCTTACCTGGCCAGGTTTTCACACATACACACTTTCACCCCACACCACAGTTCTTGAACAAGTCACTTCAAGTTTTCTTCAGCAGTGGGTGATGGTGACGCCATTGGTTGACTGGCTCCAGGTTTCAGGACTGGGTCTTCGTGGTAGTCTCTGGGAACTCGACGTAGAAATATTCTTCTTTGTCTCTTTCACCCACCTCTGGGCTTCAAACTCAGTATTTTCTTTTCTCAGCTTGTCTGTTGCTCTAAGACCTTGCTGAACTAACTGTCATTCAGTGGATACCCTCACACTGCAACATAGCAGGCAATGAGGAGGCAGACCGACTGGCAAAGGAAGGAGGACAGCAGCCACAAGAGGAACAGGAAATCTCCTATGAAGAGGCCAAGACGATCATCAAGGAGAAGCAGAGGAAACGATGGCTTCAGCTGCATCCAGATTATAACCAGACAGATCCCTACTACCTCCTACCCAGACCAGACCAAGTAAACATTGTGAGGTTGAGGACGGGCCACTCCAGGCTACACCATCACATGTTCACAAGGTTCCGCATTGGCGAGTCTGTAGTGTGCCCCTGCGGTACAGCCCCAATGACAGTGGAACTCTTCCTACAGGACTGTCCAACACACCATAACCTGAGAGCAAAGACCTGGCCTGCTGACCAACCGATGAGCGAGAAACTCTACGGATCTCTGGAGGACCTCCGCCGGACGGCAGCCTTCATCAGTGCATCGGGGGTTCCTGTCTGAGCGAACGAAGAAGAAGAAGAAGAAGAAGAAGAAGAAGAACCTTGCTGTCACTTCTGTCTCCCAGACCACGTGTTTCTCAATCCTACTCTGTCCTACTCATTCTTCTCTCCTCCGTTCTCTCTCTCGTGGTGTTCTTCTTATTTTCCTGTCATGTTGTTCTCCCTGAGTTTATATAGGGATGGACACAAAGGATTTCCCTTTGGGCCATGCCTTTGCACATGCTGCTTCTCCACAACCTTGTTCACAAGTACATTGAATTCCGCTTTCGCTACATTTTGCCACACATCAGCATTTACACACATCCCTACCTAAATGCTGAGGAAACAGCCACTTGGCACCAAATGGACATCGACAACTTCCGCGGACTCCAGGAGCCACTCTAACACAGTGATTATCCTAGAGAAAGCTACGAAAACAACGTCCACACGCATTCAACCAGCCTGACAAAGCATCAACACAGTGCCCTACGGCAATACCATCTGAACAAGCCCAAGACTTCTGCTCTTCAAGGTCTGTCAAAAAAGCAACGTCAGCTGAATGAATATTTAGCGTCCACTCGAAGCTCCGAGGTCCTAGGGGTTACATTTTCCCCCCTTTCGCTATCGGGAAGGTTCGAACTCGGGAGGGTCCTCACTACACATCTGTCACGTGACAATTAATTACCTGACCACTTCAACCTCCTTGACACAGTTTGACCGTATGCGCTAGGTGAGGGTGTACTGCTAATCGGCCCTTTACGTATTTCTCCACCACGCGCGGCATTCTTTTTCTCTAAAGCGCTTTAAGGCCCTTTGTGAGAGGTTTCGCTCCCCTGACAGTGTGTGTCTTTCAGCACTTACATGACTGACAATGCTTGGGGTTATCAAACAGTAGAGCTGACCACTCTGACTGTTGATATCCTTTGACCTCCCTTGCATCCTTAGATAAATCTCTGAGCATAGACTCAAAGATCTGCCCCTACTTGTATTACTCTTTACATAATTATGTCTTTTTTCAGTAGCTTATTTCCTTGCAGCGTTTTCTTCTCGCTTTACTTTTCTACCCTGCACTGGCTTCTTTAAGGTGCCGTTGGAATCTGTTTTTAAACCCTCGGTGGTAAGATAACCACAGAATATAGATTTTAGTATATCTAATCTTGATGCAAAGGGAAGGCTAACACAACTAGCCGTGTCTAATTAACGAGTCTGACTCAGCTGACGAAAGGCCTCTCAACAGTTGATATGAATGATTCTGTTTTCAAGAGAGACTGTGATGGTCCCATCCGTTGCTAGTGAAGGCTTTTATATTTATAATCTAACGCTCTGGTTTTTCATTCTCTGACAAACACACCCTCACTCCATCCTTTTAATAATAATAATTAAAAAAAACTTTTAATCTTTGCCAAGTCATTCTTGCGATGATAGGGCAATCGTTAATATGCATTTGTGTACCCCCACAACTCATCTTTTACACACACACACACACACACACACACACACACACACACACACACACACACATGCACGCATGCATCAGACACACACACGCACGCGCGTGGACGCTCAAACACAACGCACGCATTCACACACACACACACACACACACACACACACACACACACACACACACACACACACACATACACACCTGTCTGAATCCCTATAGTGGAAGGACATTAACCGACGACGACACACACACACACACACACACACACACACACATGCTTTCTTTCTTTCTCTCTCTCTCTCTCTCTCTCTCTCCGTTGAATCATTTTGCTGCGAGCATCTGCACCTTCCGACTGTTCAGCCGTGAAAAGCATGCTGCTCGCCTCTCACAACATGACTTTCTGCTGCTGCGAGCGGCATTCTGATGACGTCCTGTTAATGACGTCACGTCTGCCACTCCTTTCATTTCAGCTTGGCGAGTGACAGAGCTATGGAGACTTACAGACTTCCAAAGCGTCCACACAATCTACTGTCATGATAAGACTATCAGAAAGGATATTAGTTTGAAACCGACTGTCAAAGAGGAGTCAAACTTGACCAGACACGTTCAATGCAGGATCGGATCAGCAGTGTGTGTTGCGCGTTCTTGGAACTGCGCGACGTTACCAAATAGCTTTTTATTAATGCAGGAGCAAGACTGATCATTTCACTTATTACTTATCGACTTATTGTAATTCAGTATTGTATTGCTTGCCAGCAGAATTAGTTTCCCGGCTCAGACAAATTCGGAACAGCACAGCGCGACTCGTTCCTAATGAAAGAAAACAAGATCGATAGCTTCACTGGCTGCCAGTTACATTTCGTTATTAGTACAAACTAGCCTCTCTTGCCTTCCGTTTCTTTGATGGTTTTCTTTCACTATTCCTGTCCTGTACGCTCTGCACATATCAGTAATCACGTACTCTCTGCTCTTCCAGTCAGAAACTGCTAAAGATACCAAAGCGAAATTTAAAATCGTTTAGTGAGCATTCCTTTAGTTTTGCTGCCCCAAGTTTTTGGAACTCACTGCCTCCTACCCTACAAAACCAGCCCACGTTATCTGTTTTCAGTGCACTGCCAAAAACTTATCTTTTCAGCCAAGCATTTGGAACGATGCTTTTTCCATATTGTGTTTATAAGATAATTTCTGTAGTAAGACAGCTGTTTTATGTGAATGAATGGAGGTCTGAATGGTGTATGAAAGTGCAACAAGTGGTTTTCAACTAGAACTACGCTTCACAAATATTCATGATTAATATTTGGCCCATTTCTAAAGGACACGTTATCATGTCCATGGAAAGAAAAATAAACGAAAACCAAGATTCAGCTAGCATTTACTCATTACCAGTTTAGCCCATTTAGTTTTCTTTCTTTTTTTCCCGCTGCCTCATCTTCCAGGCTTCTTATTTTAAGTATTCCCTACACAGCCATAAGCAGGAATGCCTAGTAGCCACGCCAGCAATTATGATTAGGCCGTCTTTGGGAGGCTCCCCAGAGGAGACACTGCACTACTGTTGAGTTAGAGTTAATAGCACCAGTTCCAATTCAAATGAGCAGGACCACTAGCCACTCAACCGACAACAGTAATCACCTTTTCTGCATTTAAGACTCCACACGGCCCATTGCTCTCCTCTTTCCCCCACCCTTCCTCTCATACCCAGTCTTTCTCTTTAGACAGCGCTACCATATTTGTCCTATGACAAGTGCATGCTCATGACCCTATGACAAGTGCATGCTCATATTGAAGAATTTGACACAAATGGACAGTGGGCATGACCATGCCATAGAAATCAAAACAAAGATCACTAGGAAAGTAGGTATCACTAGGAAAGTAGGGCATGCAGGGCCATGGAATTTTTGTTGTTGTTGTTGACAGATGTCTCTCTTGGCCTGAGACTATATGTCTGGACTGCACTCTACGTTCCTTTTCTAATATAATACGATGTGACCAACCAGGTCTTTCATTGCAGGTACTGTGTTATTATGTGCATTCACAATACGTAGCTTGTATAAAAGGGGAAAAAAAAACTGCTAACCCTCACCTCTGTATGTACAAGGTTCAACCAGCTGAGACACGAAGGCAAACACAGATTTTTTTTTTCCATTTTAAACCTCGAGCCTCCATTTTTTAACAATCTTTTTTAAGTGGGGCCTCCAACCTCCTATTCTTTCCTCCTTTTCTAAGAAATTGACACTCACTTACCATGCAAAATTTGTATGTTCAGTTACATTGGACATTGAAAAATTTCGCATCCTGATTTAAAATTTGTCGTTTGATACAAGACGTCTGGGCTTTTACCACCCTCCATTTACTTCTTTATTTCATTTATCTTCTTTTGGCCACAGTTTGTGCAATTCGAAATGATTTATTCATGTGTTTATTCACTATTCTACCAATTTTTTTTCTTATAATCATTATCGTTATTATTATTCTATTATTATCATAATTATTATCATTTTTCACTATCACTTATTCAAATGTCTTTAGTTTGGTTTATTTTCATTTCAAAAATAGTTTTCATCCACTTCAATTTCTGCCACCTCCTTTTTCTATTTCTTTATGGCTCTGTACCCCACCACTGACCAATCTTCGAGCGCATTAGTCTCACCCGACCTGCCACTGGCACTGAAAAACCAGTCAATGTCTTTGTCGCTTGCTTTTCAGTGTGTCAGTGTGTGTGTGTGTGTGTGTGTGTGTGTGTGTGTGTGTGTGTGTGTGTGTGTGGTGTGTGTGTGTGTGGACGTGTGTGTGTTGTGTTGTGTGGTGTGTGTGTGTGGTGTGTGTGTGTGTGTGTGTGTGTGTGTGGACGTGTGTGTGTGTGTGTGTGTGTGTGTGTGTGTGTGTGTGTGTGTGTGTGTGTGTGGCGTGTGTGTGCGTGCGTGCGTGCGTGTGTGCCCGTGTGTGTGTTTGTGCATGCGCGCGCGCGTGTGTGGTGTGGTGTGGTGTGGTGTGTGTGTGTGTGTGTGTGTGTGTGTGTGTGTGTGTCTGGAACCAAGTTTCAGCTGTTGTTATAAAGTATCTTGGGGTGCCTAACACTTTATTCTTTGTATCACCGTGACTCTCTCAATAAATCCAGTCTCGCACAGAGATCAGTAAAATTTCAAAACACATCTGATTTCCCACATTCACAAGCTAAATATTACCAAGTCTAACCTAAACTTAGACAATACACTGCACATCATTCACAAATTTTAAGACCCTTCAAGTCCGTGTATTTATATTTTTTCACAGATACTAATGTGCTGGCCTGTACTCCGTCAAAGCTGTCCATCAACGTGCTACGACGATCGCTGACGTGGTGACTTGACGTGGAGTATGGGTGTAGCCTGTAGATTTGTGCCTTGACGGTTCGAAGCTTTGACGGCCTGAAGCTTTGAAGGCTTGAGGCTTTGACGTCTTGAAGGTTCACGGCTGAAGCTTTGACGGCTTATAGTTAGGACTGCTTGAAGCTTTGATGGCTTGAAGTTTATGACCGATTCAAGTTCTGATGGGTTGAAGTTTTGGCCGCTTGAGGTTTTGATGGCTTGAAGTTTTGATGGCTTGAAGTTTTGACCGCTTGAAGTTTTGATGGCTTGTTGTTTTGACCGCTTGAAGTTTTGATGGCTTGTAAGTGTGATCCTATTCTTAGTTTTGACTGCAATCAGGGGAAGACGTCACTGTTTTTTGCGTCACACCATGACGCTCTCTGTCTGGACTGGTCCTGGAAAGGACGGTGGTTGGCTTTTTGGAGGTCTCTGCGGAGATGTCTCCTCTCTGCCAGTGGGGACGTATCCTCCTAGCCGTTCCTGGCCGTAGTGACGTCCCGACGTGGGTAGCGGCGCTGTTGTGGACTGGACGGATGGCCGGACTTTGATTCTCAATGCCCAGTTGCAAAGTGAGACGACTGCAGGCGGAAATCTGAACAAATCTTAAATAAATGTTAGCGAACCGCCAAGAGAAACGCGGACAAACGAGTCACAAGACAAAACACGACGCGTTTCGACCTCTTAATTCTTCTTCAGGCAAGACACAAACACCACAGTACCTGTCTTCAGCGTGAGGTAGGCGTTCAACGTTGAACGTTCAACGCCTACCTTGCGCTGAAGACAGCTAAGTGACAAATTCGTTCATTTTCTTTGTACTATTTGTTTGTGTCTTGCCTGAAGAAGACCTATGAGGTCGAAACGCGTCGTATTTTGTCTTGTGACTCGTTTGTCCGCGTTTCTCTTGGCGGTTCGCAAACATACATTTAAGATTTGTCTCAACGTCCAGTCACTGCGCCAGTCTTGGAACTAGGTACACCACGCGGCTGATTCCTCCTGGGCGGACTCCACTTGAGTACAAGATTCCAGGAGGCCGTGTGCTGACAGCGAGACCCCGGTTTAGTCAATAGCCTTGAAACTCTAGAGAGGGCTCAGAACGTTGCTCCTATATACGCCATGTCAAACTTCGTTCTCACCATTTCAAAGTTTCTAAGCAGACCCACACAGTTGTGTATCCAGCAACCAATGGGAGAGCTGAAGAGGACTCGCTGACCTGGCCTCTCCAATGATCGCTCTCGGAACACACTGACGTCAATCTGGTTCTGAACGAAGTCTACACGTAGGCGCCGTACGTCATTCATCAAGAACTGTGTTCCTTGGTCTTTAATGGAACGCTAAATGGATACTACAATAATGTGTGGGTTGGACTTAAATATATAAAATTAGGCTTGGTGCCCATCAGTGTGTGTGTGTGTGTGTGTGTGTGTGTGTGAAGAAGTCCAATTTCATGAATTTCTCAGTCCAGCTGCCCACGTTTGCTCTTGTGCTAGAACGCTCGTCTGATATCACCTTACTTTAAAACTAGCATATTTCTCCTTTCCCCAAACACCAACTGGATTAATCTTAAATAAATGTCAGCGAACCGCCAAGGAAAACGTGGACAAAAGAGTTACAAGACAAAAGTGTTTTGTCTTGTGACTCGTTTATCTACGTTTCTCTTGGCGGTTCGCTAACATTTATTTAAGATTTGTTTAGATTTCCGCCTGCAGTCGTCTCGCTTTGCAATTAAACCAATTGGATTGTTGTCTTTGTCCACATCTGCAGCGCATGCCGTGAAACATGAGAACCACGTTCAGAGATGCTTGACCGTAAGGTCAAAATCTTCCGAACTCATAACTCCGGATAAGAGCTACTAGGGCGAAAAATTCCACAACCTCACAGCAGAACCCAAGACGCTATTCATCGCATCAGGGTGGCGGGAAAGCCTGCTGACTTTACCCTCTCTGAAACTCATTTCAGATCCTGATTCTGTCCTTTAAGGTGTCATGCACTGCATTACATGAAAGGGAAATCCATAGGTATTCTGTATTGTAGGATGATGATCATTGTTATGTAAGTTGGATAGATAATGTTGTGGCATTGGTGTAATAATTCCGGTTGGGGGAATGAAGGAGGTTTACAAACAATGATTGATGGATGATGATTATCCATGTCATGGTGTGTGTGTGTGTGTGTGTGATTCACAGTAGTGTGGGATGATGGTCATTTACAAAAGTGGAATAGTATGCTGGCCTTAGCATGTTAATGCCAGTTGGGGGAATAGAGGAACTGATCTATGACTGATGGATGATGATCACTATCATAAGTGATGTCTACAGTACTACAGGATGATGATCATTGTCGTAAGTGAGATAATGTGGTTGGATTGGTGTGATAATGCCGGCTGGGGGTGGAAAAAAAATTGATGGATTAGTTTGAATCATTCCAACTCTTTACCTTTCCCACGACCTCTCCTCCACATATTTCTCTCTATACCCCCTTCCCCAATCCCACCTTATTCTTATGCACACCCCATGTACATATATAGCATATCTACAATATCACATGTAGAGCGTAATGTATATAATGCTGAACAATTAAGTAGGGGGGGGAAAACAAGTGTAGGCTAACAATTCTTCAGTCAGCATAAAAATGACTTGGTAAAAATTTGAACTTTAAAAAAAAAGAAGAAGAAAATGGGGGGAAATATGTTATAAATAATGAGAAACCCTTCACCAGCTGCATGAGGGAACCACTGTAAACCCTCTCGAAGACAGATCTAATTGTATCGCCTGCTCCTTCGCCTTTCGTCCGCTGAATTGGACTCATCAAGGAGACGCGGCTGACTTTGTCTGCGCTCCTGGTGTCAAATAGAGACACACTACAGTCCATAATTCTGTGGTGTTCTCATCACCAAGGGTTCAAAAAAGAATCCAACATCACCCCAAAGCAGCCAGCACAGGATAGTAAATGGAATAAAACTAAAGTGTGGAGAGGAAAAAAGTTGCTGAAAAACTAAAAGCATTATGCAAACAGTATAAAATGTAGGGGACAATCTTTGAGCCTATACTTGAGGATCCATTCAAGGATGCAAGGGAGATCAAAAGATATGGAACAGTCTGAGTGGTCGGCTCTGCTGTTTAATAACTCAAGCATTGTCAGTGGCTAAGAATTGTGCAGAACAACCTTTACTTGGATCTCCTATATATACCCAAACACCATCTCCACCATCCAGGTATGCATACTCATAGACACATACACATGTGAACAATCTGTGTGCATCTATCTATCTATCTATATTTTCCCCTCATACACACCCTTAAGTGCCCCTTCCAAGAATAAGACTCCTCATCTACCACTCTTTCACTTTCTTTTACACTCTCAAGTGCCCCTTCCAAACATAAGACTCGTCTGCCACTCTCTCTTTTTCTCTATCTCTGCTTCTGCTCATCTTTTCCCTCTATCTGCCTCTCTTTTTCCTCAATGTGAAATGGGATTGGACACTGAATTGTCCTTTTTCCCATTACACACACACACACACGTGTGCGCGCAAGCACGCACACGTACTCGCGCGCGTTGTCAGCATTTGTTCCGTCTTCCTGTTTTTTTTTTAAAAAAATCTCCTGAGAATCCTCAAATACATTTATTATTAACATATATATATATATATATATATATATATATATATGCGCGCTTGTGACCTACTCGTTTTTGAGTGTACCAGTCTTTCAGGAAGAAGAATATTATATAGGCCTATAAACGAACTTCTCCAAAGTGTAGGGAAAACACTGTAAATACACACACAATAGGCAACTTATTTAAAGAGTAAGGTAAAGGATGGTATTAGTACGATTCAGATGACAAATAAGATGACAGAATGACATTTCAATACTATCTGAAGAGCTGTAAATCCATAATTCACCTCGAAAGACGAAGTTTTCACTAGCAAATTACGAACACGCGATCGGAAGCGGCCATTTTGATTTTCCCGCTGCGGGTCTACAAAGTCATAGAGAATTACGGAAACAAAATAACACCAGCAAATTTTTGGATAAACATATGTATTTTCATACACAAATCATTATCCAACATGTTATCATTAGAAAATAATTTTAGCTCACATTCATTTTGCTTGATAATATTCACTGCGGGCACCTCGCGCTTGAAAATCGTCTGCAATTTTGGCTCATCTTTTTTATTTATTTCTCAAAATAAAAAAGGATTTTGAAGTGGCTTCAAATCTGAAATCAATTATAACATTGTAAAGAACAATATACCAAAGTATTGTGCTTGTTGCACGAAGTGCACAATTCTGGTTAATTCTGCGACATAGAACCCCCACTAGATTGTGTGTACTTGTACTTTAAACAACATCTATTTCCTTTCATTTTCTTGCGGTAAAAAGTATACTCTTTTACATGCAATTGTTTTGCCTTAATCTCTGTCTTGTTACTGCTTATAGTTCCTGAAGAAATACCACCGTCAGCTTCCAATGTCTATTTTCTAACACGCTTTTGTTTCAAGTCGACAAAAGTATGTTAGTGTTTCATTGAACATTTTCACATTTGTCTAAAATGAAGAAAGTGAAGAAAATGCTTTTTCCTTCTTCGGTTTCTTTCTTTTTTTTAATATCATGTTGCATTTTCCCTCAGACTTAAAGTTTTGATTTATGCCGTTCAACGTGGTTTGTTACAACTGCGTCATGTCATTACATCCAGACAAATATGACTGTTAATCTGTAGTGTCGTGCCGACAATATTTACATGCAAAGTAAAAGGTCTAGGACTATGATACGCGATACTGTTGTGTCCCGATACTTCTGAACGCATTTTTATTTCTGTGTATGTCGATCCTCAAACACTTCTGTGTGTACATTGTCTGGTATTTGTGTTTGTTGTTCGTATTTACCTTAAACGAATTACGATATATTTTCGAAAAAAAAAGCACCACTACTTTACCAACCTATACAAAACGAAACACACACACACACACACACACACACACACACACACACACACACACACACACACGCGCGCGCGCGCGCGCACGCACACACACACACACACACACACACACACACACAAAACACACACACACACACACACACACACACACACACACGCACAGAGGGACAGAGAAAGAGACAGAGAGAGATTAGTTGTACTTACCACAATCGAAGGTTCGGGTAGGTCTGAAATAAGGTAAACATTGACATGTGCCCTCAACACACCGACTGTGGACAATGTCACAGGCCAGGTCACAGTCGCCGCCGTATTTCCCTTTCAGAGGTTCTGTTTCAAAGAACAATATTAATCATCGTTCACTTCTCTTTCCATGTGATATTTGGGAACCTGTAATTTTCCCTTCCTCCCTCTTTTTCCATATCTCTCGACCACCCCTCTCTACAGGTAGGCTGCTTTTCTTTTTCTTTCTTTTTTTTTTCTTCTTTTTTACCTCCGGATAGGAATATCGGTCTATTTCCAAGGTGTCATACAGTGCTTTATCGCCGGTGACATAATGGAAAATAGGCAACAAAACTGTTGCAAGCTGCTGTTTTGTCACCAGTCCGCACTTAGTGTATGCCGGCCGGCGAGATGTGTGAATAGACGCGTGTGTGTGTGCGCACGCGCGCGCGCGCGTTGATTTTAACGCGGTGACAGCCCTGATATGGCCCTTTGCGGTCGGCTGGGCTCTAAGCAACACTACCTTACCTTACCTTACCTTGCGCGCTCGCACGTGTGATCAGCACATTCGGTTCATGTATCTAGAAGGCATCTGCTTTAAACTTTTAAGGTTGTGCCAAATTTGTCCCAGCTTGTGTGGTATATTTAAACGAGCGAGCACACAGGGTAATCAACGCGCAATGACACACCCTGAGCAAAACTAAGAACGGTATGCCTACATGTGTCGGACCAATGCATGTATTTTTTTTCCTTTTTCGTAACGTTTGAGAGAGAGAGAGAGAGAGAGAGAGAGAGAGAGAGAGAGAGAGAGAGAGAGAGAAGAGAGAGAGAGAGAGAGAGAGAGAAGATAGAGAGAGAGAGAGAGAAGAAAATCTGGAAGAAATACGCCAACTGAATAGCTCAGTAAATGTGACCAATCAAATCATTTTGAAAAAATGTAATGGAGAAATACAAAAAAAAAAAAAAAAGATTCGTCTTGATAACAAATCAAATACACAGTAGAAGAAAAAAGGGAAAGAGAATTTTTTTTTTTACACACACAACACACACACACACACACACACACACACACACACACACACACACACACACATAGGCGGGCGCGCACGCACATATGCTCGCACACACAAACACACGTATACAGAGAGAGAGAGAGAGAGAGAGAGAGAGAGAGAGAGAGAGAGAGAGAGAGAGAGAGAGAGGGAGAGAGAGAGAGAGGGGGGGCAGACAGACAGACAGACAGGGAAAGAGAGAGAGGAGAGAGAGAGAGAGAGAGAGAGAGAGAGAGAGAGAGAGAGAGAGAGAGAGAGAGAGAGAGAGAGAGAGAGAGAGAGCATTTATTTTCTTCTTTTTTTTAAAAATTTTTATTTAGTTTATGTTTTCAATGAATTCATAGGAGTTGCGAGGGATAATTCCAGTCCACTCGTGACAACAATGAGCTTCAAGGTAAAATTTACTGGCAAAAATACATATTTGGATGTGAATTCTCATACTGTTTTAAGTAAATTGACTTGCAATGTTGCTCACCTTGCTCACCTCTTACTTTCCAACATGTTTGTTCAAACACACACACACACACACACACACACCACACACACACACACACACACACACACACACACACATTTTATGTGGGTAAACGGTGCAACAAACGTCGACAATGGACGAACTGATTTTGTTATCATTATTGTGTAACTGCAATGCAAGTAATGCCATGACTGGATTATTTCAATGTAATTCGTTCCGGATCATTTTCGTGTACTTTTTTTTTTTAACCATTTATCCCAAGGACAACCTTTTAACAGAAAACATCCATGCCCAAGAAAAAAGTTCTCGGATACTCATAATGAAACCCTCTTGCGTGGTGAAATGAACCGACTGTACACTAACTTTACACCTTGGGACTCATCAACGGGACGTTCAAGATACTCAGACGAATATTAAGATCAGAGAACAGAATGTGTGTGCTGTGTACCTTCTTTAACACCCCTAACCTTCATTGATAAAGGAGTTCCAAGTATGAACACAAATGAAGTGTATACACCTGACCAAAACGATAAACATGCGTGCACGCATCCAGACACATCTAAAACTCATTAATTTTGGTGATCGTATGGAAAAGAGTGAATGCGTGTGTGTGTGTGTGTGTGTGTGTGTGTGTGTGTGGTGTGTGTGTGTGTGTGTGCTTGTGTGTGTGGTGTGTGTGTGTGTATGTGTGTGTGTGTGTGTGTGTGTGTGTGTGTGTGTATGTGTGTGTGTGTGTGTGTGTGTTCGCGCGCGCGTGCGTGCGTGTGCATCTGAATATAAATGTTTCAACGCATCTTTCCATTGTCTAATCATAATCATTATTCACAAACCGTAAATGTTGTTTTTTGCTAAATTTTATCCACTTTCTCAAGCGTTGTTTCCCGAGTATTTTAACGTATAAAGAAGCGTCTACATATGTGGGGCAATATGCATATCTATCGCCACATTCACTGCACAAAGGACGTTACCCACATGATTTTACAGCCCTTTTGTCAACTACTGTCCATCCTCCCTGCGTTTAAAAGTGTTCACAAAGTCTTCCACTTCCAAATCTCTGTAGTAGCAATGTATTTGGGTAGTGCCCGGAAAGTTGCAAGTTGTATGCTTACCTTTTGTTCCGAAAGTTGCAAGTTGTTGGCTTACCTTTTTGTTCCGGAAGATAAAAGATAACTACGACGTGACTGCTCTAGAGGCGGGTACAGGGGAAGGGGACGGAAAGGTGGGTGTTGGGAGATGTGGATGACATACCACATATGGCGCCATATGTGGTGGACAAATCCCTATCGCAGGCACACTGAGAGTCTACACAGTCAGCACCAGCAGAGCACGTATGATCTGACGAGTTTCAGGAGCAAAATTCACCAAACTCCATGATCTGCACACACACACACACACACACACACACACACACACACACACACACACACACACAAACACACACACACACACACACACACACACACACACACACACACACACACACACACACACACACACACACACACATACACAGACACCACAAATGCACGCACAAGTATGCACGCGCGCTCGCGCGCACACACACACATGCATACACATGCAAACGCACGCACACTCGCACGAAAGCACACAACACACACACACACACACACACACACACACACACACACACACACACACACACACACCACATTCCCAAATGAACTGCTCCACTCGTGAATCATTTCACTTTCTAATGTGGTCAATCTAACAGTATTTAATACCACAGGCCATGTGACCATCCAGAGAAAGATACTACGTTCTACTGTGTAATCACAACAGTCAAACCGTTCTAATGTCCTTCCCTACAAATGACTCGAGTAAAGTCTGAGAAAAACTAACAACTCTCCAAGCTACTTCAGCTGATTATTAAACAGAAAGAAAGACTAGAAAGGAGTAAGACAGGGTACCAGTACGGAAAGTGAAATTCTTCCACAGCCATGACTGAAAACACAGAAGCTTTAATGTCTAACAGTGCTTAAAAGCTTGGAGCTAGACACCAGGCTGACAGGTACTGAGAGGGAGCGACAGGAAGCGTTAAGATGAGGGCTGCTTTTTATCCTGATCGGAGACTTCATGTTTTTCTTCCTGATGAGAAAAAAAAAAGAATTTGAGTGTATGTCTCTCATGTGTGTGTGTGTGTGTGTGTGTGTGTGTGTGTGTGTGTGTGTGTGTGTGTGTGTGTGTGTGTGTGTGTGTGCGCGCCTGTCTTGAAGGCGGAATGTTGGGACACGTGCACATGGAAGTATGGAGATGGCTGAGGAAGTGGGGAATGGGAAGGGAGGGGGGGGGGGTGCGGTGAGACAGAGGAAGGAGCGCGAGTACATGAAAGTGTATCTTAGAAGGTGTTTTCATGATTACCGCAGCTATGTTGTTGAACTAAGAATTCACAGATCTGGGAACGATACTGGACTAGTGCACCACATAGATATATATTTAGAGAAACATTCGCCGACACATACAAGTGAAAGAAATATTAGAGAACACACACACACACACACACACACACACACACACACACACACACACACACACACACACACACACATGTGACTGCGCGCACGAGTGATCACAGACCAGCAGAGAGAGAGAGAGAGAGAGAGAGAGAGAGAGAGAGAGAGAGAGAGAGAGAGAGAGAGAGAGAGAGAGATTTCTGCACTTTACAAAAGACATAATATTGCATTGCCTCAACTGACAACTAGTACAGAAAACATATACAGAGGGTTGGGTAGAGAAACAGAGGGTAGTGGGTAGGACAGTCATAAAGAGGAAGAAAGGCGGAACGAGAAAGAGCAGGAACTGGTCAATGAGAGAAGGAAGGAGAAAGAAAAGGAGGATAAGGAGGAGGAGGAGCATGACAAAAAAAAAGGGGGGGGGAGAGAGAGAGAGAAAGAGGGAGAGAGAGAGATTAAGAGAGAGAGAGAGAGAGAGAGAGAGAGAGAGAGAGAGAGAGAGAGAGAGACAGACGACAGACAGACAGACAGACAGAGAGACAGAGAGACAGAGAGAGAGAGAGAGATTTACACAATGCCGAAAACATACTCACTGCATTGGTCCAGCCAATCACAGTATGTACCCGTCTTGCAGAAAACATGATAGGTACCACTGCAGTTCGCTTTCAGCTTTAATCCTGAAACACGGCACGCTGTAAGACTGGACAGGTGAAGCAGATACGGCATGACTAAGCAGGATGAGGTAAGAAAATATGGGAACAAAAACAGCCCCAAAAGATTATTTCATTTGTTTTTAGTGTAATAAACAATGTAAGCCACATCAGTGTTTTGACGATAAGAAAACAAGTCATCATAGACAGAGACTTCCTGAGGATTGCGGGAAGGATATGTGAGAGTGAGAGGGGGGGGGGGGGAGAGAGAGAGAGAGAGAGAGAGAGAGAGAGAGAGAGAGAGAGAGAGAGAGAGAGAGAGAGAGAGAGAGAGAGAGGGAGTGACAGAGAGAGAAAGAGAAAGAGAGAGGGGGGCGGGGCGGGGATAAAACGAATTTTATATAAGGAGGGTAGGACGAGTAAGCACAAACAATGCTTTTTTCACATCCAGTTCTCTGGGTAAAATACATATGCAGGATAACGGGGAATCCATAATAACATACAATTTTCTTACATCAATTAAAGTGTAAGAAACTCAGAGAGAGAGAGAGAGAGAGAGAGAGAGAGAGAGAGAGAGAGAGAGAGAGATGAGAGAGAGGAGAGAGAGAGAGAGAGAGAGAGAGAGTAAGTAATCAAACATGTTAACAATGTACTTACAATTCAGCGACAACAACGACGGCAACAACAAAAGAGATGTCGAATATAAGGTGTTGTATATTTTCATGGGAAGGAAAATGAGCACCTTTGATATAAAGAACCGATAGAAAGGACTGCTTATTCGTAATGCCCATTTATCCATATAAAAAAGCTTTTAAAGGAAACGTCTGGAGGCTTCACTACTGGTTTTCTGTTTTTAAAAAAAGGGCTTGTTGTTCCCGTAAGACCCAACGCTATTGTTAAGCTTAATTCTTAAAGGTCTGTTCTGGGCAGAAGAACTGATGATCTGTGAAAATCTCTGTTTACATAAACTGAAAAATTAATCATAAAATCTGGAGGAGCAATGCCAGTAGCCACTACATGCGTCTATAGGCTGAGCTTAAAATGTCACGTAATACAGAAAAAGATCTCCAAATCAAGGTCGAACTGGCTAGAAGAGAGTGAGGGAGTGGTTAAACTGACAGGACTTGCTGGTCGACTTCTTTGCTATGTCACTGATAAGGGGAAAAGAATAAAGTCCTAAGTTTGGCAGGAAACGGAGAGGACATCTACAACAGAAACTGAAACTCAGCCTAAAGTTCTAGTGATCCACCTGGAATGCTTGCACACACACACACACACACACACACACACACACACACACACACACACACACACACACACACAGATAGATTGATAGATAGACAGACAGATGGATACACACAATTAATAGATAGACAGACGGATACACAGATAGATAGTTATGTGCATGTACATAATTATAGACTTAAAATAAGTGACTACTGGGTGAAAACAAGTGTAGGCTAAAAATTCTCCGTGATTAAGTAATGACTGCAGAGAATCAAAAAGGGGGAGAGAGATTGTCTGCCTATTGATATGGATAGAAAAAAGAAGACAGACAGATAGATGGTCAGAGAAGGACAGAGACAGAGAAAGAGAGAGAGAGGGTAGGCCTCTGTGTGTGTGTGTGGTGTGTGTGTGTGTGTGTGTGTGTGTGTGTGTGTGTGTGTGTGTGTGTGTGGTGCGTGTGCATGTATACTTACTACACACAGAGTCGTAGTCACAGACAGCTACCGTCTGACAGGTTTCCGGTTTATTTTTATCACATTTCTGCCCCACCTGTGTTCCTGCAATGGTTATTGAGTCGGTAGTTTATTTTCTTTGTTTACTGTCAAGTGAAACCAAAACAAGAAAGGAGGAAATAGTATGAGCTCTGGTGAACTTTGCAATGTCACGTCTTAGAAATGACCAGAGGCTAAATGTTTTTGAGAGCCGTAAGAAGAAAATTCAATGGTGCACAACTATGCACCTGAAATCAGTCTGAAAAAAGTACTGATCCTTTAAACAATCCGCGGTTCGTTGCCAACACAAGACTTGTCTTTCCCGGTGTTGTCTGAATGCCAAATACAGGATGGATGCAGACCTACTGTCAATCAGACTGTTTCCAATTATGCTACTGTGTCTTGAAACTATCAAGTTCATTTGCGTTTAAACTGTTGCACGGTAGGTGCATCATGGAATAGAACGGGATCAGCTTAATATTCCCCCGTATTGACAGATCCCTGTTCAATACTCTCCCTGCCCGATACTCCCCCTGCTTGCCAATGGAATGTGTGTCTTTGTGTGTGCGAACGCGTATGGTCCTTATCTGTGGTATGTGAAAGATTTCTTTCATATCCTCTCCCTCCAGAAGAAGAGCTTCTTTCTTTTGTGGGCATAGGAGCATCACGCAGGGGGGATACTGAGCAGGGGGGGGGGGGGGGGGGGTTGAACGGGAGGAATATTAAACAAGAGGAGTATCGAGCAGGAGGAGTGTCGAGCAGTGACAAGAAGAGAGGTTAATAAGCGGGGGAGTATCGGGCTGGGGAAGTATTGATACATTCCCAATACAACTGTGGCTGACACATGGGGAATGTCGATGAGCACAATCATTCCCCATTCGAGGTGCGACAGCTGTGAGATAGTGGCTCACATTCGATACTAGAATTCCCCTCCCCCTACATCACTGTCTTCGACAACACCGCCATTATCATTGTTATCATCCGAATTTCATTGTGCACCCCCCGTCCCGCCACACACGCTTTCCCTTCACTTCTCCATTCCATCCTTACCGTCGTCAACACCCCTACACCTTCAGCATCCATCATCGTTAACATCGTTATCCTTGCCCACCAGATCCCCTGTCAACCACATAGTTTCTAAAGTCTGCCTGCATGTGCGATCACGCTGGGGCATTTTCTGGACGTCGACGCCGACAGCCAAATTATTAAAAGAACTACCAAAACATTTTTTATTCGTTACCCCCCCCCCCCCCCCCCCACGTCGCATATCCATCCCAGTATCAAGTACGTGGTAAACATAAGGTCGCTTAATCATATCCTACTGGGCCCCCGCCTTACTCCTCCTTCCCTTTGATACCGAGGGCGTAACAAAGTACAGGATAAAGAAATTGATAGATGGGAACAAATCTCAAGCCGACAGATTTGGCTTCTGGCCCTCCCTCCGCCGAATCTTATCAATGTTGGAGGCTGAGCTATTTTCCGCGTGCATCCTCCCGCTCCCCTGGCCCCTCCCCCTGTAACAACCCAAAAGTAATACCCGCCCAGAAGTACTCCCGGGGGGTACTTCTGGGGCCGCGCCAGAATGACTCCCGGGAGTACTTCTGGGTCGGGTAAAAAATGGACCCCATTCTGGGCGGTCCAGAAGTACCCCCCCCCCCCCCCCCCCACCTCCTTCCCGGCACATCTCCGTTAAGGTGTTGAGGGTTGTTATTTATTGGTCATAGACTCATACATGCACATTCTATCTGAATCAACATAGAAATATAGTATGAAAAAACTTTAGGGGGAGTACATCTGGGCCGGTCCCAGAAGTACCCCCCCCCCCCCCCCCTTGCATATCTCCTTTTTTATGTGTTCATGGTTGTTATTTACTGGTTATAAACTCATACATGGACATTCTACTAGAATCAACATTGAAATGTAGTCTGAATCAGCTTTAGGGGGAGTACTTCTGGGCCAATCCCAGAAGTACCCCCCTTGCATATCTCCTTTATTGATGTGTTCAGGGTTGTTATTACTGGTTATAAACTCATACATGGACATTCTACCAGAATCAACATTGAAACGATCTGAATCAAGTTTAGGGGGAGTACTTCTGGGCCGGTCCCAGAAGTACCCCCCTTGCATATCTCCTTTGCTGATGTGTTGATGGTTGTTATTTACTGGTCATAAACTCACACAAGGACATTCCATTTGTGTCAACATTGAAAACGAGTCTGAATCAAGTTTAGGGGGAGTACTTCTGGGCCGGTCCCAGAAGTACCCCCCTTGCATATCTCCGTTATCAATGTGTTCGGGGTTGTTATTTACTGGTCATAAACTCATACATGGACATTCCATTTGAATCAACATAACAATATAGTCTGAATCAACTTTAGGGGGAGTTCTTCTGGGCCGGTCCCAGAAGTACCCCCCTTGCATATCTCCTTTGTTAATGTGTTGAGGGTTGTTATTTACTGGTCATAAACTCACACAAGGACATTCTATCTGAGTCAATATTGAAAACCAGTCTGAATCAACTTTAGGGGGAGTACTTCTGGGCCGGTCCGAGAAGTACCCCCCTTTCATATCTCCTTTATTAATGTGTTGAGGGCTGTTATTTACTGGTCATAACTCGCACATGGAACTCCTATCTGATGAACAATGAATTGTCTGTGAGGGCTGTTATTTACTGTCATAAACTCGCACATGGAACATTCTATCTGAATGACAATGAAATATAGTCTGACTCAACTTTAGGGGGGGGGGGGGGGTACTGCTGGGCGTACCTCCTTTACATATCTCCTTTTTGAATGTGTTGAGGGTTGTTATTTAAAGGTCATAAACTCAGACATAGACATTCAGTCTGAATCAACATTGAAAACGAGTCTTAATCAACTTTAGGGGGAGTACTTCTGGGCCGATCCCAGAAGTACTCCCCTTGCATATCTCCTTCCTTAATGTGCTTAGGATTTTTATTTACTGGCCATAAACTGATATTTGACATTCTATCCGAATCATCTTTAGAATCTAGAATGAATCAACTTAAGGGGGAGTTTTTCTGTCCCCCCCCCCCCCCCCCCCTCCCAATGCATTTCTCATTTATTAATGTGTTCAAGATTGTTATTTACTGATCATTACTCATGCATGGATATTCTATGTGAATCATTATTAAAAACTAGTCTGAATCAATTTGAGAGGGAGTATTTCTGGGCTGGTCCCAGAAGTACCCCTTGTATATGTCCTTTATGTATGTGCTCGAGGTTGTTATCTATTGGTCAAAAACACATATCTTAACGTTCTTTCAGTTGCAGAAATTGTTATCTTGATTTATTACTTTTTTCATTGATTGTTTTTTTTTTAGACAATGAGTTGCGATGGGGGCAAGAGAAAGACGGACGGGAACTTGGTCTTTCGTGTTAATTTTTTTATACATATACATATTTCGCTATATTTGTAAAATTCCTCACTTCGTGAAATGAGTACGACTTTGCTCAATTTACGAAATCGGCATAAAATCTGCCCATTTTGTGAAATAAGCAAACCCTATGCATATTACATGAAATGAGCAAAAGCAGCTTCTTTTTAATCTTTTTTTTCTTTTCTTTTTTTTTTAGCAAAATAAGCAACAACAACAAAAGATTTGAGAATAACTCTTTGAACTGTGTGTGTGTGCGCGCGCGTGTGCATGTGTGTGTGTGTGTGTGTGTGTGTGTGTGTGTGTGTTGTGTGTGTGTGTGTGTGTGTGTGCATTGTGTGTGTGTGTGTGTGTGTGTGTGTGTGTGTGTGTGTGCGTGCATGCGTGCTTGCGTGTGTGCGTGCGTGTATGAGCGCGCGCACGCGTGTATGTGTATATGTATGTGTACTTGCGCGCGCACGCGCATGTGTGTGTGTGTGTGTGTGTGTGTGTGTGTGTGTGTGTGTGTGTGTGTGTGTGTGTGTGTGTGTGTGTGTGAGCGTGTGTGTATGTGAGCGTGTGTGTGTGTGAGCGTGTGTGGGGTGTGTGTGTGTGTTGTTGTGTGTGTGTGTGTGTGTGTGTGTGGAGAGAGAGAGAGAGAGAGAGAGAGAGAGGAGAGTAGAGAGAGAGAGTGAGTGAGAGAGAGAGAGAGAGAGAGAGAGAGAGAGGAGAGAGAGAGAGGAGAGATGTTTCTGAATAATTATCTTCTTGTCCTTTGATGTCCATTCAGCCTCACTGTTGAAGCCTTTAAACTGACCGAGCTGCCATCAAATGGACAGCCAGCAACGTGTTATAGACGCACTGGACAAAAAAAACATGAAGAAAGAGATATCCACATTCTTAAAGACAACAGATCTAAAACGACTACACCCAGGAGATGTACTACATAAGAAGTGAGTTCGGCCTTCAAGGGTTTTTTTTTCGTTACTGCGTGAGTAGGCATCTTAGAGGAGGTCTTCAGATCCCTCATCGATCCAAATATGAAAGACTTAAAGATGGAAATTGTGAGGGACAAGGGGGTGGCGAGGGACATGTGATGATACTACTACTACTACTTCTTCTGCTGCTGCTGCTGCAGCTACTACTACTACTACTACTACAATAACAGCGGTAGCAGCAATGACAAGAGCAACAACAGGAGTGGTTGTAACAACGCCAATAATAACTTCAGCTGCGGCAGCAGTGACAGGAGCAACGACAACAAAATCGAGTAGTGTTGTGTGGTGCAGTGTAGCTCAGTGTAGTGTAGTTCAGTGTAGCGCAGTGCACTGCAGCGCACTGCTGTGCAGTGTAGTGTAGTGTAGCTCAGTGCAGTATAGTGTAGTATAGTGCAGTGTTGTGTCATGTAGTGTAGTGTAGTGCAGTGTAGCACAGAGCAGTATAGCGCAGCGTAGTGTAGAGCAGTGGGGTGCAGTGTAGTGTGGTGTAGCGTAGCGTCGCGGATCGGGTCGGGTCGGGTTGATTCAGACTATATTTCAGTGTTGATTCAGATAGAATGTCCATGTGTTAGTTTATGACCAGTAAACAACAACCCTGAACACATCAGTAAAGGAGATATGTAATGGGGGCACTTCTGTGACCGGCCCAGAAGTACTCCCACTAAGGTTGATTCAGACTATATTTCAATGTTGATTCAGATAGAATGTCCGTGTATGAGAGTTTATGACCAGTAAATAACAACCCTGAACACATTAATAAAGGAGATATCCAAGAGGGGTACTTCTGGGACCGGCCCAGAAGTACTCCCCCTAAAGTTGATTAAGACTTGTTTTCAATGTTGATTTATATGTGTTAGTTTATTACCTTTAAACAACAACCCCCAACACATTAACAAAGGAGATATGGAAGGGGGTACTTCTGGGGCCGTCTCAGAAGTACCCCCCCCCCCCCCAAGGTGATTCAGATTAGATTTTTATGTTGATTCAAACAGAATGTCCATGTGTGAGTGTGTGACAAGTAAATAACAACCCTGAACACATTGATAAAGGAGATATGCAAGGGAGTTACTTCTGGGACCAGCCCAGAAGAACTCCCCTAAAGTTGATTCAGACTCGTTTTCAATGCTGATTCAGACAGAATGTCCATGACTGAGTTTATGACCAGTAAATAACAACCCTCAACACATTAACAAAGGAGATATGCAAGGGGGTACTTCTGGGACTGGCCCAGAAGTACTCCCCCTAAAGCTGATTCAGACTAGATTTTTATGTTGATTCAAATAGAATGTCCATGTGTGAGTTTATGACCAGTATATAACAACCCTCAACACATTGATAAAGGAGATATGCAAGGGGGGTACTTCTCGGACCGGCCCAGAAGTACTCCCCCTAAAGTTGATTCAGACTCGTTTTCAATGTTGATTCAGATAGAATGTCCATGTGTGAGTTTATGACCAGTAAATAACAACCCCAAACACATTAACGAAGGAGATATGAAAGAGGGGTACTTCTGGGACTGGCCCAGAAGCACTCCCCTAAAGTTGATTCAGATTCGTTTTCAATATTGACTCAGACAGAATGTCCTTGTATGAGTTTATGACCAGTAAATAACAACCCTCAACACATCAACAAAGGAGGTATACAAGGGGGGTACTTTTCGGACCGGCCCAGAAGTACTCCACTTAAAGTTGATTCAGACTCGTTTTCAATATTGATTCAGATAGAATGTCCATGTGTGAGCTTAGGACCTTTAAATAACAACCTCCAACACATTAACAAAGGAGATGTGCAAGGGGGGTACTTCTGGGACCGGCCCAGAAGTACTCCCCTAAACTTGATTCAGGCTCGTTTTCAATGTTGATTCAAATAGAATGTCCGTGTATGAGTTTATAACCAGTAAATAACAACATTGAACACATTAATAAAGGAGATATGCAAGGGGGTACTCTGGGACCGGCCCAGACGTATTCCCCCTAAAGTTGATTCAGACTATATTTCAATGTTCATTTAGGTAGAAAGTCAATGTATGAGTTTATAACCTGTATATAACAACCTTGAACGCATTACGTAAAGGAAATGTGCAATGGGGGTACTTCTGGGACCGGCCCAGAAGTACTCCCCTAAGGTTGATTTAGACTACATTTCAAAGTTGATTCAGATAGAATGTCTATGTATGAGTTTATAACCAGTAAATAACGACGCTGAACACATTAATATAGGAGATATGCAAGGGGGGGTACTTCTGGGACCGGCCCAGAAGTACTCCCCCCTAAAGTTGATACAGTCTGTATTTCAATGTTGATTCTGAAACAATATCCACATACGTCTTCATAAACGAGAAACAACATCCCTAAGCTCTTTAATACAGAAGATATGAAAGTGGGGGTACTTTTGGGCCTGGTCCCAGAAAGACTCCCCACCTGCTACAGAAGTACTCCCGGGAGTACTTCTGGGTCCGCTAAAAACGGCCCAGTTAGACTCCCGGAGTAAGTTTGGGCTGGGCCCAAAAGTACTCTCTCAGCTTGGGGGGGGGGGGGGGGGGGGGGGGGGGGGGGGGTACATCTGGAGCCGCGCCAAAGTTACTCCCGGGAGTACATCTGGGCTGGGCCCAGACGTACTCCCGGGAGTTATTCTGGTGCCGATGAGGGGTCAGTTTGGGACTGATACCAAAAGTACTCCCCTGTCTAAAGGAATCAGCGTTACAAGACAGTTACAGAAAACAAACATTAATTTACAAAGTTGTCAACAGGGGGGGGGGGGGGGGGGTTACTTCTGGGACCAAGGGGGGTACTGTCCCAGAAGTACTCCCGGGAGTCATTCTGGCGCGGGCACAGAAGTACTCCCGGGAGTACTTCTGGGCGGGGAGTACTTTTGGGGTGTTACACCCCTACACCAATCCGCCTTCCATCTTTACAGTCATCAACATCTCTGCACTGTATGGACCCGTCAACGTCATCTTCGACGTTGGTACCATCACTGCCATAATTGTCAATTTTGCCGCCGGACTTTCTAAAAAATCTGTTTGATTTGGTACCCTACACAGCCGAGTCCACGTATCAAATCTACTGTCAAGTACTGAAATAGCTGAATCAAACTTTCTTGGTCCTTGTGTTATCTGTTGACACACGCTTTTCTTTTCTTTTTGTTTAACTCTGCAAGGATTCTTCCTGCATTGGCTGTCTCTTGCTCCTGATATGAGGTAATGTTTTAATCTGTGTATGCTGGCTTTTCTTTTTTGGTTTGTCTGTCGGCATGCTTACACAAAATCTACCAGTTTTATGCGACCACAGTGATAAAAAGATGGAACATGGACCAGGGGCAAATCCATACTTTTTTAGGCGTAGGTTTACATCAAATGGCGCATTCGTTATTATTTATAAAAAATACTTCTTTCTTAAATGTGCAAGCACTATTGAATAGATTTTAACAAAACGTGGAATGTGGTCCATGGAACCCGTCCCCCTCTATGATCATGAGAACTTTATAATGTACATCCTGTTTCTTGTCGTTGTAATTCAATCGTTGGGGCTTCTTTATTAGTTTTTGTTTGTTTTCTTACTTGTATTGCAATAATTTGGTTATCTACCCTGTTCACCTGCAGTCTTTGGAGCATTATGAACAGGTTCTCTATTTCAATATTTGCTGTTGGGTTGTCCTTCTTTTTTGTCACTTTCATTTTTGCCATAGTCCTAAGACCTCACCAATACTGTTGTTGTCTTTTTCTTTTATTTGCTGAAAAAATACTCTCAATTACTTTGAGTTGTTTTTATTTGTATTCTTTCATATCAATTAATCAAACATATTTTTGTTGTCTTCTGCGTCTTTCCTTTTCACAGTTATTCCAAATTTGTGTTCTTATGTCTTCCCATCTTTCAATTCATAATCATTTAACAACTGTACCTGTTCCTTAGTTTATTTGGCTTTAGGTTTTCCTTTCATGATCATGATCTTATCTTGCACTTTTTCTCCAGTCTCTCAGCTCCTTTGAAGTCCCTCTCTCTCTCTCTCTCTCTCTCTCTCCTCTCTCTCTCACACACACACACACACACACACACACACACACACACACACACACACACACACACACACACACACACACACACGCACACACACACACACACACACACACACACCACACACACACACACAAGAAACAACTCAACATGATTTAAAATTGTAATCTGAATCTTTTCTATCGAACATTTCAAGGCATTTTGACTTTTTAAAATTATTTAATGTTCACTTTCTCTGCAGAGTACAAACACGCTCATCAACACCATCATCAGTCACTCAGTGTAAAAATCTATCATCAAGCGTCATTCAATGCAATATTCCATCAATAACTGTTACATTATCTCTGAAATTATCTATCATTTTCGCTGTTAATTGGGCCATAATTTCTGTGCATTGTCTTAAATTCATCCTACCAGTGCAACAGGAGACCGAGGAGCCGCTGTGAGCACTTTATGTCTTAATGACGGTTTTCTTCGTTTACTTTTGCAGAACGTACAGTTTAAAGCATTTGCAGATGTCAAAGAATCGTCATTTTCTTTTATATTACTGATGCAGTTAAATCAGAATTGACCTAAGATGTTTTCCAGGTACTTCCATCTGTGTGTAATGGAGAGTAATTCTTTATAAAATCATACTGCATTGACATACACGCGCGATTACATATACGGGTTTATTCTGAAGCCGTGATATTCGAAGTTTAATTTGAGCACTTAGTAGCAGCTGGCCATTTTGTTATGACGTTTGTCAGTAATATTATTCATGACTTTCAAACCATATTAAAAGAAAAGACCGGAACCAACTCATGGATTTTATGAGTTCGCCAGTGAAGAAAGGTTTCTACAGACCACTATAATGGTCTTGTTTAATTAATTTTTTTTATAAACATGATTATCTTGGCATGTCTGCATAATACAAGTTAGCGACAAGACCATGTCTATCACCCAATAACTCGAGCACACACACACACACACACACACACACACACACACACACACACCACACACACACACACACACACACAAATCGCTGTGAATACCAAAGCAGGGGAGATCTTGCAGATATAACACTATTTCCCTCTCGCACGATTTAACGCATGTATGAGAAACAACTAAAACTGTAAGCTTTCTTCAATATCACAGGCCAAAGACAGAGAGTAGGCGGGGGTCCTGCAGAGAGAGAGAGAGAGAGAGAGAGAGAGAGGGGAGAGAGAGTGAGAGAGTAGAGAGAGAGGAGAGAAAAGAGAGAGAGAGAGAGAGAGAGAGACAGAGACAGAGACAGAGAGACTCACGGCATTCTTCGGCAACCGGATCACAAATCTGTCAGTAGCGCAATTCTTGTCTTCTGTGCATTTTGCTCCCACATCCTTTGCTGAAAATATAAATACTGGAAATGTGTGTGTGTGTGTGTGTGTGTGTGTGTGTGTGTGTGTGTGTGTGTGTGTGTGTGTGATGTGTGTGTGTGTGTGCGCGCGCGCGTGGGCGCGTGTGGATATGATAATGGGACTACCATGCATGCGGCGAGTCATATGGAGACGATTCTGTTAACGTCACGTCTTCGACTTCAAATGATGATATAAGATGCAAATAACTTGCCAGTTCATTTTCTAATTTTTATAACGTCATATCGATCTTTCGAATGTAAAATTCTATTTCATACTATGTGTCAATTTTCTCCCTGCAGAGGTCGGAGAGTATGGGAAACTCATTCACAAGTGTACCAATGAAAATTTTATTATAGCAGTTCTTCCCAGAGGAGTTAGAGATTTTTGTAACTAAATATAAATCAGTTCTCTGATCTGCAGATGTGCATCGACGTTTAGTTGTGCATAGTTGTGCATTAGTTGTGCATAGTATTCAAGGTTGTTTGCAAACCCACTGCCAAGAATTTTAATTTTTAAGGATTCCAACTAAACCTGAGATGTGGCATATATCTTCCTTCTGTATTCACCACACACACACACACACACACACACACACACACAACACACACACACACACACACACACACTCACTCACAACACACACACACACATACATACACATATATATATAATATATATATATATATATATATCTATATATATATATTATATATATATATATATATATATATATATATGTAGGGTTGGCTTTAAGAACGAAAATTATGAAAAAATGCAGGCATCGCTCATGGCCAGCGCAGGATAAGCAGCCCGGCGCAGCGGCTGCACATGTAGTGTCGGCGGTGTACCTCAAGGTTCTTCCTCCGTCTCCGTGAGGGTGGCCCTGCGTGCGTTTTAAGAGATAGCTTTACAAATGGTGGCCGCATTGAATTGCACCTGGGCCCCATGGGGGTATAATTGAAACCCCCAAAATTTTTTTCCGGTCGCCAACATATGCGTTCTGTCCGAATGGGGATTCCATGTACGTTGTTCAGGCGTCGTGGAAGATGTGATTGGCCATGTGGGGCGACCCGCTGCCGCCGTTCGATTGGAGAAGGCGGGGAACGCTTCACGGATGCCACATCACGAAAGGACCCATGGGTGGTGAAAGCATCATGACTGGGGCTATCGGCATAAATCGCCGTATTGGGCCAGTCATCTTCCAAATGTGGTCCAGGACGTGGTAACGGGTCACTGCTGTTCATACATCGACCAAGTTCTGAGGCCCCACATCCTGCCGCATTCCAGCGGCATCCACAGAAACTGTTTCAGCAGTACAACGCAAGGCCGCACACTGCCCGTGCTACGCAGAACTTCCTGAGGCAGAACAACATCAATCTGCTGCCTCACCCAGCCCGTTCTCCGACCTTAACCAATAGAGCATTTCTGGATGCCCTTCAGAGGCAGTTGACCAGTCAACCCCAGACCCAGACAGCAGCTCAGCTTGCTGTTGCTGTGGCCAGGTTGTTGGTGGCAAGTCCCCCAGAGGCAGACCAAACTCTGGTGCGTTCGATGTACGCAGTGCCACAGCTGTGATCAATGCTCGAGGTGGTCACACCAGATACTGACATTCTGCTGTTTAACACCAGGTCAAGGTCAAGTTCAGTGACCTTATTCACCAGAATGAACTTGAAAGGACACTTTGCGGTGTCGATTGCTTTTTCTCACATTCTATTACCAGTTCAAAGGAATCGGTAGCCAAATTACATCAAAATTTTATACAGTTTGTTTTCGCGTTTTTTATGCCTTGAGTATATATATATATATATGTAGGGTTGGCTTTAAGAACGAAAATTATGAAAAAATGCAGGCATCGCTCATGGCCAGCGCAGGATAAGCAGGCCCGGCCACAGCGGCTGCATTTAAGTCTGATCAAGGTTCAGTGTCACAGCATCAAGGTTCTTCCTCCCGCTCCTCCGTGAGGGTGGCCCTGCGTGCGTTTTTAAAGGAGATAGCTTTACAAATGGTGTGCCGCCAGGCGTTGCGATCCGCACCTGGGAAGGAGCACTGGCGATGGTCAATATGACAGGCACTGAGGTGGCTTTTTTGCCCCGGTCTTTGTATCACATCTTTGGTGCCCCTCTGTCGCGATGACTGGCAGAGAGTTCGCCATGAAGGGCGATCTTGGGCAGACATTGATCTTCCATCCTGGAGACGTGCCCTGCCCAGCGTAGAGATTTCAGTAGCATGGCCTCGATGCTGGTGAGCTCCGCCTGTTTCAGGATTCCAATGTTTGTGCCGAAGTCACACCAGTGAATATTGAGGATGGTGCAGAGGTGGCGCTGATGGAAACGCTCTAGACCGCCTGTGACTGACAGCCATACAGGAGGGTAGTACGTACAATGGCTCTGTAAACTCTAATCTTGGTGCCCTTCTTCTGTTGTTTGTTCCACACTCGTTTGTACAATCTATCAAAAGCACTGTTCGTCGTTGTCAGTCTGTTGCCGATTTCCCTATCAATATTGGCATCTGATGAGATGACACATCACAGGTAACTGATGGACTGTGTTCAGCTCAGTCTCTCCAATGTCGATGTCAGGAGGGTGGTACTCTTCCTGAGATGCAGGCTGGTGGAGGACTACCGTCTTTTTCAAGCTGACTTCTAACCTGAAGAGCCGGGCAGCCTCTATGAAGCAGGATGAGATACACTGCAAGGTTATCTCCGTACGGGCAACAAGGGAAGCGCTGTCGGCAAAAAGGAGTCTCAGATCTATTGCTCCAGGGTCTTCATGTGGGCCTGTAGTCGTCTAAGATTGAATAGGCTGCCATCA
>CM031598.1:52924897-52969897 GCA_018398815.1 Conus ventricosus | reverse complement strand
TTGAAACACTGAAACATCATCAGCCTCCTCCCCCCCCCCCCCCCCACCCCCCGCCCCAACCCCCCCATCCCTATGATATACCTAAAATGTCACCAGTAAACTGCGTGTCACGCCGTCCATTTCTATTAATCTCAGAGATTAATTCATGAGTTCAAAATTAGAACAGAAAAAACATTACACACGTCTGTGCTGTCACAGACTCGTTCTTTGTCTTTCTTCAACCTAGCAACAGAGAGAGACAGAGAGAGAGAGAGAGAGAGAGAGAGAGAGAGAGAGAGAGAGAGAGAGAGAGAGAGAGAAGAGAGAGAGAGAGAGGGAGGGAGGGGAGGAGAGACAGAAGATTAAAGATGAGAAAGAGAGAGAGAGAGAGAGAGAGAGAGAGAGAGAGGAGAGAGAGAGAGAGAGGATGGGAGGGAGGGAGGGAGGGAGGGAGAGATGGTCAGACAGACAGTCATACAAAGGCTGAGGCATACACACGCACAGACATACACACACACACGCGCGCGAACACATACACATGCGCGCGCGCACACACACACACACACACACACACACACACACACACACACACACACATATACGTATACACAAGCACACACACACACGTACGCACGCACACGCACAAGAGAGAAGAGAGAGAGAGAGAGAGAGAGAGAGAGAGAGAGAGAGAGAGAGAGAGAGAGAGAGAGAGAGAGAGAGAGGCAGATAGATAGACGGGCAGATAGAGATAGATAAAGACAGAGGCAGGTACTGGATGAAAAAAGTAACAACAGACAGTACAAAATGAGGAAAAAGAACACTCACTGCATCTTTTCAATAAATCACAGGTGGTGCCATTTCGACACTCAGTCGTGTCATTGCAGTTCTGATGAATGTCAAGACCTATCAAACACACGCAACAGCATTATCATGTCTTTAGTATTCGGGATGCAGATCGAGTTCAGGGTAACTGCTTTTTGCATCTGTTTTATTATAGGGAACAGGATGACATGACAGTCGAGGAAGACAGGCTGCAGAGCAGAATGTCAGTTAACATTCACTGCTACATCGGTACAGAATGTCACCCTGGTACATTCTGCACTACCACTGCGGCACAGAACATCCTCTTTTTACAAAAGGTCACTCTGGATGACAGTCTGTGCCGCCACGTCAGATGCTCATCGCCAATGCAGAACAAGTAATTGTCATCATTGGTCGATGTAAGCTTAGGGTCGGGTTTGTCAGGTCATATATCGGGTCATATCTTACCATGATCTAGATTTTCGAGATGGATTTCGGTAAGTGAGAAAACCTGACTTACAATCACCAGCGTAGTCTGAACACCTCTGAAAAATCAAACAATTATTCATGGCGAAAGGTTTGCAAAACCGACGTATTTTCACGTTGACGTGTATCTCGGACCACTATTCCCAGCAGACAATCGGCATCATTTGGTTAGTTCAGAAGGGCAGGAGTGCCACTTCACCTGATGTGCCTTGCTAATGACTTTCATTTCATCATAGGCTATCTAGTTCATTTTGGACGGTTTATTTTGTGAACTTGTCTGGTCTCTCTCATTCCCGTTGCCCCTGATACCACTGAGTGTAGGCACCAACTGAAGCATCACTTGTACCACAGCACTCAGATAAGGAAAGCCTATGGTAAAAAAAATTTTTTTATTGGGTATTGGAGTCGCTAAGTGTGAGGAGCGCTAAAAATGTGTGCCACTTTGCCAATATTCTTTCTCGACTGCTAACGGCTGTCCTTTCTGCTTCACAGAAGGCATTTGTTTTCGCTCTTTGATTCCTCGAGAATGTACGGGTTAAAGTGGCAATTTGTACATCCCTTTCTTTGAAATTAATGAAAGTTACAGTTGCTCCATTCTGTTTCTGGCACACAAGGCTGAGCCATCTGAGAGCCAGCCGTCTTGTGAGTAACAGTGATAGATGATTCCACAGGTAAGGTGAGGCACTGGGCGTCTTAACTGCATGCCTGGCTTGTGTACCCCAGTGATGGTGGTCTCGATGTCAACGAATTGCTGATGTGTCTAAGACTGACAAGAGGACAGCAGGTTTTGCTTCACGTTGCATAACAAGATAAGCAAGCTGCTCTTTCTCAAGCGCGCTTTGGTGAATTTGTGCATTTCTGAGCTCCTTCGTTTGTTGAAAATTTATTGAATTTTGTGGCTTTGGTAAGAATTTTGGTGTCTCTCTCGTCCTAAAGTAATTGCAGCACGGCGAGTTCTTCTGTCTTTTGGATTATCGGAAATCTCATGGCTACAGCCATGCGATATTGGGCTTGGTGATACATAGCTTCACATTATTGGGGGACATTATGAAGAGAAAAAACACCTATCAAGAAGGTTGATGGCAATGTGCAACGGAGAGTCATGACTGATGCTAACTGGGTCCACTGCAATACAAAGAGTATCTCACTGTAAGTAGGCAAGGTAAGTAAGGTTACATTGCTTATAGCCCAACCGACCGCAAAGGGCTATATCAGAGCTGACACCACGCTGAAGACAACCCACAAGTTATCAACAACAAAAAAACAAAACAAACAAAAAACCCTTCACACATGTCTTTAAAATACACCTTCTGAAAACGCACCAGAAACTTCGTTAAAAATATTTCTTCCGTAAAATCTTAGATCAGATGAAAAATGTTATAATCTCTTTCAGACATTCAAAGATCACGTCAGGTGGGACATCTCTGAACAAGATTTTCATGGAGTTTGCTGTTAAGTGTTAATGTCTCACATCGTGCACGTCCCAACACTAAAAGATCAGTGTATGGGATTGACAATCTGCTCAACTCTTTCTTTGTGGCGCTCATGGCAAGTTAATCAACAACCTCGTTGCCTCTAATGCCCACATCGTTGGGAACCCAACCAAAATCTATGTTGTATCCATCCGATTTCAGAGAGGTGTACAATTAGAATACTTTCAGCAGTTGAGGGTGTTTGAGATTATGACCGACAATGGCCTCCAAAGCAGAAAGGGAGTCTGACAAAATGATGAAATCTTTATATTTGGATTTACAGACCATTTTAAGAGCTAGGACCAATGCTGTCAACTCACCAGTGTGGATGGAGCTGTCTGTTGGAATGTGTTCAGAACATCTCTGATGGGGCTGTTGGTCAAAACACAGCAGAGGCAACTCCCTCCTCAGATTTGAAACCGCCGGTGAAAATTCTGTTTGAAGGATGGAAACTTGAAACACAGTTCAGCAAAAAGGGACTTGTACACCAAAGAACTAGTAGAATCTTTACGGTACGAGGCTAAATCAAATCAGATCTCTAGAATGAAGAAAAGTCCACGATGGGTCATAAGGAAACTTGGATAAATCACAAACTACTCCAAGATCTATATCTGCTTTCTTCAAATGGGGAAGAACACGAATTCCCAAGGGTGGAATGGTATTGGGGTGGTCATCGAATTTCTTCTGGAACTTGGGGTTAAAAACACAGTCATATGCAGGATCTTGGGGTTCAGAAGAGGGATTCAAACAGTAGTTCAAGGCAAGTTTCAGTCGACGGTTTGAGGGGGATGGTTTCTCCTGCCTCAGTATACAGGCCATAAACAGGGGTGGTGCGGAATGCACTCAAACACAATCAAAACCCAGTATGTTGCAAGATCATCCTGTATGTGGAGCGTAAGCGTTTATCATCCTGAGGCAGTGAATGATTTAGTTGGAATCCCTTTGGGGTGATTTTGGAACGAATGCAGGAGCGCAGAAACACAATATGGTTGGAGAAGCGAGTCTTGGTAAGGGTGCTTTTCAGGTATGCTACAGCAAGACTCTGGGGAACGGTGGGAAGTGTCCTGAGTTTGGCCAAAGCTGCGCCGAAGAAAGGGGAAGCGAGAGGTATAGTGAAGTTCAAAACTAAATAGATAGCACGGTCGCATGAACTGATAGGTTGGCGTTCTTCCCTTTGAGTTTCTTGATGGTGTTCCAGACTTTTTTCTTGGATGTTTTAGACGTCAGCCCGGAGCAGAAGTTTCTCCAAGACTGACATTTACTGATTTTAAAAGTGTGTCTCGTTTTGGCACGGAGTTTCTGATGGGCTCAAGCGTTGGAAGCTGAAGGTCCTTGGAATACCCGATGCTGAGCCCGTTTGCATACTTTTGAAATTGTTGGCAATCAGAATTAAACGAAGGTGTTTTAGGTAGCTGGAGTTTTTCACAAGACATCGGAATACAGGATTTTGCAGACTTAATCAAAGTATTAGTTAAGAGATTCTGCTGGATCTTGACTTCGAAGAATGATAGTCTCATGGAGCTCCTTTGAAATATTTGCAGCAAAACGATTTCACTTGGCCTTCTTATAATTAAGATGTTCTGGAACAAAGGCGTTTTCAGTTGTTAGTGATTTTAACAGAACAGGAAATGATCACTTCACTGCAGATCATCATGGACAGACCACTCATAGTCCAGGACCAGAGAGGGGTCACATATCGACAAATCTGAACACGAACGTGCCCTGTGGAAGACTAGAGGTAAGCTGGACATCCATCATTCAGACAACACAAATCGAACTCTGAAATGACATCTTCGAGGAGCAGACCTCTGGAAGAAGATTTCACACTACACCAAAGAGGATTGTGTCCATTACAAAAGTGGTCGTGGAAGTTCTCTAATCATGCTGACCAGCTCTTGTCGACTGACTGAGATAGATGGTTGTAAATATAAAGAACACACTGTACCTGTTTTATGTTAAGTTATTATTCTTGCGGCTAAAGTTTGAAGAGAAGTATCTAAATTTATTGGGGTGAACAAGAGAGACTTGTGGATGAGTAGTGAGACTCCTTCCGTTACTCGATCTGCAGTGGGTTGTGCTAGTTTTGAGAAAATATTAAAACCGGAAAGAATGATATTCTTCTGGTTCTGAATTTTAGTTTCTTGCAGAGCTATCACAACAGGTTTCAGATAGTGACAAAACAGCTATAGCCTCTCAAAATTGGAAAACAGAGCTCAGATGTTCCGGTGGAGAATCACTGACTCCCTCATGATAAGGAAATGAAAATGGTGAAAACCTCATTCCATTTCTGCCTTCGCATAGTCAGACTGCAGAGCAGAAAACTTGTTTTCAGTTATTATATCTGTTTGGGGCCAGGAAGTTTTTTTCCCCAACCCTTTTTTTTCTTGTGGACGATGAAGAGACAGAGGCCCATCTACCTCTATCAACTCCACACTTTTCCTCTCAGGGACTTTCGGACAGGCTCTAGAACCTTTGGGGGGAACAGCCGGTTTTCTGTTTCCATCCTTCCCAGGGAAGCGAGACCGGGAGGATCTGGGAGGGGTCTGTTTCCCAGACTGCTCACCAGCAGACGTTTTTGTCTGCTGGAGAGACTGGGGGGTAGGCTAGCAGGTTTAACGCCTCCACTGAGGGCGCTGGTTTTATGCGGCGTTACTGCTGGTTTACGTGCAGGTTTACCCGATCCACATGTTGATGTCTCCTGTGTACATTTGGAACAGTGAAATGCCTCTGTCTGACATGAGACAGAGACACTGTCTGATCTTCTTAACAGTGGCAGAGTAAGATAAAACTGGTTGAGACTGACTGCCGAGCACCAGTTTCTTGGCCTCATGGAATGGAATCTTTCTCTTTTTGTCTCTGATCTAGTTCCTCAGGATGATTTTTTTTCTCTTATTTCTTGTTGATGACATCACCCATCATGTCAGGCCTTGTGTAACATATTTATGACGTCAATTCTTTGCTCTGTCCAGTTGCCAAAGATGAACATAACGTGTTGAACTGGGTTTTTTTCTCTTGTAAACGACTATGTGGCTGAACATTTGGAAGATGAAGGGTGGAATTGTAATTTTGCATATTCAACACAGTTTCATTCTCAAATTAGTCACCGAGTTTTACCTGACAGCTTATTCTAACAGCATTCGATATGCTTTGTGTGGTAGCCTGTGATATTGCATCTGAATAATATTTAGCCAATATCGAACACGTTTAATAATAAAAATTCAAATTTATAGGAAATCTAGCCGTTTCATCACATACCACATCATTTGGCATTTACAACGATACAACAACACATCTCTTCAAAGTGAAAGGATGGATCTTCTCACAATGTACATCAGCAACAGCATCAAGACCCCATACCTCAGCTTCGTACTGTACCATAGGTTGAATTTATCCATCAAATAACTCCAAAAACAAAGTAAGGGAATCGTTATTTAACAATGATAATTTCCTTACGATGCAAAGTAATGCATTTTCAGCTCTACAGGCTAAATCCTTGCAATCAAGGACAAAAGTCAAACGCGTTGAGAAATACATTCCTAAGAATTCATACACACTGACAGCAGGCATTGCAGATCCACTGTACGTCCATGAAGATGAAAACATAGCTAGCGCAAGCTTTAGGTAACTTTCCCTTGATGTGCTGTCTATTCATCCCCAATGTAGCATTGACGGCACAGTCATTTGTGAGCAAAAACTTTCTGATGATTCATGTCTAATCTTTTGTTCTGCCCGACGCTTCTTCGCTTAAACACCTTGCGATTAGTATAGTACGGGCGCTGATTCGTATATCACCGTATCTAATGGTAAGAGAGGGAGGGAGGGAGGGAGGGAGAGAGAGAGAGAGGAGGAAAGGGAGAAGAGAGAGAGAGAGAGAGAGAGAGAGAGAGAGAGAGAGAGAGAGAGAGAGAGAGAGAGAGAGAGAGAGAAGGTGGGGGGGAGACTAGCTGGCAAAAGTGATGAAACATTCATTCACACGTAACATGTGATTTAATTACCTAACATATATAATCAGAAATACATTTTGGCAGTGGCTGTGAAAGTACTAAAGAAATTCAATCTTTGACCATCAGTCAAGAGGGAAGAGGATGAACAAAAGAATTCTTGAACTGTGAGCAAAATATGTCACATTTTTCTATAGGCAGCAGGTAATCGTGGTATGTTAAAGACTTTCATAGAAAGAGATGATCAGCTTCCTCATCATTGTTATCATCATGATCACTGTCTACATTGTCATCAGTATTACTGTGTTTCCTGTTGCTGCTACATACTCACGGCAGATAGCATCACCATCACAGACAGCTCCAAGCATACACTGACCACTCTTCTCGCCTTCACATGATTCGTCCACTTTTAATGCTGAAATTCAAATCCAGAGAAAAACAAAAAAGTCACTAACAAAACGAACGACAGAAAGAATAAGAACGACCCCCCCCCCCCCCCACCCCCCTTCTTATCTAGCCTCCCACCCTTCGCTACATTCCCCCTATATCATCATCACCATCCTTCCAACCCCATCTCCCCACGCCCCCCCCCCCCCCCCCCCCCCCCCCCCCAAAGAAAAAAGCTAAATGAACAAAAAAGACTAAACAAAAACGAAAGTCAAAAGTGTTGTAACGAACTTCCCGTAGAATCAACACGGAATCAGAAGAAACACTTCAGCTGGAGATCCTTCTGTGATCTTGAGAAAAACAGTTGAGAAAAAGACGGTGTTTTTGTTGAAAAAAATCACGATTTTTAAAACTCCAGTAATCAGGATAAACAAAACATTTAAACTTTACCAAACACGATGAATTTAGCTGATTACATTAAATTCGTATCATACAGTAGACATTTCAATATATATTGATATCACGCACAAATCTTCATTCTCAACAACAATGTATTAGTTTATGGCTTAAATCCATTGCTTTTAAGCTGCATGTTTAAGCAGACATACAGTGTGGAAGTGAGCAAAACCTTTCCATGAAGTTGAGCCCCATTTACAGTTCCGGGGCGTTAGTATTGTTTCTTTGGGAATATTTCAAAACCAGACAGTGCCTGAGAAGTCTCTTTTCTGATGACGTGTGTGTGTGTGTGTGTGTGTGTGTGTGTGTGTGTGTGTGTGTGTGTGTGTGTGTGTGTGTGTGTGTGTGTGTGTGAGAGAGAGAGAGAGGAGAGAGAGAGAGAGAGAGAGAGAGAGAGAGAGAGAGAGAAGCAGCGCGAATGAAAACACTTTAATGCACACAGGCCATAGGCATCTCCGCGCAAGGGTAGTGAGAAATGATGAGGATGTGGGTGGGAAAGGAAGTGCATGCCGACAAAAGTACGCACATTCACGCACCCAGCTACATACGGAAACAAAATTAAACAACCTTAGCTATGACATTGCTCTCACTTGTACAAACAACTATACTGATCAAGAAGCGAATAAATAATTCGGATTGTTAGTGTTTTTTCTTTTCATAAGAAGCACACGCATTACATTTCTTATAGATCCTCGTTTTATGGAGGCCATGACTAACTAAAGAAAATCATTAATTGCAAAAATAATAAAACATTTGTTGTCTACGCTTAAGTAAGTGAAATATTTCTGCCACTGCATGAGATTATTGTTTATCTACTCCATTCATAAGAAATTCTTTCGGTGCACTGAGACCAAAACATCATTCTCCTATATAAACATATATTGGGCATACATATAGAAGATGTTTTTGACCCTCATCCGCACTCATATGACATGCGCAAAACCTTACAACGGGGTTTTTACAAAATCTCTAGGTATTGTTTATTATAGGGAGTACTCCAATGTCTGTGTCAAACCATTCTGATTCAGTGGTACAAAAAATGTCCAGAAACTCAAAGAAATGGCTGATTCCGAAACCATACTGTAGAGATCTGTGCAAAATATATCTGTTTTTATCCCTAGTAGATGCCAACGATTCTTGTATATGCATGCCAACCAGCTTCTGTTTGAAAAGCAGTAAGAAGACTCTATGCCATTATTCCTCGTTGTAACAAACATGATGAAATCCGGTCATGCCCAGAATTTGTGTGATCTCTGTTATCTAGCACTTCATACCATTAACTTCCAGATTCACTTGCATAAGAGACATCTACTTAAGTAATCTGTTTAAGTCCATGTCTTATAATCTAAGCCTATATTTCAATACTGATGAATTTATATGAAAGGGATGGCCTCTTAACTCTTAATACACAAATTCATTTGTGCTTTCAGGGATAGCCAAGATATCTTTTGCAGACTAATAACTGTACTTTCTCAGTACAGTCTAAACGTTATTGCCCCATATTTTATTGGACACAATAAAATAGGCTGGATTTCAGATCAAAAGATTTTAAAGAAGCATAAACGTAAATATGAAACCAAGGTAACGATAGCTGTTACCTAAATTTTTCACCTTCCTTTTACCATTTTTCTCATCTTCTTAAATAACTTCCCTTCTCGAACACCATGACTTTGGTCTTAACTTGGTTAAGATCTGAATTCAGCCTATCACAACACATTTTCAAGAAGCTGAGTTTAGCCTTTGACCATCTGGTGTAGTAAAAACCGCAGGTACATCTTTGGCAAAGAGTAAAATGAAAATCTCAATATAAGCAGGAAGCAGCTGTATTCCTGTGGCTGGCCGACTGATCAATGAAAAGAGAAAGCAGTGTTGTACTTAATCAACATCCCAGTCTTCTCTGAAGTCGTATTGAATTCATGGACATTCTTGTCTAACTGAATGAGACTTGACCACAAAAAATCATTCAGAGCAAGAATAGGTGCAGCTTGTCTGTCAATGACCTGAAAACTGACCACCTCAGAAACATCACTGATTTGCATAGAAGATCCACTGTGCTTAATGTAGAGACGCGTTATCCATTATGAGCAACCAAATTCACAGTTTTTATCTTGTTGATCACTTTGTTCGATTTACTTGTCTGAAGTGATGCAAAAGTAGTACGTTGCGCTTGACATCCATGTCAATTTTGAGATGTATGACTTCGCTGTTGACGGATGTTTTGCACTGTATTTCATTCTTTGCAGAATTGTGTTGAATGGCATACGTTTTCTAGTCATATCCAGGCTTGTTGTGGCCTTCACTGTCATCTTCAAGGACAGCACTCGCAGTTTTCATGACTGTCTTTTTTGGAGCTGACTTGCAGATGTTTGCTGAGTGATGCAGCTTCATGCAGCGGATGCGTTTCTACCCATATACTAGGCAAACCTCCTTTCGTGGTGGGTAAAAACTATCACAGTAATTGCTTATTTTCCATTCTGTGGTGTAGTCTTTTCCTTGAAAGTTTGTTGTGTAAAATGGCATTGACATCATGTTTTTCAGACATTGTTCACAGTGTTTCTCTGCAGCTTTGTGTATCTGGCACAATTGGATGATTTGTGTAGAATCAAATAATAATAATAGCTGTTTTCTTAGGATATGTGCCTTTGCACGATGATCCTTGCCATATGCAACTTCAAAATCTGTTTCGAATGTTTTGCAATTGTCAGCCACATTGCCCTCGAAAGAACAGTGGTTGGGGTTTGCGTAAACCATCCATGGTGTTTCTGTACGCAAGGTGCTCGTATCACTAAACCACCACAGCGTGAGTAAAGGGGAAAATGCAGCGCAGCGTTACTATGCAGCTTTTGTCAGTGTCGGAGTACGAGCTCAGGAGTTGGAAGTCGAATTAAACAACTGATGCATCGATACTTTTTTTTAACACAAAGTCAAACTTCACCCATTCTTTCAAGCTTGGAGCAAGCAGGACCGAAGACAAGAAAGGTGAAACCACACTATGTAAACGTTCAAAACTTAAGATACAGAACAATAAACTTACCATTTGCTGTTCAACATTCATTTTTTTCTTGTCAGTTTTGTTACATCTGGCGACCGGTATCCCATTCAAATAATAACATACGGAGGGTATTCTTGAAAACTTGAAATTTGCCCTTCCAGTAATGTACTCGTTTCTTTCGTTTGATAGAATTCTCTTATCTTTCTTTGTCTGGTGGAGGATTCTTCAGAAACCGACTTGGGCTGCAGCATGTACGTTTGTGTAGATTTGGGCTATTCCAGTGCGTAATCGTGTCCATAATTGCTGTAAGCGGTTGTAGTTTGTTTGAAAACAACGGCGCAAAAGATAGCATCACACCTCATCACTGTCTACTTCGCTAACGCCTTCTACAATCGGCGGCTGGAATCCCTATGAAACATTATACATCTGCATGGCCTTTCCATCGAATCCAAGGTCATCAAGTCTGGTTATTTACACTATTCTACAATAACAGGCTAAGAAGCAAATCGCCCATCGCTGTGCACTGGAGAGGGGGGAAGGCAGCTCAGAGTAATTCAGTAAGGCGAGTCAGGTTTGTGCCACGCCCAACCCACAACCTAACACTCCTTTGGATAGAGATCTTGACAGGCAGGGTCAAACTTTTGCTGGGAACCCGATCCTCCTCAGACAAGCTGTGGTCTCTTTTCCCAGGCAGCTTTTCTGGAAGGGGCAACAGTTTCTGCCATTTATCACAGGTGGTATGGTGAATGAAATCTTGCATCTATCAAAACGCGTAGTTCGTCTCGTCCCCCGCTACAGACTCCTTCCCTCGCACGGTTTACTTACGGGAGTATCCCTTGCGCCAAAACGACTTAGTAAAAAGAGACAGAACTAAAACAAAACCGTGGGACGGAGGTACCAAGTTTGATTTTCTTAGTAACTGGTTAAAATAACTCGTAGTAGAAAGGACAGCAATTGTGTTAAAATGGTGGTGACATTTTTGTTCAGCAAGCAATTACAAGCAGACATGCATGGATTTGAGGAACTTTCGCCAAAGGAATGGGACTTACCTTTATGCTCCAAGCTCCGAGCAAGCATGCTATTCCTGCGTTTTCACTTGCTTTTAGTTGCTTTTGTTCTGGGACATTTACCTTTCAGGCCAATTTGTGGTGGTGCTGCACCATTGATGATATGAACTGTGTTGTGGGTCTGTTCTCTAATCATGACCGAACAGCGTTCATGCCATAAGGTGAGCAGATGGCCATATTATATGTATCCACAAGTAAGGTCAATCATTTCCAATTTTAGTCTTGTCTTATAAAAGACAATGCAATGACGTGTGTTTTCAGAGTCTTTGACCAGCACTATTTCAAATTATCACACAGGTTTGGTGGAACGTAAGAGGAAACGATCATCATTATCAAGTGATCTGTGCCTCAGTCCTGAACAAAACAGGAACAAAAAAGAACTGAAACAAGACAGTGAGGAACAGAAGACATAGCATTTGTGCTATACCAAGTTAAACTCTTTACAGAAATTCAAAGCATGAAATAGGAGGGCGACAGGGGACTGTACAGAGCAGCTAAAAAGGCGAAACACAGCAGCAAACTGGCAATTGCAAGCGATAAGTTTGGCATGGGAGTGTGCTTAACCAAAACGGGGGTAACATTACTAAAAACTCCAAGATTTCGTTCATTTCTCTAATTTTAAGACAAACCAAGCTGGCTTCTCACGTAAGAGATATTCTCTGTATGTATGGTTTCGCTTATGTACGGGAAATCAGAATGGGTGTTGTATGCATGCCCTCACAAAAGAGTTTAACCAAGGATTGATGGACTGTGGATGAAGAAATTGGAACTTCCATGATAACTAGTATAGATTTTGGAAGTATAAAACTATATCTGATTTCAGAATTTAAAAAAATATAAAAACGCTTTGTAACAAAATGTGGGCTTGGTATATACGATTAAACAGTACACAATTTAAAAGAAAAAGATTCACACACACAAACACGTGTGTGTGCGCGCACACACACACACACACACGCGTGCGCGCGCGCGCACACACACCCACACCACACACACACACACACACACACACACACACACACACACACACACAACACACACACACACACACACACACACACACACACGGAAATACAATGTATTCAGTTTATTCAGCTACTGAGACTGAAATACATTTGTTCCATGCTGCCCGCCTTTGAATGATGTGTGATACCAAAAATTGCATTCCATACATCACTGTTATCCCCGTAAACTTTAGAAATTTGTTATTGATAGCATCAAAAACCGATTGCAACATCAGACAGAAACTTTGCGACGTTTTTAAACGGAGTTTTTATAAAAACAAAAATCGCCTTGTCCTATTATATTGATGGTAGCTTGTTATTATGAAATGATTTTGAAAAAGTAACAAATCTAATGATGAGATACCTTATAATCAAACGAAAGAACTGATATGTGCATACCCCCATTGAATGACGTTATGTTCTAACTACTTTGTTGGAAGTTTCTGCCTTTTTAATAGAATTCTGAGCTGAATTATTTTTTGCATTCTCAAAACAATGACCTTGTCCAAACAACCATCGTTGCAAGTCACTTCGAACAACCATACGTACCACAGACATTCCCATAATCACACACTGCTTCGGTAGCGCAGTGAAGTAGAGATCCCTCGGTTGAACAGTCAAAACCAGTGCGTACACCTTTGGAGAAACAAATTCATATATATATATATATATATAATATATATATATATATATTATATATATATATATATATATATATATATACAGAGAGAGAGAGAGAGAGAGAGAGAGGAGAGAGAGAGAGGAGAGAGAGATAATATCTATATATATATATGTAATAGAGGTGGTCAAAAATAATGAAAATGCTTTAAATGCAACAAAATAATCTGACAAACACTACGTGGGCAAGATGACACTGCAAAACGGATGTGTCCATTCTGGGAAGTGTGTACAAACACATTGTGTAGTCTACACATTACAACCGTGGTGCATTCCATGTCATGTGCCACTCACAATGAAACATGTTCTTTTAGAGTGTTGGGACTTGCACGATGTGAGACACAAACATTTTACAGCGGAGTCCATGAAGATCCTGTTCAGGGATGTCCCGCCTGATGTGATCCTTGAGTTTATGAAAGAGATTAACATTTTTCATCTGATTTAAGATTTTACGGAAGAAAGATTTTTAACGAAGTTTCTGGTGCGTTCCTAGAAGATGTCATTTAAAGAGATGTGTGAAAGGGGTTTTCTTGTGTGTGTTTTTAATGACTGGTGAGTTGATTTTAACGTGGTGACAGCCCTGATGTGGCCCTTTGCGGTCGGCTGGGCTATAAGCAACATTATCTTATCTTATCTACACATTACAACAAAAATGCTGGCTTGTCATAAATTGTGACTAGAGATGAATGTGTGACAGAGTTTCCCCATAAACATTGATGAATAGGCTGTTAACACTTAAAACACAATACAAACATAAGAGAATAGGTAACAAAAGCAACAACAACAGAAAGGTTGACGACGGTTAAGAAAAGCGTTAAAGCACTCAGAAATTACCAGAAAAGGAATAGAAAGTGTGAAGTCCTCCGTCAGGAACAAACCAAACCTGGATGCGCCCTGTAATTTGTACACACTTCAAATGGAAGAGAAAATGTGTTTACCGTAATTATTTTTCTTTTTATCTTCCTTTTCTATGAAAACTTTTCTGAGCAAGTTCAAAAGTTAAAGCAATTTTTTCCGCCTGGGTAAGCAACAATAGATATAGAAAGAAAGTGTTACCTCAAAAGTATTCTTAACGAAAGTTGTGAAATACACTGTTCTGATCACTGTCAGTACTGTTTTTGATATTGAGGCTGGGGCTGTTATTGTTCTCGTTGTTTCCGCTGTGATAAAGACAATATAGAAGGCATGATTTCATACAAGCATACATCTGATAGATACTCACGACACTCCAGGCTAACTGGATCGACGACAAAAGCGGCACCGCACTCACACTGTGAGTTTGAATTACAGTCTGCCCCAGTATCATCACACGGCCGTTCATTGCTGTTAGTCACAGGAGTGCATGACCCGCCCACTTTCCGCGGTTGGGCATCTGCGTCATCAAGATAACAAAACACTTCTGTGGTACCCTCACTTGCGTGCATGGAGCTGCATACACTGACTTGTCACTCGCCATAATTATTTTTCATCTAAAACGTTTGCTCTTTCTCACTTGGGCAAAATCATATGGGTCTGGACCCCTGTCTTGTGAAAAACATTAGACCTTACATTATAAATGACTTAGATGTGGATCTAACCCTGAGCAAACATTCGAATAACAAATATATAAAGTCAAATGTTCTCTCAAAAGTGATGTTTCTTTTGCTTGCATCGAATGAATCTCTTCGAAGACTTGCCCTTTGAAGTCTCCGTTCCCGTTTCAAAGTATATATGTATTTCAATGTATAATATTTTTATTATGCTTTGCATGAGTTCCTTTAAGGCATGCGTTTAAATGGGATTTCACCAAAATAAATAGTATATCAAATTCTACCTCCTGTTCTCAGTCTTTGTATCCATTTTTCATTTTCTTACCTTTGATGTACTGATGGTTCAAAGGGTACTGAGAATTTCCGTCCAAATTTCTGCAGTGCTGCTTTGCATATTTTCCAACACTTGAGAAAAATATTTGGCGTAAAAATGCTAAAAGCGAAGACTCTTCCTCTAAGTGACACATTTCTGGTTGAGAGTTGTGTTTCCTTCAAGCAGGTACACGACAATCTCCCGGCAAGTGCGGGAAAAACTGCTTATCAAAACAGACTTCGCCTGTTTGGTAGGTATAAATATTTCGAAAATTATTAATGCTAATACAGGTATTCCCCATGCCACTGTGTATGGTGTTGTAAAGAAAATTTGGTGTGGCGAAGAAACCAAACAAGGCGGTCTCAAAACTTAAACTACACTGACAGACGGAGGTTCGATGGAATGGTCTGCTTTGGAAAGAACAAGACAGTGTCTGAATGTCAAACGCAGCTGATTGAGAGGAAACCCACCATGTGCAGAGAGGAAGCCCTGTTACATGCAGAGAGGAAGCCCTGCTACATGCAGAGAGGAAGCCCTGCTACATGCAGCGAGGAAACCGTTACATGCAGAGAGGAAGCCCTGCTATATGCAGAGAGGAAGCCCTGTTACATGCAGAGAGGAAGCCCTGCCACATGCAGAGAGGAAGCCCTGCTACATGCAGAGAGGAAGCCCTGCTACATGCAGAGAGGAAGCCCTGCTACATGCAGCGAGGAAACCGTTACATGCAGAGAGGAAGCCCTGCTATATGCAGAGAGAAGTCCTGTTACATGCAGAGAGGAAGCCCTGCTACATTAAGAGAGGAAGCCCTGCTATATGCAGAGAGGAAGCCCTGCTACATGCAGACAGGAAGCCCTGCTACATGCAGAGAGGAAGCCCTGCTACATGTAGAGGGTAAGCCCTGCTATATGCAGAGAGGAAGCCCTGCTACATGCTAAGAGGAAGCCCTGCTATATGCAGAGAGGAAACCCTGCTATATGCAGAGAGGAAGCCCTGCTACATGCTAAGAGGAAGCCCTGCTATATGCAGAGAGGAAGCCCTGCTACATGCAGACAGGAAGCCCTCCTATATACAGAGATGAAGCCCTGCTATATGCAGAGAGTAAGCCCTGCATATACAGAGAGAAGCCCTGCTACATGCAGAGAGGAAGCCCTGCTACATGCAGAGAGTAAGCCCTGCTATATACAGAGAGGAAGCCCTGCTATATACAGAGAGGAAGCCCTGCTACATGCAGAGAGTAAGCCCTGCTATATACAGAGAGGAAGCCCTGCTACATGCAGAGAGTAAGACCTGCTGTATGTAGAGAGGAAGCCCTGCTATATACAGAGAGGAAGCCCTGCTATATACAGAGAGGAAGCCCTGCTACATGCAGAGAGTAAGCCCTGCTATATACAGAGAGGAAGCCCTGCTATATACAGAGAGGAAGCCCTGCTACATGCAGAGAGTAAGCCCTGCTATATACAGAGAGGAAGCCCTGCTACATGCAGAGAGTAAGACCTGCTGTATGTAGAGAGGAAGCCCTGCTATATACAGAGAGGAAGCCCTGCTATATACAGAGAGGAAGCCCTGCTACATGCAGAGAGTAAGCCCTGCTATATACAGAGAGGAAGCCCTGCTACATGCAGAGAGTAAGACCTGCTGTATGTAGAGAGGAAGCCCTGCTACATGCATAGAGAAAGCCCTGCTATATGCAGACACCTTGTTTGAATGAACTGAACAGGGTGGGTGGAAGAAAAGAAATGAAAAGCTGATTCTACCACTTACCAGCGCATGGGAACTACACCGATTAAACCAGAGCTTAACTCACGGAAACGTCACTTGGAACAACGTGCTTTTAACAGATGAAAAGCTCTGTTTAGTTGCAGCCCATTTTCGAGCAGAAGTGGACAGAAAGAAAGACGGAAAATCAGTTTTTGAGTGGCAAAATACTGTCCAGTTCAGCTTAAGATATTTATAGCCCAGCCGACAGCCTAGGGGCACATCAGGGCTGTAACCTCGTCAGTCAGTTCCTCTTGTGGGGAGCTGTTTCTTTAAGAGGAAATGCATCACTCTAATGTCTTCCAGAAAGCTTGACAAAAAGTTTTTGTCAGCACTTTGACGATCGTCTGCTGCTGACTACGTAAGCTCTATATGAACATGAGTAAGCCTAGTGGCTAGAGCAGGACATCAAACCCAGGTACACTGCATTCTGAATTCAAACGATGGCTTCAGGACACTGGTGTGCATATTACTGAGTAGCCGAAGTACAGTCCAGATCTAAACCCTATCGAGATCAGCCGGGCACACACACACACACACACACACACACACACATACAGCGAAAATACTGAAGATAAAACGGGAGAGGCGGTAAAAATGTAGGAACTATATGAGAACTATTCAGCGTACTTACAAGCACGCTACAAAGAATCAACACCTGTATTCAGCGCCAAGGAGTAAAAATTCCACACTGAGTATGTCAGTTTAGCCAAGCATTTAAAAGGATCAATTAAACCAGTGTTAACTGGGCTCACTGTTTGGTAAACGGAATGCTTTTCTCCCACTTCCGCCGAGGATTGAATATCATTTTGCCATCTTGATCAAGCTATAATTGATTGATAATACACTGATGTTGCAGTGTTGTTTTTGCAATATTAATTCTTCTGAGAGAGAGAGAGAGAGAGAGAGAGAAGAGAGAGAGAGAGAGAGAGAGAGAGAGAGAACACTAACAAGCAATTGATGAACCAGTCTTGGCATTATCTATTAAATTGGAAATGAAATGAAGCACGGAACACTAAACAATAAACAGTAAACAAGTGGAGTAACGTTTGCTCCCATAAGAAAACCTAACACAGAGTAACTTTTATTCAAGACTGGCACAGCCTTTCAAACTTGAATAAAGTCAGACAAATACATTAGACGAACAATCTAATAGTGGGGGAAAAAACAAGCGCAGGCCAACAACTGAACTGTCTTCATAGTAATGACTTGGCAAAGATTTGGACTTAAGGAGGAGGAGGGGGGGGGGGGGGGGTTGAAGATGGAGAAACTGGGAACATAAAATTAAGAAAATATATTACAGATATGAAAACTCTTCACTAGCTGCATAAGGGAACCATCGCAATCCCTTTTGAGGGCAGATATATTTGTATTGCCTGCTCCGAGGCCTTTCGTCCGCTGGGTCGGAACTCATCAGGGAGACACGGTGTCTCTGTAATATATTTTCTTAATTTTATGTTCCCAGTTTCTCCATCTTCGAACTCCCTCCCCAACCCCCCCCCCCCCCCCCCCCCCCCCCCCCCCCCACCCCCCCCCCCCCCCCCACCCTGCTCCTTAAGTCCAAATCTTTGCCAAGTCATTACTATGAAGAGAGTTCAGTTGTTGGCCTGCGCTTGTTTTTCCCCCCACTATTAGATTGTTCGTCTACGTATTTGTCTGACTTCATTCAAGTTTAAAAGGCTGTGCCAGTCTTGAATAAAAGTTACTCTGTGTTAGGTTTTCTTATGGGAGCAAACGTTACCCCACTTGTTTACTGTTTATTATCTATTAAGTTATTTTTAGGCTCAAATTCTGTTGAGATAAATCTCTGACTAAAAAGTTCAGAAACGAGCCATCCTATCACAAACTGAGCTTCAGCGTAAGAATCGAGAATCGACGTTAGTAACAAGCATCGAAAGAAGCATGAATTTCACACTGGTTGTTGGACAGGAGGGTTTTGTTTGGATTTTACATTTTCCGTATGACAGTGTAGGTCAGAAGGGTAACATTTAAAACTAAACTGTTCTTGGGTTGTGTGCCTAGTTTATGACTAATATGGTAAAACTTCAAATGAATAAAAGATCACAAATGCATTCCAATCCATGAGCCCCTTTGTCCTATACATCCGTGACCGATTTTTATCAGTATCTAGATAAGTAAGAAAAGAAGTGACAGAGAAATGTGAGTAGTTACGACGGTCAATTAGCGTTCATTTGTTTTGGGGGTTGTTTGTTTGTTCTTTATTTTTCGGTGTTATACATTTGCTGGATTTTTAATAGCGGGAGGGGGAGGGAAGCAGGGGTCTTCCTTACAGACTCTGGCAGATTCACTTGAATTTTAAAATGTGTGCCTTATCCGGTCCTAAGAACCGATGACGAAAAATATTTAAACTAAATATTTCAAATCAATGAAAGAAGAAAAACATTAGCGCTGGAAATCGTTGTTTTTTATCCACAACCACAACGTTTACCTGTTTGTTCGCATAATTAAGGATTGACACAGGCATATTAATCATATTGTGTCTTAAACTTCCAGCTCGATTTTCTTTCTTTTTGTTCTGTTCTGACCATGAAAGTAACAAAAGAGCGTGTTACTTCAGTAGTCTAGGACAGAAAATGAATTATGTTAGTATATATCAACAGTAATTACTTTGAGAAATTGAAGTTATAGACAAAGGCTCAAATCATAGCAGGTGACTGGACAAATAACGGATGATATTATGAATGACTGCAAACACATGAGCGTATATTAGTATGCCTGTAAGTCTGTCGCCAGTGGCTCGCGCATATATCCAAGAATCGGCATATGTGTACATGAATGATTATGTATATACGTTAGATCTGCCTGTGGAAGGCAGGGGATTAGGGGATAATGAGAGACAGACAGGCAGATAGAGAGAGACAGACAGCAGAGTGGGGGGGGGGGGGGGGGGGGGGGGGCATACCGCATCTCTCGGTCTGTGAATCAGTCACTGCCGTGTTACAGGAGCACGTACCCCCAGTACACTGACCACCAAGAAGACACATTCTAGGATGTGCCTGACAGTTGCCTTGCTTGCCAATCCCTTGATATCAAGTGGAAAAAAAATATTCATCAATTTAATTAACCCTGAGCATTTTACTTGGAAACGTTGCAAACACTGGGTATATAGGAAAACACTTGTCCCGATTACATTCATTTTCACTCACGATTTTGGAAACCATAGATGTATTTGAATATCACATTTGAATATTCAACGTCCTGTTGAGTCTTTATAACATTATATACCAAATGTCTGTAGCTAGTCTTGGCATTGTTTTCAAACTCGATGCAAGTCTTGTCTTTCTCCAAACATTTTGATTCATTTTGCCATTTACTTAAGTTGAAATAGAGAGAGAGAGAGAGAGAGAGAGAGAGAGAGAGAGAGAGAGAGAGAGAGAGAGAGAGAGGAGAGCAGAGAGACAGAGACAGACAGACAGACAGACAGACAGACAGACAGAGACAGAGACATACAGAGAGACAGAGAGAAAGAGAGGGGGAACTCGGATACTTTGTTCATGAATATGACATTACTCTTCATGCTGGACAATCATTCCAAATCATAATCCCTCTCAAACTGATCGAAGAAATTACACTCATAAACCAATACTGATCGGAAACACACATAAATCGACACATATTTAGTTGTTCAATCATACTTGATTCTTGAAGTAAACTTAATCGAAAACGACTACGACATTTTGGTATAAATAGAAAAAGACTTGGATGACTATGTTACTATACATTACCATTTTGTATAGGTCAGCATTGTACAAAATGTACCTAGTCTTTTGCCTGTTTACCTAATGGACAAATTTAAGACGTGAAGGGACCAAGTGCTCCCAGGCACATGCCATTGTGTGATGGCCACTGGATGTCACTTAACAGAACCTCTGCGGGAGCGTTCCCATCGGTGTAACAACCTAAATTTCATGACTGCAGAACCCACCTGTGAGAAACGCCACCTTTTAGCAACTGCAGTGTGTATCCTGCAGTCTCACTCGTTACTGTTCGGCTGATAGGTAAAGGTATAGCATGAGCTTACCCTTCGATCTGGGAATTCATTGAATGCAAAATAGAGTAAACGAAGTAGGCTTAAGTCTCGGGTCTGCCCATAAAACTTATCTAGAGGCCTGTTTTCCATTTACCTTGAGTTGTTCTTATAGCTGTGCGATCGAATAGAAATGGCGCTTTTTCTCTGGTATATGGGATACCCAAGAGCAACAACTCCCCTGCAGTAGAGGGTAAGAAACAACAGATACAAAGTAATCGTTGGTGACAACAGACGTCTTTCCTGTGTCTTGTTATAAAGTTACGGAAGACATAATTACCGACATCACAGGATAATGTGCCTGTTTCTTGTTTGATAAATGGCAGCACTGTCGAGAATTTCGCCAACAACTTGTTAAAGGCCTAAAGACACAAAAGGCGTAATCACTGGCTCCCGAAATGTTTTGCCAGAGTCTAATTATAAAGAACGATGGGCCAAAAAAGAAAGTTAGAGCAAGGCACATTTTGGCCTATGTCATCAATGGCAAGACCGAACATCATCTGAAAAATCTGGTGTATGATTTTCTAGACCATGTAAGTGCACACGTCAGAGGTTGAAGTCATCCACTGTATAGACATGGCAGCTGGACATAACAATAGACCTGACGACATATTTGTCTGTGAAGACGTTGCACATGCTCATTTGTTTTAATCTAAGGATTACTTAACTCTTCTGACCAATTTTATTCGAATGGTCTGATCTTTAAAAAAAAAACAAAAAAAAACATGCATGAATGTTTTCACTTGGCGAGCATGCCAGCGTGTGTATGTTTGTGTGTGAATGTGTATGCGAGCGTCTATATAATATATATATATATATATATATATATAATATATATATATATTTATATATATATATATATATATGAATTATAAACAAAGCTTGCTCTTATGTCTTAGATTGACGAATAGGGGGAAATAGCATTCATATCTGCAGTGGTAGATGATTTCTGCCAAACTATAACAGTATGTGCTTGAGTGGGTGAATGGAGAAAAATAAAATAAATGCTTCTAAAAATGAGCCTTCAGCAAGCTTATAGTCTCCAAGGGGGAGACATCTCCAATAGGGAGGGAAACTCACTAACAAATAACTCCTGGTCATATACCGATATTTCGAAACCTTGTTGTTTCTCCTCAGTGACCGCGGAAAGTGGTAATATATCTCCTCTGCCTTTTCAGTTTTAAGAAGAATGCAATCCCAGAAAGGCTGGTGTGCAATACCGTGTATATTTGTTGAGTTTTCAAAACCAACCAAAGGTGCCACCTAAGAAAATCATGAAAGAGCAAAAACAAGCTACATTTTCTTGTGAAAAAGTAAAACATATAAAAAGATATCCTCTTAAGACACAAGTGCTGAGGGTCAGTTCTTGGAATGAATCCGCAAGGGACTAAAATACAACAAACTAATAAATTCCAAGGATAAGTACCGCGCACCGTTCCAGCAACTTACAGAGCAGCTTGGTGTTGCAATGACTGCAATAACTATTGAATTATAAACAAAGCTTGCTCTTATGTCTTAGATTGACAAAAATAGGGGGAAATTAAGCATTCATTTCTGCAGTGGTAGATGATTCTGCCTAACTAACAGTATGTGCTTGAGTGGGTGAATGGAGAAAAATAAAATAAATGCTTCTAAAAATGAGCCTTCAGCAAGCTTAGAGTCTCCAAGGGGGAGACATCCTCCAATAGGGAGGGAACTCACTAACATAACTCCTGGTCATATACCGATAGGCCCTATTTCGAAACCTTGTTGTTTCTCCTCAGTGACCACGGAAAGTGGTAATTTGACTCCTCTGCCTTTTCCGTTTTAAGAAGAATGCAATCCCAGAAAAGGCTGGTGTGCAATACCGTAGTATATTTGTTGAGTTTTCAAAAAACCAACCAAAGGTGCCACTAAGAAGCAAAAGAAAATCATGAAAGAGCAAAACAAGCTACATTTTCTTGTGAAAAGTAAAAAAATTAAAAAGATATCCTCTTAAGACACAAGTGCTGAGGTCAGTTCTGGAATGAATCCGCAAGGGACTAAAAATACAACAAACTAATAAATTCCAAGGATAAGTACCGCGCACCGTTCCAGCAACTTACAGAGCAGCTTGGTGTTGCAATGACTGCAAGAAATATTGAATTATAAACAAAGCTTGCTCTTATATCTTAGATTGACGAAATAGGGGGAAATAAGCATTCATATCTGCAGTGGTAGATGATTCTGCCTAACTAACAGTATGTGCTTGAGTGGGTGAATGGAGAAAAATAAAATAAATGCTTCTAAAAAATGAGCCTTCAGCAAGCTTATAGTCTCCAAGGGGGAGACATCCTCCAATAGGGAGGGAAACTCACTAACATATAATCCTGGTCATATACCGATATTTCGAAACCTTGTTGTTTCTCCTCAGTGACCGCGGAAAGTGGTTAATTTGACTCCTCTGCCTTTTCCGTTTTAAGAAGAATGCAATCCCAGAAAAGGCTGGTGTGCAATACCGTAGTATATTTGTTGAGTTTTCAAAAAACCAACCAAAGGTGCCACCTAAGAAGCAAAAGAAAATCATGAAAGAGCAAAACAAGCTACATTTTCTTGTGAAAAGTAAAAAATATAAAAAGATATCCACTTTCCGCGGTCACTGAGGAGAAACAACAAGGTTTCGAAGGCTCCTTTTTAGAAGCATTTATTTTATTTTTCTCCATTCACCCACTCAAGCACATACTGTTAGTTTGGCAGAATCATCTACCACTGCAGATATGAATGCTTCTTTCCCCTATTTGTCAATCTAGGACATAAGAGCAAGCTTTGTTTATAATTCAATATTTCTTGCAGTCATTGCAACACCAAGCTGCTCTGTAAGTTGCTGGAACGGTGCGCGGTACTTATCCTTGGAATTTATTAGTTTGTTGTATTTTAGTCCCTTGCGGATTCATTCCAAGAACTGACCCTCAGCACTTGTGTCTTAAGAGGATATCTTTTTATACTTTTTACTTTTCACAAGAAAATGTAGCTTGTTCTTGACTCTTTCATGATTTTCCTTTTTGCTTCTTAGGTGGCAACACTTTGGGTTGGAAAATTTTGTTGAAATAACTCAGAAAATTTACTTACGTGGTATTGCATCTCCATGCCTTTTCTGGGGATTTTGCATCATTCTTCCTTAAAAACTGGAAATGAGGGCTTGAGAGGAGTCAGAATTACCCTATTTTCCGCGGTCACTGAGGAGGAATACAACCAAGGTTTCGAAACATGCTGGTATATGCACCAGGAGTTTTGTAGTGAGTTTCTCTTCTCTTATTGGAGAATGTCTCTCCATGCTGACTAAAGACTTGCTGAAGGCTCATTTTTAGAGATTTAAATTTGATTTTCTCATTCACCTTGGCTAGTGGTCTGTGGAGTGGCATGTCTTCATCTGTCCATGGGCAGGGGTGGTTGGGTCTGTGGGGTGTGCTCGGCAGCTGTGGGGTGGTGTTTGTCGCCGGGGGCTCTGCAGTCATGAAATACGGGCTGGTACACCCATGGGGATGCTACTTTGAGGCTGTTATGAGCTGCATCCTGTAGTCTGATTTACCTCTGTTCAGGAGCAGTTATGTCCCTTGATATCTTAATGGAGTGTCCTGCGCGTGCCTGTACCCATCGTCTAACACAGCGCAGGCCTCCAAGGGTGGTACAGGACTGCTCTAAAGGCAGGTGAAGACAGTGCTTCTCTGGGTCCTCCCCAGCACCTTCGGGTGTTTCTTTTTCTTTCTTTGCCTTAACTAGGATGACAACTTGGAGAAAGGTTCCAGTGAGGTGAGGAAAGACCTTATCCCCATTTCGGAAAGTCTGTTGACAGTGGGAAAGACTACAACTTTGGTATTCTCTTCTGAAGGCACATACACCTATGTGCGAAAGCTTGGCTGTGTACTGGATGTGGCACTGTCTTATCTGTCATGGCTGGGGTTGGTTGTGTCTGTGGGGTGTGCTCGCAGCTGTGGGTGGGTTTGCGCCGGTGGGCTCTGACCAGTCATGATTCGGGCTTAGAGGAACCCTGGGGATGCTACTTTGAGGCTGTTATAGCATGATCCTGTAGTTGATTTACCTCTGTTTTTTTTGTTCTAGGAGCACCGTTATGTTCCCTTGAATATAACATTAATAGGTAGTGTACCTGCGCGTTGCTGGGATCCATCGTCAAACACAGCGCAGGCATCCACTTTGGGTATGGAAACACAAGGTTCATCTAAAGCAGAGTATGTAGCAGTGCTTCTCTGGGTGCCTCCCCAGCACCTTCGGGGTTGTTTCTTTTTTATTTTCTCCATTCACCCACTCAAGCACATACTGTTAGTTAGGCAGAATCATCTACCACTGCAGTATGAATGCTTTTTCCCCCTATTCGTCAATCTAAGTACATAGAGCAAGCTTTGTTTATATTCAATATTTCTTGCAGTCATTGCAACACCAAGCTGCTCTGTAAGTTGCTGGAACGGTGCGCGGCACTTATCCTTGGAATATATTAGTTTGTTGTATTTTAGTCCTCTGGGGATTCATTCCAAGAAACTGACCTCAGCACTTGTGTCTTAAGAGGATATCTTTTTATATGATTTACTTTTCACAAGAAATTGTAGCTTGTTTTGCTCTTTCATGATTTTCTTTTGCTTCTTAGGTGGCAACCTTTGGTTGGGTTTTTGAAAACTCAACAAATATACTACGGTATTGCACACCAGCCTTTTCTGGGATTGCATTCTTCTTAAAACGGAAAAGGCAGAGGAGTCAAATTACCACTTTCCGCGGTCACTGAGGAGAAACAACAAGGTTTCGAAATATCGGTATATGACCAGGAGTTATATGTTAGTGAGTTTCCCTCCTATTGGAGGATGTCTCCCCCTTGGAGACTATAAGCTTGCTGAAGGCTCATTTTAGAAGCATTTATTTTATTTTCCTCCATTCACCCACTCAAGCACATACTGTTAGTTTGGCAGAATCATCTACCACTGCAGATATGAATGCTTCTTTCCCCCCTATTTCGTCATCTAAGACATAAGAGCAAGCTTTGTTTATAATTCAATATTTCTTGCAGTCATTGCAACACCAAGCTGCTCTGTAAGTTGCTAGATCGGTGCGCGGTACTTATCCTTGGAATTATTAGTTTGTTGTATTTTAGTCCCTTGGGGATTCATTCCAAGAACTGACCCTCAGCACTTGTGTCTTAAGAGGATATCTTTTTATATGTTTTACTTTTCACAAGAAAATGTAGCTTGTTTTGCTCTTTCATGATTTTCTTTTGCTTCTTAGGTGGCACCTTTGGTTGGGTTTTTTGAAAACTCAACAAATATACTACGGTATTGCACACCAGCCTTTTCTGGGATTGCATTCTTTATATAACGTAAAAGGCAAACAAAAAGGAGTTCAAATTTACCAACTTTTCCCGGTCGTCTGAGGAGAAACAACAAGTGATTCGAAATATCGGTATATGACCAGAGTTATATGTTAGTGAGTTTCCTCCGTAGTGGGGAGGATGTCCGCCGTTGGAAGGAATAAGATTGTGAGGACCTTTTGGGATGAACATTTCATTTTTTCTTTATTTCTTCCATTACATCTAAAGCACATGTACATACTGTTAGTTTGGGAGAATATTCCAGCAATTAGAATTTCTATATCCCCTATTCTCAAATCATAAGACAAAGGGAAGAGCAAGGTATATTAAATATTTCGATGAGTCAGCAACCAGCAGCATCGTAAGTGCATGGAAACGGTGCGCGGTCTGCATGAGAAGAGATATGTAGTTCTGTAACTGATTAGTCCTTTTATGAATTGTGATTCATTTCCAAGGAACTGCACCATCAGCTTGTGTCTTAAGAGGATATCTTTTTATATGTATTACTTTTCACAAGAGAAATGTTGCTTTGTTTTGCTTTCATGCATATTATGGTGACTTTCTTAAGTGGCACCTTTGGTTGGTTTTTCTGAAATCAACAATTATCTACGGTATCTGTCACACCAGCCTTTTCTGGGATTGCATTATTTATGTATATTATATATATAAGAGAACAAAATTAAAAATCTAAAATCAGTAACATTGGCTTCAGTTTTACTAAATTTTCGCCGTAGCTCGTAGAGCGAAACGAACAAGCATCGCAACGCATTAAACAATATAAAAATTAAAGTAATTAATTGGAGGAGAGGGGGAGGGGGGGGGGGAGGGAAAGAAGGGTGTGGTGAGAACGCTTTGGACACTGCAACAACATTTCACCTTGATTCTTTTTAAAAGACTTATTCTCCTATTACGATCTTAATAAAGCAATGTAAAACCAAATCTATCCCTGGAGAATAATTCCAGCAATATCAAGGATTTCAGCATGAACCCCACCAAATACCATAAAGGACAGAAGGGAAGAGAGAGAGAGAGAGAGAGAGAGAGAGAGAGAAAGAGAGAGAGAGAGAGAGACAGAGAGAGAGAGAGAGAGAAAGAGGGAGCGTGCGTGCGTGAGAGAGAGAGAGAGATCTCTCTAACTCAGATAGAGCTTTTAATGAAATTGTGAACAGTTTTACACAGTGGTGTGACACCAATTTCCTTGATCTTAATGTCCAGAAAACAAAGGAGCTGATCATTGACTTCCGAAGAAATGCTGATCCTATTCCAGATTTACTGATCTCAGGTAGCAAGGTTGAAAGGGTGACTGAATATAAGTACTTAGGTTCTGTTATCGATGACAAACTTACATTCACTTCGAATTCTCTCTCTGTGTATAAAAAATGTCAGTCAAGAGTGTATATCTTACAGAAATTGAGATACCTTGGAGTGAACTGTAACGTTTTAAAAGCATTCTACAGAAGCAATATTGAATCTGTGATCACTTTTTCATTTTTAGTGTGGTATGGTGGATTAAATGTGAAAAACAAATGCTTGCTGGAAAAGATCGTGAAACGGTGTGGTAAGATTATTGGTGTTAAGCAACAAAGTTTAGGAGAAATGTTTGAAATAAGAGTGCCTAAGAAAGCTCAGAAGATTGTATGTGATGAAACCCATCCTCTGTTCCCCTTTTATGAAAAGATGCCTTCAGATAGACGATTCCGGCAATTGAAATGTGAAACCAACAGACTGAATCGTAGTTTCTTGCCTATTTCAATCCGTTCATTGAATAATCACTGACCTGACCATCCTGAGTAAATGTTTAATGCTGTCGTTATAAAGATAGAGGAGAGGGTGAGGGCGAGACTTGGATAGAGAGAGAGAGAGGGGTGGGGATGGGGTGGGGATGGGGGGGGGAGAGAATGAGAGTGTAGATGTTTTGGGGAGGGGGATGATAATCAAGTGACAATGATTTTAAAATTACCTCAGTTCTCATCCCGTGTAGATTGTGTGTGTGTGTGTGTGTGTGTGTGTGTGTGTGTGTGTGTGTGTGTGTGTGTGTGTGTGTGTGTGTGTGTGCCCCTTTTTCACGGTTTATTTTAGCGTACAGCTGTTTTTATTAAATTGACTGGATGTAAAATGGAGTGTATGTTGGGTAGAGTTATTGATTAGTTTTATGTGAAAATAAGCCTTACTTTATTTATATGTTTTTAAATTTGTGGGCATGTGCAGGTGTGAGTGCATTTGCACATTTTATATTATTCAATGTTGTGTACTCATTATGTCATGTGTTTATGTGCTCCCACCACAACACAAAGTTCTTATGAAAGAAAATAAAGTGTCTTGAATTGAATTGAAAAAAAGAGAGAGAGAGAGAGAGAGAGAGAGAGAGAGAGAGAGAGAGAGAGGAGAGAGAGAGAGAGAGAGAGGGGATAGAGAGAGAGAGAGAGAGACTAGGAGAACTATCTTGTTACTAAATACTTTGCAAGAAAATAGTGCTTACCCTCATATTTTGTCTTGCACAGATTAAAACATTCCTGTCTGTAGGGATTGGTGTCTATTGTTGTCAAAAGCTATACGGAGGGGGGGGGAAAGGAAGGGTGGGGGGAGGAAACATTTTGGGACACTGCACAACTGCACACAACATTTCACACTTGCCGCTTTCTTCTGTTAAAATGACTGTCATTCTCCTATTTGATCTTAGTAAAAGCACATGTGTAACAACAGAATCTATCCTGGATGATGCACAACATTCAGCAATTCAAGGATTCACATGACACCCTGATAGAAAACAGGAACACAGAGAAGAGAGGAGAGAGAGATGGAGGATGCAGAGAGAGACCGAGATAAGAAAGAGACAGAGAGAGAGAGAGAGAAGAGAGAGAGAGAGAGAGAGAGAGAGAAGAGATGAGAGAGAGAGCAGAGAGAGAGAGAGAAAGAGAGAGAGAGAAGAGAGAGAGAGGAAAGAGAGAGAGAGAGAGAAGAGAAGAAAGAGAGAGAGAGAAAAGGGGAGAGAGAGAGAGGAGAGAGAGAGAGAGAAAGGAGAAGAAAGAGAGAGAGAGAGAAGGAGAGAGAGAGAGAGAGAGAGAGGAGAGAGAGAGAGAGAGAGAGAGAGGAGAGAGAGAGGAGAGAGAGAGGAGAGAGAGACCGAATGGGAGAAAATATCTTGTTACTAAATATTTTGAAGGAAAATGGTGCTTACCATCATGTCGTCTTAGAGATCTTCAACTAAAACGTGACTTAAACCCATTCCAGTAAAACAGCACAGATTAAACATTCCTGTCTTTGGGGAGGAAACTGACTGACTGACTGCTCGACTAGAAAAACCAACGTGAACAAGTCTCAGTTAATCGCACACGCAAGAAGGGCACATCCACAGGCACTTAAAGTGCACAAGCAAATCATTTTTAAACTTTTGATATTACTATGTAGAGTTCAATTTCACTTCATGGTAGGAATTTGACAGGCATCCTATTCTATGAATAGTTTATTCTCCTTTTGAGAAGTGCATTTACATCCTTTCTTTTATTCAGACCAATAAATATAGTGCCAAGGTTGGCTTGCCAGAATATTTCTCTGGATAGCAGTCTGTCTACACTTTCGACTTTTTCAATGGGAACAATCTTGAGGAATGGCACTGAGCGATCAGTGGGGTGTGTGTGAGTGCAGGCGTGGCGGGCCACGTTACACTTAGAGCATACCTAAGATTAACATCGCTTTTGTGGTTTGCCCACCGAAGCCTTAGATTCTCTGTAGACCTACATACCATTCATTTGGATGCAGTGTGCACCAAACTATGTAGATTACATTGGTGTTTTGCAAGTTAAGTGTTGTTTAATTTTCCATTTGCGATTGTCCAAGGTGAACGAAATGTAAAGTCTTCTCTGAATGTTTGCAAGTGTCGCACCTACTGCAAGGGAAAAATCCTGGCTCCTGTGTAGGCCCATGAGGGACAAACCGTCTAGGGATGGTAGGTTTGTAAATATTTCCCAAGTTCTTTCTCTTTCTGTCAGAAGAGATAATAGTCCCTCTTGGGAAAAATTCTACATTTTGTGGATTGCTATAGAGGAGATGGAGGTTCTTTTTATTGTAGGATTTTGAGGGTAATCTGGGGTCATATGTAGTGACCCATGCCAGTTTTTTTACCTTTATTCTTTTTAGCGTTTTGGTGTAGAAGTTTTATCCTATCTTTCTGGGCACCTTTACGGATCTCTTTGATGGCTTTTGGCCATTGCCATCCTGATAATACAAGATACTTGGCATATTCTTGGACTCTTGTTTCCAGCTGGGCGTCTGTACTGACTAACATACGGAGTCGTGTGCCTATTCCTGATGCTAAGCCCTTGAATACAGACGGTGCATGGCAAGAATTAGGTGGAAGGTATGCATTGCAGTGCTTTGAGAAAACAATCTGTACTTATCCTGCCTTCATTTGTGATTGAAACTGTCAGATCTAGGTAGTTTTTTTCCCGCCCATGTTCCACAGTCCATTTTATACTGGGGTGAAGGTTCTGAAGATGTTCTTCGAAGTCTTTGACATGGGCACTATCTAGCAGACTCATAAACCCATCATCTCTAAATCTACTCCAATCCAGAGATGCGAGCTCAAGTTTACTGGGCTGGGTAAGAGATGAGGACAAAAGGGGTACTGGACAAGACTCTACAAGTTTCTCATCCAACACTCCCATAAAGCAATCAACGTAGTCACAGGCATGGCATGGTCCCATGGCTGTGCCCGTTATTGGGGAAGCATAGTGCGTTTCCCCTTCACCGTCTGTAAAAAAGCAGCTATTGTTGTCCAGGGCTATTTTCAGGCCTTCCATTATGCACTCTGTTGTTTTAATTGCAGTTGCGATGCGTTGTTTCTGTTTCAGCTCTGAAATTTAGTAAATCCTGAAGCCAATGTTACCTGGATTTCGAGTTTTTATTTCTTCCAACTTGGCTCCTTGGCCACGAGTGCTGGTGCGGCAGTGGGAGCGTGATTTTTCTTGTGTTATGTATATATATATATATATATATATATATATATATATATATATATATATATATATATATATATATATATATATATTTGTTAAGAATATTTTTAAAAAATGAAGTATTAAAATCAACAAGCTTGTTTCGAACCTCTCGCTCTCGTCAGGATATTCTTTTGGGGCACGCTATCTGTCTTTTATAGCGTGCGGGACCTGATTCCGTTTCTGCATGTGCGAGTCGCTGCACGTGTGGTCTGTGGTTCTTGTTGGGGTCTGTTCAGGTGGAGTGCGCTAACAAAGATTTCCATTTGTGCCTGCAATTGTTTACTATTTCTACTTTTTTTATTCAAGGTTGCTAGAGTGGTTTACATAATATTAACCATTTTTCTGTGGAGCATAGATTGCATCTTTTTGAAATATTGTTGTATGATGTTGCTCTTTTTATGATTTTCCAGAAACGGAATCAGGTCCCGCACGCTATAAAAGACAGATAGCGTGCCCAAAAGAATATCCTGACGAGAGCGAGAGGTTCGAAACAAGTTTGTTGATTTTAATACTTCATTTTTTAAAAAGTATTCTTAACAGATGTTGCTCCCCAAGGGGTTGAGCACCTTCAGATTTTTAAAGAACACTTTTATATTGTTCATATATATATATATATATATATAATGCTGAACAATATATATATATATATGCATTCTTCTTAAAACTGAAAAGGCAGAGGAGTCAAATTACCACTTTCCGCGGTCACTGAGGAGAAACCACCAAGTTTCGAAATATCGGTATATGACCAGGAGTTATATGTTAGTGAGTTTCCCTCCCTATTGGAGGATGTCTCTCCCCCTTGGAGAATATAAGCTTGCTGAAGGCTCATTTTGAAGAGCATTTATTTTATTTTTTCCCCATCCACCCACTCAAGCACATACTGTTAGTTAGGCAGAATCATCTGCCTCTGCAGGTATGAATGCGTATCTCCCCCTATTTCTTCAATCTAAGACAAAAGAGCAAGCTTTGTTTATAATTCAATATATATATATATATATATATATATATATATATATAATATATATATATATATATATATATATATATATATAAACAAAGCTTGCTCCTATGTTTTAGATTGAAGAAATAGGGGAGACTAGCTTTCATATCTGCAGTGGTAGATAATTCTGCCTAAATTATAACAGTATGGGCTTGAGTGGGTGAATGGGGAATAAGTAAATGCTTCTCAAAATGAGCCTTCAGCAAGCTTATAATCTCCAAGGGGGAGACAATCTCCAATGGGAGGAAACTCACAAACATATAACTCCTGGTCAGATAGTATTTCGAAACCTGATTGTTTCTCCTCAGTGACCGCGGAAAGTGCATGTGTGTGTGTATGTGTGTGTGCACCAGTAAAATCATCACTTACTGCATTGGTTCTGATGATCGCAAATGGAGTTTGCTACACAGTCCTCATCTTCGGTACATTGATCTCCCATCTGTCTTTCTGATAAAGAGTCGTAAGGAGTCACATTAAATGAGCAGCAGTGCTGCTTATATTAACATTAGAACTATAGTGAACCTGCACCTGATACTCATGCTATAGCAGCAACAGCAGCAACAACAACGACAGCTGCAGCATAAACAGTACTAATTATGAATATAAAACATAATTTGTGTATGCTATCATCTGCTATCAAAATAATCTTTCTATCAGCGGCAGTCATCATGATTTTGTCTTCAAAGTTATAGAAGCAACAGCAGCAATGGCAGCTGTGATGGTGGTAGTAGTGGTTGTAGTAGTAACAGCAGCAGCAACAACAACTGTAATAATGGTAACAGCAGTAGCAGAAACAGATCAAACAACAGAGCAGTAGCAAGTATAATTGTACTAACCAGCCGCCGTGGCGAAGTGGTTAGCGTCGCGGACTCCCGGCTGGGAGGTCGTGGGTTCGAATCCCATCAGAGGCATGTGGGTTTTTTCTGCCCCGACCGGCTCCTACCCAGAGTTGAGTTTGCTGCGGACTCAGTTGGGAAGACTGGGACCACACAGTCGAGTTTCATCCACTTAATGGATGCGTTTCTGAGAGTGTTGCTCAAATTTCCTGACCAACACTGCAGGTGCCTGTATCTCTCGGGCCTGGTTGACGCCAGGATATATTATGAAAGGAAGCGTAGAGTACAGCCCTGTCATGTAGTCTCAGACCGAAATGGAAATCCGTAGCATCATCTTAATCATCCTCATTCCCATTGATCAGCATTAAAAAAAAAAAAAAGTCTCAAATTCTGTGGCCCTTCATGGCCTGCTCTCATGGTGACCTCAATTTCGATGTCCTCTCCACGTCTGTGGCCTTGGTTTGCTTCCGTCGGGGTCACCGGTATCGGCGAGTCCATGGGGGCTGTCGTTGGACGGACGTGGTGGCGCCCTCCGGGGGGAGAGCTCACCCACGCCGGCTCCGCGACTAAGCAATTATTGTCGTCAGTAGGGGGCTTAGTAGGTGGTATCCTGCGTATGTTAGATCAGAACATGCGCCACTGAACACCACCGAAGTGACTCGGCAGCAGTGCAGTGTCTCCTCCGGTGGGTTGCCTCTTGACGACTTGACATTGACTGCTCCCTGTGGATTGCTGGTGCCGGGGCTGCGGCGGGGCCGACCGGGCTGTGGCTGTGGTCGGGGTGTCGGAATGAGCGGCGTGGGTGCACTGCCTCTGAGGTGGCGCAGAGGTTGGGACAGCAAAAAAAAAAAAAAAAAAAAAAAAAAAAAGTATAATTGTACTAGTAGCAGCAGTAACTGAAACTGTATGGGTCAATCAGTAGAAATTAAACATTTGGCTGAAATCATTCATTACTGAAACTAGATAACAGCATAATGGGCAAAAATAGCCAAACAGCAGTCAGAATGACAACGGGAGTAATATCTGCAACATGAGCATCAGCAAACAGTCACAGCAGTAACAGTCGTTCTTACAGTTGTAGCAGTAGTAGCATAAGTCATAGAATCAGCAGCATACAGGTGTTAGAATGTGCTGAAAGACTGCGTGTGCTTGTGACTTAATATGGAAGATTGCGTTGTGTACTATAGTAGTATTGTATATGTATTTCCCCCGGACTCCAACGAGTGCATGTTTCTGAGAAAAATGAAAAGATTGAAAGCTAATCAAGCTGGGAGTGGTAAGCTATCTGCGCAAACGAATGTTACTCCAATGACGAGGAGTAAAAAAAAATGGAGAGGGAAAAGACATAATCTTTCTCCTTTGCATCTTTGATGCCTTGATGCCTTTTCTTCATCGAATGGAGAATGTATGCTGAACACAGTAGTCACTCTTGCTACCTCAAAAGTGCATATGCGTGGGGCGTTCCCGTGTTATCATCATCATCATCATCATCATCATCATCATCATCATCACCATCATTCTCATCATCAATATTATCATTGTTATCATCATCAGTTATTGCTGTCATCATCATCACCATTATTATAACTATCAGTTTTACACAGATACTTATGACTTTGTGGTGTTCGGCTTATTTCGGGCTGACCGTAACGGAAAGTCACACCAAATGTAACCCTGATCTTACCAGCAACACACATGTATGCTCATCGTGAAACAAATGTAATATGGATGTGAAGACGCCCAATTCGATTTTTAAGGAGACGCAGAAAACAACGCCGACAGTTGTGACAACAAAACATAAACGCCGGCAGTGACAGCAACCCCAAGGCATGTATATGTGTTGCCCGCAGGTGTCTTAAGTTCTCATCACCCGGAAGTATAGCATGTCATTGAAGCTGTGCGTAGCAACTGTATTCTTATCATGACTGTGTTACTATGTTGAATTTCTACTGACTGCCCGTTAGTATTCTTTACGATTCAGATACTTCATTACAGTGTTGAAATTCACAGAGTAAATCTGCTCATGAAGAATGTTTGTGTCAGAAGTAGACGGGCGTGCGACAGATTTTTCTTTTTTTTGTTGTTTTTTTTTGTGCAGGTCTGATTATTCTCGTTCACGACTTTAGCAGAAGTGTACCTGGATCATCGAAGTGCTGAACTTTAGTTCTGTCTGCTGATTAATATCTCTTGAACATTTTATGAAAACATGAGTATCGGGTGGACAACAGGATTCATCTACGGATCGCATTTCTACAGATCCAGGTAAATGTCTCTGATGCCCAAAGACAGCATTTACCCTAATATGCACGTATATGTTTGTGAACATTGTGTTAGCAAGCGATCGTAAGAACAAGAAGTGAACGTGAATTATCATGTGTAGTCATCAATATATAAGCCGGCATTATTAATCATCCTTATTAATCATCATCATGATCAACACATTTTTTCCTTTATTACCTTTTGCTTTGTTTTCTCTTTAAAAAAAATTGTAATATCGACTTCGTTTATCCCCATGTATGTAACTGGGCATTTGTAGGAAATTAACCTAGCATCACATAACTCTCATTCAAACTCACAAATTGTGTGATACTGACGTTGATAATGATGACAAGGGTACAGCGGTGGTGGCGGTAATGGTAATTTTCCCCGCAAACATGATTAAAAAGTAAAAGAAAAAAATAGAAAAGCAACGTTTTGTCCAACTCACTGCATTGTTTGGTAGAGGAACCTTGCCGTGAACTGCAAACGGCACCACTTCGACAGTCTGCATCATTGTTACAGTCGTCTCCAAAATCTAATTCTGTGTGCATTTCACACACACACACACACACACACACACACACACACACACACACACACACACACACACACACACAACACACACACACACACACACACCACACACACATATTAGAATACAAGAGCTAAATCGGTTCCTGGAACAAAACAACAAAAAAACAAAAACTTTCGATAACATTTTCTTAAAAACCATTTAATTCAATGTAAATGCCAAACGTTTTACTTTTTTGTTGTTTAAAAGGGAAAAAAGAGAAAAAGAAAAAAAATATGCGGGATGTTCATGTGTCAGTTCAATACTGCAACTTTGCAACGTCCTGTGTTTGCTGGGAATTCGGATAAATAATGTACTTTTCAAAAAAAAAAAAAAAAAAAAAAAAACACTTGTTGCTGCACAACTACTACAACTGTTTCGGTGATGTTTGCTATATCGTTTAACTTACATATTTCAACTAATTTGATTTCTTTCCCTCATTACCATGTAGCTCACTCGAGGTATTGCTGCTCCTCATCCTTTCTTCTTCTTTTCTGATTCACTAGCCCTTTGCAAATGTTTTCCTACCCACTTGTCATAGCTTCTTACTGTCTTCTCTCGATCTCCATCTTTTAACAGTTCCTAAAGGATATTTAATCAAGACCATTGAATCTTGCATGGCATTACCCTTAATATGTTTTTTTCCTGACCGATTGTCAGCAGATTTGTGTTGTCCTATTGCTTCTGATGGTTTTACGCACATTGTTGATTGGTGATGTTTATCAGTGTATTTGATTTTGCATCATACGGTAGCATTCAGTTTCCATGGCTTCGTGATTCTTTTTTTTTTCAGATGCGCTTGTGGGTGGTCTCCATGTATCATGCATACTGGAAGATTAGCATGCTTCTAGATGCGTAAAGGAGCCCAGTCGATGTAGTTCATGGATGATCGTGATATAGAATCTTCTAGTGCGTAAAGGAGCCCAGTCGTGGAGTTTCATGGAGATGTATCATTCTTATCCTTCTTAGAAAGATTTTAATCTGGACAGTGCTGTGATTGTCTCTGGTGCCCTTGAGAGGATTTCTGGTTTGCATCCCGCAGTGCTAATGATGGATCCTAGATTAATGAATTGTTGAAGTGATTCTACTTCTGACCTTCGATGAATGTATCAGTAGTGATGGTGGTGTTGAGGCCGACCATCATCTTGGTCGATGTTACTTTTACTATTTATCTATCCTATTTCGGGCTCTTTAGCCACAGCAGGCACTGGAGCCCCACAACTGACTGATCCACGGCGCAACACCATTGTCTCTCGAGACAGACGGATGCCATCATCATCATTTGTCCTATTTCCAATAGCATCACAGCAGTAGTCCCTCCGCAGCCTCCTCTTTCTCCCCTTTTCGTTTTGTACCTCCAGCAACTTCTAATTTTCTTCTGTTCTTCTTCACTTTCAGTCGCTCTGATATGAAACCAGCATGCGCTTTCGTTTTTCTGGTTGGCTTTAAAGTTTGTCTGCCGATAATGCAACTGCATGCTACCAATGCAGTTTTACTACGATATTGCTGTTTCTGCTAGTACAGCTACTGCCGCCGCTGCTCTCTTTTTGCTGCTGCTATTACCGCTGCTGTTTTTACTACTACTGCTGGTCCTGTTGCTGCTGCTACTACTATTTTACACGATGCTCACAACTACAGAAGTCAGATGAAATATGCTTTGCAGCTGATAGTAAACTACAAATTATGTGTGTTACTATCACTAATTTTGTGTCTGTTGCTAGTACTGCTGCTGCTAAAATGCACATGTTTTTACCTTCAGCTCTTTAGTTCTAGGTTATAAAGAAAAAAAAACACACACCAAGAATCTAGAAGTGGCCATTCGTATTACACTTACATGGCAGGAGTTCGATACAAAGGGTCCTGAGAACGACATTCTTTAGAACTGATTTTATGAATGGTTTAGTAAATGTATTGGATGTATTGGAGAGAGAGGAGGGGGGGAGGGGATACAGAGAAGACAGAGAGGAAGACAGACAGAGGTACAGACAGACAGACTTGCTCTAGCATACGGCTCTAAAAACCCCAACATACATATGACCCGACAGTGTCATAACAATAACCAGAAAGTTTGCAAAGCCAAACGCATCGATTGATAATGAAAAGACACACAGAGACTAAACATGGGGGAGTAGACCGTGGTCTGCTTACGATTAAAGATCTTCAATACTAAACAAACAAATGCTACCTTTCAGAGGCATGATGTTAGAAAGACTTTTTTTCTAAGTATCACCATTTTTTTTAACAATGTGCCATAAACGAGAAGTCTCTGACCTATATTCCTCATCTGTACAGTTCAAACACTCACAACAGTACTGGAGGCCCTGGATATAGCGGATGAAAAATCATGTGATCAATACAGCCGATCTCATGCGATCCGTCTACGTAATGTAATGTGGGTACTCACTGCAGACCTTCCATGTTCGCAAAAGGCACCAGCACGACAGAACAACTCTGTTTGGGGCGTACAGGCCTGTCCAGTTTGATTCCTGTCGGAAGACAATGGTGATAACATGATCCAACTTCTGTCACAAAACGCTTGAGTGTATGTAAACCTCCACTTGTTCCTACTGTCGGGTGCGCTAAAAGTCAGATTTGTTTCAAACAAATCAGGCACAACGATGTTTTTTTTCTTTTAATTTGGTCCACATTCTCATACGTGAAGAAGAGGCTGATGAAAATGCGCCACTAGAGACAAAAAAGGTAGGCTGAAACGGACAAAACAAAAGGTACACAAAAGGCTAATAAAAAGATAAATGAGAGAAAAGAAAAAAGGGCTCTACCAACTGTGGCCTGTAAATAAAGATTCGAACGAACGTAAAATACAATGCATCGTACACCATCGCAAAGTTCACAGATATACATAGTCACTGCTCTCGCTCACAGCACCATAAGTTTTCCAGTTACATGAAAAACAATATTTTGCAAAATATGAGATTATGGCAATTCCAGGGATGAGTACCATCTAACTCCAAGCCAGAGCATACATCCAGGAGACGCGTAATCAAGAATGTGCAATAGTATCCAGAACCCATCAGTCAATATAGCAATTATAGCTCTTGCATTCAGTCTGTACAAAGGTTATCAACAATACAACCTCTCCAAACAAGAATTAAATGACATAACGACCACTCTGAGATTAGGTAAACACAACCTCAAGGACGCCATAAAAGCCTGTGCTGCCCGAATTCGGAGCAACAACTTCCAATTATGTTGAATTCATGTCCCTAACACAATTATTCCATCTCATTCCATGTGCTCCGTCATGAATGCTCACCACTTCGTCTCAAAAGTCAATCCATATGGGATAACAGTCCGCATCCCGAAATACAAACAGCCCAAAATCTCGACGGTGAGCTTAATCAAACACAAGAAATCTTCATTATCAAGTTAACAATAATGAATATGCAACTCTCAGTCGAAACTGAAACCAAAGAAAAATGCTAAGCAGAGGTAGAGAGAGAGAGAGAGAGAGAGAGAGAGAGAGAGAGAGAGAAGACAGACAGACAGACAGACAGAGACAGACGGACGGACAGACAGACAGACAGACAGACAGACAGACAGAGACTGAGAAAGAGAGAGAGAGGAAGAGAGACAGAAAAGTAGTTATGTCTGATACAGTGATAGTCAACAAGTTAATAACACGCGCAACACTTCACTTAACAATATTGCTTTGCAGGCCACGTCTGTACAAGTTAACGATTCCTGTCTCAACTGTTTAATCATACATTAATTCTAAATATGCTGCTACTTATCTGCCCACTGAATCACTCTTTTATGTACTTATTTACTTATCATTTAGCTAGTTATTATAAACACGAATTTTATGATGACTCAATAATTTTCAGCATTTGTGTTTATTTTTCTATTTTCACAGAACATTATCTAACTTCTTTCCTTCATTTGCCATATGATATCAATCATAAACTTGTACCACTTTCAATTAAGGTGATGCCACGTCTTTTTTTAAAAACAGATCTTTATTCATTGCAAGGCATTCTTAATGCCAATATTCACTTGCAAACATAACTTAATAAGCAAATTGATCCACAACAAAAACCCGCGAAATTAACGATTATGTCAGAGACCTCTGGTAGGAGGGTTGGAACACACAGACGGATAACAAACTCTTTCAGATCCGTCCAAACCTTAAGGAGTTCCTCCCATCTACGTCTGGTGGTCGTAAAAGAAACAGTTCTGTGCCGGCTGCACACCGGCCATTCGTATTTTACCCATGCTTACCTTTTAAAGAGTGAAGAAGCTCCGTGTGCATTCCATGTCATGTGCCACTCACAATGAAACATGTTCTTTTAGAGTGTTGGACTTGCACGATGTGAGACACAAACATTTTTACAGCGGAGTCCATGAAAATCCTGTTCAGGGATGTCCCGCCTGATGTGATCTTTGAGTTTTTGAGAGAGATTAACATTTTTCATCTGATTTAAAATTTTACGGATGAAAGATTTTTTAACGAAGTTTCTGGTGCGTTTCTAGAAGATGTCATTTAAAGAGATGTGTGAAAGGTGTTTGTTTTTTTTTATAAAGATTGTGAGTTGATTTTAACGTGGTGACAGCCCTGATGTGGCCCTTCGCGGTCGGCTGGCTATAAGCAACATTATCTTGTCTTATCTTAACAACTGTTACAAATCTTACACGGCAACAACAATAACTACTGTTACTTCTGCTCCTACAACTACTCCTACAACTACCACTACTTATTCTCTAGAGACTTAAAAAAGATAGTCGAATAAAATCTAAGAAATAAGAAACAGTTGTCATAATAATGATGATAATTATCATAAAAAATAATGCAAATGATCGTAGTGACACACAAAATGAGAAGATAGTGAGATACATCTAATAAATATACAAATACACAGCAATTTAGATTTTACAAATGGAATAAAAGTTAAACATGTAGTATGAGTAATGAAAATGATGAACTGATAATAATAATGATAAGAGTGATAAAAAATAATGATAATAATGGTAACAAATATAATAATAATAATGATGATAATAACTCTAATATTACTGCCTCTTCTACTACTAATGACAATGATACACATCAATAACAGCAACAATTATGATAATAATAATGATGAAATGATGATGATAATAGTAATGATACTACTCCTACTACCATCACTACTAAGTTAGTGGAAGGAAGAAAAGGGATCAGTAAGTGAAAGCTAACAGCACTATTAAAACAGAAGAAGAAGAAGAAAACAGACAGACAAGCGAACAAACAGAAAATCAACGAAAAAGAAAAATATATGTTAAAAGAGAATGTATATGTATTTGAAATAAGATCAGAATAAGAAAAGGGGTGAATAGTTAAGTGAGTTAAGAATGAAATGATAAGGAAACTGAAGATAGTAAAGGAAGCCCATAAGACAGAACAGCTGTAACATCTATAACATACATTAGGTACATAATGGGTGATGCGGTGGTGTGTCTGTGAAGAGTACTTCGGGCGGGTTTGCGTGGGAGTGGACAGGGGCACACTGTTTTGGACATTGAGGTTAAGTGGGCTGAGAGTCCCCAGTCTGGCAAGGAGATGGGATTCCCACAAAGTACGCTAAAAGTTGTCACAAATATAATTGTCAGAGTGACAGACTTTGACATTATTGATGTTGTGTTGGGAATGGTTAAGTGCAGAGCGACAACTTTGGATTGATAAGCCAGGTATTAGTAAATAAGTGTACGATGCCTCGCCTATATATATCTTATGCACAGTTCACAGTGCAAAAATCATACATAATGTTGCAGCTCTGACAGGAGAACATGCGTTCAATTTGAATGAGCCTTCTGGCCAAATGAGATGGTGTCTGGCTCGGTGAGAGGACAGATTCTGCCGCCTTTTTTATTTAGGCTGGGGATAGCTTCGAGCGACTTAGGTGTCATGATTGTATTCAGAATGGAGTGCAAAAGTAGGTCTCCGAGTTCTCTGTCACGCCTGAAAGTAATCAAAAGTTTGGTTCAAAAGGCAGGCCGTAATCTTTTACTTTGTTCCAGCTGGACTTGACAAATCCCCTATTACTGTCACTCTGGGGATCCTCTGCCCATGAGGCATCAACATCCAAAAATAGTATGTACCTGTCCGTCCCCACAAAACCAGCCCACAGTACTCTCCAAGGACACACTAACATGTTACTCCTTATTCATCTCACGTTTTATGTCAAAGCCATTCTCCCCTCTCAATTCCTTTTGCTATCTTCATTTTCTATTTCAATCTATTCTTTACTCATTCATCTATCCATCCATTTTCTCAGTCTGGTTTTCATTAAAATACACACACTTTATTTTTTACATGTACTTTTCTTCTTTCTTTCCTTTTAGTTTGTGGTTTGTTTGTTTTCTCTTCTATTTCAACGGCACTGTAAGCTTTTTTCTCATTGATTATTTCATTCCTTCGAGCTACTACTTCCACTACTCCTGCTACGACTTACTGTTACTATTATTGTTGCTGTTGTTATATAATTAAATTCATCGTTGTCAGTAGCAGTGATAGTGGTAGTAAAAGTAGTAGTAGTGGTGGTAGTAGCAGTAGTTGTAATAGTTGTAGTTGTTGTGGTATTGTTGTTGTTGTATTAAAATTGTTACTATACTACTGTCATCATCATCGCCATCATCCTTATCATTATATCATTGTTGTTGTTATTATCATTATCATCATCATCATCATCATCATTAACATGATCATTTTTTCCCTTTCCCCGTACCATATGGTAAACTCTCTTCCATTTTTACTTTCTAAATTTCTATGCATCTGTATATTTCTTAGAACTGTCGTACTGCCTTTCCCATTTTCTATACAGATATCATCATTATCATCCTTTTTATGATTATGATTATCATTATTATCATAATTATGAATGTATACTTCTTAGTTTCAAACGGAGTGACGAGGGCGGAAAGTGAAGCAAAATTTAGAAAGAGAGGGGTTAGCTACCGCCAAAGACACAGACAAACAGAGTACAGGACTAGACACCATGCATTTCGACCTCTTGGGTCTTCTTCAGGCGAAAACAAATAACATTTAGGATGGTGAAAACGAAGAACGGAAACCACTTGTCTTTACATGTTCGCCTCACGATCAAAATGGCCGCCGGACGGAACGAGGCCACCCGGAGGAGATCATGGGAGGGGAAATAGTGAGGGGGGGGGGGGGGGGGGGGGGCTAAAAAAACAAGCTACAAACCCCATTGTTTCACACACACACACACCCTCACTATTTTTCCCCCTTAGAAGTAAGGCAGAAAAAGTTATAGCACAAATTTAAAAAAAACAGTGCGGATGCTGATCACAATATTAAGGGAAAGAACATCCCAAACACGCATATAACATTCAGATAAAGAACAAGATACACGAAAGAAAAGCAAATCAGCCCACTGTAAAATTGGTGCTCTATGTATTTGAGTTTTGTAAATAAATTAGTTTGAAATCCTGAAATGTGGGTTTGAAACACGATTTTGATACACCCGAAAGAGACTAAAAACGAGCTAAGTGCACACATACAGAGCAAAACGTAGATGCTACTACCTCGCCAAACGAATAGAACAACCAAATTGCAACACTATTAACGTGTTTGTTGTACACGTTCAGCGGTCTGATAACCTCATTTCCCCTTTTTTTTTCTTCTGTTGTCGACTGCAATCACCTTCTTCTAAAGCCAGTACATATATACATAGTTACTGGTGCAAAAAAAAAAACAACAACAAAAACGAACATACCTCATTGCACGTGATTGTCTCTGTCACTGTTCATAATAACCTGAATAGAGATTTGAATTTTTAAAAGCAAACAAACAGACAGACGTTGGAAACTAAACGCACTGGAGCTAAAGGACATATGCTAAATCAAAACACACATTTAGTTACATACATAAAAGGAGCGTTGTACACCAGCATTAAAATATTCTTTTGTTTGTTTTATTTTTTCCCAGAAAGCACACAAACTGCACTTTAAAGCTTAGAAATGTGAGAAGCGATGCACACGAGCAATAATCACATGCCACTCACTGCACGTGTACTGGTCTTTGTCACTGCATAACCCAGAGCGGCAAGACGACTGTGCATTCTTGCAGTCACCGCCGTCCACAATCCCTGGATGACAGAGCGTCTGTTTTTAGTACATTGTGTGCTCACTTTTATCCAAGTATATTATCCTTATTTATACGCACATGCGTGTTATGCAGTGTGTGTATATGCGTGCGTACGTGTGTGTGAGAGAGAGCAATTTGGTTTTGATTTTACCCTTGGTTATTCATAAAAACATCGTTCAAATTTGAATGTGCTCAAAGCCGCGATATGCTCAATGTAATGAGATGGGCCATGAATTACATGGCTTAGCTTGACCTGTTTTTCTCATAATGCCCCCATGACTCAAACACACTGTCTAGTTCCATGGCAGACAGCCAGTGTTATTCTACAGGCAAGTCAAATGAGGGCGGAGTACTCAATGGTAGGGCGCCGGACTCACGCTCCCGGATTCAGGGTTTGAGTCTCCACCAGGCCGCTTGGTGCGGGCGCGGGGGGGGAAGGGTGGGGGGAGGGGGGGGGGGGGATCATGGCGTTAACAGTGGTTCTGATTCTTTTACTTCCCGAACAGACTTTTGAATTAGCCTTTACAACTACGTCCGTGTGTGGACGTACGCATAACGTCTTGCACCCACGTAAAATTACATCACCAAATTTTGGAAGAGACGGTCGTTTACAGTACGAATGACATGCAGACATACTGCACGTGTTCTCCGAGAAAAGTTAAAGGAGCGAGTCAAAAACTGATTTTCTTCAACTGAGCGACACAAGTAACGACTGAACGTGGCGCCAGTAGGTAGCTTTTCAGCCTGCTATACCCAGGTTGGCAGCCCGTTGAATACACTAGAACGTGGATTGTAAAGCGCATAGACCTTGGTCTCTTAACAGAGAACAGACGCGTGTAAGTATTCTCCGTAAATGAATGAAAAATAGAAGCCCACATTTTCTTGAACATCAGGTCCCGTTTCTTGTCAGTTACTGGTAGGGTCGGCTTTTTGTTCCATCGTTCGTCTCACCATCCTCGATCGTGAACTACAGAAATTCGTACATACCGTCAGTCA
>CM031598.1:52914897-52919897 GCA_018398815.1 Conus ventricosus | reverse complement strand
TAAAGAGAGCATCATCATACAGCAATGTTTCAAAAAGGTGCAACCTATGTTTAACTGAAAAATGGTTGATACTATGCAAACCACACTTAGCAACTTTAAACACTAAAACAGAAATAGTAAACAACTGCAGGCATAAATGGAAATCGTTGTTAGTGAACACGCTCAAAACAAAAACCTGAAAGCCCCAAAAACACGTGCAGCCAACCCGCACGTGCAAACAACCGCAACGTGAGCCCACACGCTATATAACATCGGCGGTGGGCAAACCAAAAGCCATCCTGATGACAGCGCAAGGGCGTTCGAAACAAAATTTTTAGATTCCTTTTAATACCTTATTTTAACAAATGTTGCTCCCCAAGGGGTTGAGCGCTCTGGAAATCATTTTGGGTATTTTAACCACATTGATCTATTATATATATATATAAAATATATATATATAATATATATTTATATATATATATATATATATATATTATATATATATACCAAGAGCACAGACACTATCAGCCCTGTCTCCCTGATGAGTCCGATCCAGAGGACGAAAGGCCTCGGAGCAGGCAATGCAAATAGATGTGCCTTCGAGAGGGATTACGATGGTTCCCTCTGGCAGCTAGTGAAGGGTTTCTCATATTTATAATATATTCCCCCCTTTTCCCCTAAAAGTTTAAATCTTTGCCAAGTCATTATTATAACGACCGAAGAATTGTTAGCCTGCACTTGTTTTCCCCCACTACTTAATTGTTCAGCTATATATATATATGTTACGCTCAATGTGAATAATTGCCTAATGTGAACATTAGGCAATAAATTTGCCTATTGTAAACATTAAGCAAGCAATTTGCCCAATGTTCACATTAGGCAAATTACTTGCTTAATGTTCACATTAGGCAAGACTTTCACATTAGGCAATGGCATTTTGCCTAATGTGAATACAATGAAGAATCAACGGTTAAAAACTATCGGGCGCCGTTTGTTGCAAACAGGGACTAACGAAATCGCTCATTGTCCCCGGCACTGTTATCTCAGGGTGTTATTGCTTGACAAGTTAACGTGCTGGTTGGACTGAGCTATAACTCTCACTCTTTACATGTTTCTTGTTTTATACTTGGAGTGTTGTTCACTATTTTGTGTTTTTTGATGAGGGACGTCATCTGAGCGAAGCCCTTTCCTTCATCTGCTCTCATTTTAGAGTTAAAGGAAGACTGGATTTCTCAAGACTTTTGAAGGTAAAACCTCTCTCTCTCTCTCTCTCTCTCTCTCTCTCTCTCTCTCTCTCTGATCCTTCCATGTCTCTATATCTTTATTTCTCTTTCTATCTCTCTTCTCTCTGACACCCCTCACACGCCCATCCCTCTCTCCCTCTTTCTTTCTTTCTTTCTTTCTCATTCTCGTTGTCCCTTTTGCTGTTTGTTTTAGTTTGCGCAATATGTACCAAATTGCCTTTGAACTTAATCTGCGTCTCTTTCGCTCTTCTATCGCATTTGTTTGTTTTTTTTAGTTTGGGCAACATGGACCAAGCTGCCTTTGAACTCAAGCTGCGTCAAGCACTGGAAGGCAAGGCAGAGAATTGTGTCATCCAACCCACCCGCCAGCGTGATCAGTTGATACAGGATATGCTACGGATTAATTCTGATGGAGCCAAGTCTACATTTGACTTTAACCTCAAAAGACATTACGAAGTACTGCGCATTGGCACTGCTGACCGACTGATTCGCAAGAGAAAAGATCCAAAGGAAGATGAATTCAAGTTTGTTGCGTCTCTGGAAGAAGTGTTCGGTGTTATAAAAGCAGCCCATGAAGCTATTGGCCACGGTGGTGGGAAAAAAACAATTGCTGAGGTGAAAAAGAAATGGTCAAACATCACACAGGAATCCTGCTACCTTTACATTTCCTTCTGTGAGCACTGCCATCAAAAAAAAGCCAGACAAGCTCCAAAGGGTCTGGTAGTGAAACCATTACGCAGTCATTCATATCCATTCAAGATGCCAGATCGATCTGATCAACTTTCAGACTTTGCCTATGGAGATTTCAAGTACATCATGACTTTTGTCAATCATTTCAGCAAATTTTGCGTGCTGCGTCCACTGACATCAAAAGAGGCAGAAGAGGTTGCAGCGAATCTCCTGGACATCTTTCTGACATTTGGAGCACCTGCTATTTTGCAGTCCGACAACGGACGGGAGTTCGTTAATACCATCATCGCAGAGCTTGCAACGCTTTGGCCAGAACTGAAGCTGGTGACAGGACGTCCGCGTCATCCTCAAAGCCAGGGCGCTGTTGAACGTCTAAATGGAGTCATCCAGGACAAACTGACCATTTGGATGAAGGAAAACAACAGCAAGAAGTGGTCAGTGGGCCTTAAGTTTGTGCAGTGGCAAATAAACATCAGCCGTCACGAAACAACCGGTCATAGTCCATTCAAAGTCACATTTGGACAAGATCCGCAGGTTGGATTAGGTTCATCTGTACTGCCAAGTACAGCACTCGGTGACATATTGACAGAGGAAGATCTTGATGCATTTATGGAAGAACACGAAGCATCAAACGAGACAGAGACAGATGCTGAAGCAGCTGCAGAACCAGAGGAAGAACCAGAGACAGAGGCAGCTGCAGAGGCAGAAGTGAGACAGAAGCAGAGGCAGTAGTAGAGGCAGAAGAAGACACAGTAGCAGAGTCAGAGGCAGAAGCAGTAGTAGCGACAGCAACAGAAGCAGAAGCAGAAGCAGAAACCCAGCATACCCAGCTTTCAACGAGATCCGTGCTTCTGCTGAACAGGAGAGAATGTAAATATGCGGGTTTACGACCACCCATCTTATTTTGCACGAAAACCCCCCTTTTCACATACAAGTCACGCCCTTCTCATATTAGTTTTGGCCAAAATTAACACCTGTTTACACAAAAAATTAACACGCCAAAACCTCTAAAATCGACGTAATTAGCACATTAAAACGGGGGTTTCCGTGCAGAATAATATGGGCGATCGTGAACAAAGATATTTACATTCTCTCCAGGCACATAAAATCAACTAAAAATATATATGGTTGGACAATCTTGTTTGTTTACAACCCGCTGCTAGGCCAGTTAAATCAATATTGGTCCTGCAGCCATGTGCAGTGGCGCGTGCAACGTGAGAGCGCCGCCAGTGAATTGTTAATCATCAGGTGACGAGCTCAGATGTCACGTGCACACATTCAACCAATCGGCAGGGAGTATGACGTCATTTTGGCTGGGGAAGCTTTTGTGTCGCTAACAACCGGACAGAGCTATTGTCATTTCACATTTGGAAGGCGTGCTGTGGTGAATGGACATGTTTCAGTGATAGAGTGTTTTGCTTGTAAAAGATTTGTTTAAATTCATGTCGGGTGATAGTGTTTCTTCTTGTGAAGAAGCAGAATTATTTGGCAGTCCTTCTTCACAAGAATTAAATCAGGAAATTTTTGAAGCGCAAGCAGTTAATCAAAAACTGTTAGATTTTTCTCAACAAAAAACTCCTTTAATTCTTCTAGAAGGCATGTATCAACAAGAGCAAGCTACTCGTTATGGACAGAAGAAGAACAGCATGTACTAGAAGAGAATAGAATATATTTTGAGCAGATGGTCTCAATAGCGGTTAAGGCTAAATTGTGCGTAACAACAGAAGTATCACACTGTGTGTGTGTGTGTACTGTTAGACAAGTGTTTAAAAATAGTAACGATCATGCATGTACGGTTTCAAAATAGTAAATGACGTGGCTCTAAATATAGTAACGATCATGCATGTACGGTTTCAAAAATAGTAAATGACGTGGCTCTAAATATAGTAACGATCATGCATGTACGGTTTCAAAAATAGTAAATGACGTGGCTCTAAATATAGTAACGATCATGCATGTACGGTTTCAAAAATAGTAAATGACGTGGCTCTAAATATAGTAACGATCATGCATGTACGGTTTGCTGCCCTATGACATTTGCGCCTGCCCTGCTTCGGCTGTGTTATTGTTTGTGCTTCGCCCTGCTTCAATGTCTGCTTCAACGCCCTGCTTCAGGCTGCCTTTTCAGGTGGCTGCCAATAGAACTTAAACAGATCCTGTGATTATTGATTCAGGACTCTGATAAGTGATTTTGGTGGCTGTCTCGAATTTACGACGTTCAAGTGTGAACCACAAAAAGCTCCTTTCACACTCCCCTGCAAACACCTCCCCATCTATTGTGCGTTTGTTTGTGCGTTTGTTTGTTTGTTTGTTTGTTTGTTTGTGTGTGTGTGTGTGTGTATGTGTGTGTGTGTGTGTGTGTGTGTGTGTGTGTGTGTGTGTGTGTGTGTGTGTGTGTGTGTGTGTGTGTGCTTGCATTTATGCATTAAAGCGGGCGTGTGCGTGCATACTTGTGTGTGTGAGAGACAGACACACAGAGAGATGACGGAGAGGGAGAAACTGATTAATTAATTTTTTTAATTTATGATTTTAATCTGGTTTAAAAAATGAACCCCAACGTAGTTATAAAGCTTACAGAAATATTGATGATTTTGGGTGGGCGATTAATGCAGGGGTTGATAAAGAAGTGTTAAAGGGCGTGTTTGATGAATTTATAACAGAACTTTTTGAAAACTTAACTATTCGAGAAAGCGTATTGAAAGCTGTTAGTAAAATCCCAGAGTCTTGGCCTAAACCAGTAATTAAACTTTTTACTATTTTACTTGATAATATTGCCCCGAAGATGGTGACCTGCATGTGTCTGATGATCTTGAAGGAGTAACTGTTACCTTTAAACCTGATCAGTTTTTACGATTAGAAAAAGACTGAGTAATAAATAATAACTGAATTTATAATTATTTTTTTATTTATTTTAGATTTAAAAATGGCTGCCAAACTCAGTGAATCTGATTTAAAGAAGTGTAATGAACTATTTGACGAACAATGAAGCATTAAACATTGATTTTAGTGAATTTTGGTTTGAGAATGATGTAAACAATATAATAAAAGATCATAGTGAACTATTAAAGAAGAACAACCATTGATTGA
>CM031598.1:52905684-52913897 GCA_018398815.1 Conus ventricosus | reverse complement strand
AACGCACACACTAGCGAAAAAGCGCTTACATACAAGGACTAACGAAAACACGCACGCACGCACGCGCACACGCGCGCACGCACACACACACACACACGCACACACACACACACACACACACACACACACACACACACACACACACACACAACACACACACACACACACACACACACACACACACACACGCACACACACACGCACACAAACCGCATACTCAGGCACGGGGAAGCAGATACGCACAGCACACACGGGAAAGCAGACACGCACAACCACTCACGCACACCTCGCATACACACACACTCACACAAACTGACATCTGTGTATGACCGGGACTTTTGAATTATCAGCCGAAATAGACTGTAAAATATGAGTTTTTAGTTTCGTTTTAAAGACTGGAAAAGAGTCACAGTGCCTGATGTCGTGTGGAAGAGAATTCCAAGTTTTAGGAGCCAGGAAGGAGAAGGAACGATCCCCCTTCTTTTGCATTTGAATCTGGGAGGAACCAGGAGCAACGAGTCAGAAGACGAGCGAAGGGTTCTAGCTGGGCAGTATGAGTTTAGAAGGTCAGACAGATAGGCTGGAGTTCCAGATTTAACAGCATTGAAACAGAGGCATGCGATTTTATATGTCACCCTGGCTTTGACCGGTGTAACGTAAAGTTTTAACTCCCCGAATGGTTTAACTCCCAGGGAGTTAAACTGTTCATATGTAAATTTTAACTCCCCGGGAGTTAAAATAGAATGACTCCCACCCTGTGCCAAAATAACTCCACTCAGTAAAACTTCAAAATGTTTTAAAATCTTTTTTGTACAAGTCTCAACAAATTCTTGAAACATTAAGGGGGGAGTCATTTTGTACATATATCAGACTTAACTCCCACCCTGTAACAGAATGACTCCCCTGGGATTAGTACAGATTAACTCCCGGGAGTTAATCCATGCGTGTAACAGTTTAACTCCCTGCCCACTAAGGGGAGTCAGTTTTTCACAGTTTAGAATAACTCCCCTGGGAGTTAATGTGTACACGTGTTTTCTGACTCCCAGGGAGTTACTTTGTAACAGAGGGGGAGTTAATCTGATCATGACTAAGATGACTCCCCACCCACCTATTCCCAGGTGTCTTTCGGTAAGAGAATGGAGGATATTTAATGTTCATGATCATCATCATCATGGGGAAAGGAAATGTCCGTGTACATGTTCATGTGCTCATCTATGCATGTCCTTGATATTTTACTATTCCTTTTTGTATATAATCTGTATGTAAAGTATGTATATACATGAATTAATGGTTTGATGCCTTTGGTAGAAATACTGTACCTTCAGTCTCTGGCGTTCTCTCTCTCTGTCTCTGTCTCTGTCTCTGTCTCTCCTCTCTCTTCCTCTCTCTCTCTCTCTCTCTCTCTCTCCTCTCTCTCTCTCTCTCTCTCCCTCTCTCTCTCTCCTCCTCTCTCTCTCCTCTCTCTCCTCTCTCTCTCTCCTCTCTCTCTCTCTCTATGCGACTATCAAACAGTCACCCATAAGTGTAGGCCATTACACTCAAATGGTGTAGAAATGAAAAATATTCATTTTTCATTGTCATGCCGCCAAATTAGGGAGTGGGGGGGGGGGGGAGAGGGTAAGGAAGGTGGGGGAGAGAATGACGAGTAGTCGCGACGTGACGAAAAATTGTTTGTATTGACTCGCTACATCTGGGAGAGAAGGAAGGAGAAGAAGGGTTGGCGTGGATTAGAATTTTGTGTGCGAGACACATGGGATAGAGAAAGAAAGGGGGGGGGGGGTGTCTGTTTTTGTTACAATTTGTACAAGAGGGTGGTTGCTTGGGACCGATCTGATGAAGTTGTCAAGTGACTCGTCACAGGTGTGGTGGTGTGCGTGTGCCAAGCTAAAAATGAAAGTCGGCCAGCTAATCAGAAAAACACACATTTTTCAATAAAATTCAGGACACGTGACTATTTCACAGAAACCAATAAATCGAAGGAAACAATTCTACCTGACAAGTCTTGATCTGGCAAGTTAGTGTAAGAACACACACACACACACACACACACACACACACACACACAACACACACACACACACACACACACACACCACACACATTTCGAAAAGAAAAGAAAAGAAAAAAAAATATATATATATATATAAGATGCATGGGTGGTAGCGAGGTGCGGGGAGTGGGTGGTGGGTGGGAGTCATTCTGGTGGTATGTCAGAATAACTCCCCTGGAGTCAAACTGAAACACAGAGGAGTTAGTTTTTTATATTCTAGTTTAACTCCCAGGGAGTTAAAATTTACAAATGAACAGTTTAACTCCCTGGGAGTTAAACCATTCGGGAGTTAAAACTTTTCGTTACACCGGCAACCAGTGAAGTCTGCATAATAATAGTTGAGGGTGTTCTTTGAAGGGAGCTTTGAGGATTAGTCTAGCAGCACAGTTTTGAACGTGCTGAAGTTTTTTGGTGAGGTAGTCGGGAAGGCCTGCAAGTAGAGAATTACAGTAATCGAGACGCGAAAGCACGAGAGAAGTGGTGAGAGGTTTGGTTGCTTCCGTGGTAAGGAGATGTCGGATAGCACCTATACGTCTAATTTCCAGAAAGCATATTTTACAGACATGGTTCACCTGTGCCTTCATATCAAGATCGCTGTCGATAAAGACACCAAGGTTTTTAACCTTTTCTGAGAAGGGAATAACAGTACTGCAGATCAGAAGTGAAGAATTTACAGAAAGAGCGGGTGTTTTTGCTGCTGGTAAACTGAACAGCAAGGCTTCAGTTTTGTCGTGGTTTAGCTGAAGTTTGTTTTCAGCCATCCAGTCCCGAACGACGGACACACATTCAGACAATTCGCCCTTCATTTGGTCAAGCTCAGAGGCATTCCCCGAGCGTCTTAGCTGGGTGTCGTCGGCAAACATCTGGTGAGGACAGGAGTGAGTTTCAAGGATCTGAGAAAGAGGATGCGTGTACATTACAAAGAGTACAGGTCCAAGGACGGAGCCCTGTGGAACCCCAGATTCCAGCTTGGCTAAACGAGATCTGACGTTGTTGACAACGACTGACTGGTGTCTATCTGACAGGTATGACTTGAACCATTGAAGGGCTGTTCCTGTAACCCCGAAATAGTGCTGCAGACGTTGCACAAGAATGGAGTGATCAATTGTGTCGAAAGCAGCGGATAGATCGAGTAGAGCAAGGATAGAGACCTTTTGTTCATCGGCAGCAACAAGGAGATCATTTACAACACGAAGAAGAGCAGTTTCGGTACTGTGACCAGCACGATAGGCAGACTGAAAGGGATTTTGAAGACAGTTAATCTCGAGATGGGATAGGAGCTGTGAGAGAACAACTCTCTCTATGAGTTTGGAAACAAAGGGAAGATTTGAGACTGGACGGTAGTTTTTCAGCTGATTTGGGTCCATACCAGCCTTTTTTCAGTAAAGGCTTAACAAGAGCGAGCTTGTGTTCCTTTGGAAAGTCACCAGACTGAACAGACTCATTGACAAGACGGGTAAGAACGGGAATGAAGAGATCCGAGTTCTCAAACAGAAGTGACGTGGGTATCGGATCCAGTTCACAAGTTTTGTGGGGCATGTCTTTCAGGATCTTACTCACTGTGTCTTCAGACACTGGTGAAAAGAAAGCAAGGGGTGTTTCAACATCAGGACAGGTTGTGGGAACATGAGAAGTCTGCATGCTGTCAATGTTCTGTCTGATAATTGGATTTTGCTGTTGAAAATGTCGCTGAAAGATTGGGAAGTTCGGTATGAGGAATGTTGCTAGGGAGGGGGGACGTGTCGATCTTTCCCAGCAGAGAGTTAGTAATCGCAAACAGTTCTTTACAAGTCTGACTTGCATTGATTTTGGAAGAATAGAAATCTTGTTTTGCTTCAAGAAGTAAACAGTTTACCTCATCCTTCTTAAATGAAGCTTACAAAGATGGAGAACGATCGACAACACAGATATATGAGTAAAGAACAGATTGATATAGAAAATGAAGAGAGCAAATGGAAGAGAGAAGGGAGAATAACTATGACATAAACCGTGAGGTAAATAATAAGTAACATGTTAGTGTGTCCATGGAGAGTACTGTGGGCTGGTTTTGTGGGGACGGACAGGTACATACTATTTTTTGATGTTGATGCCTCATGGGCAGAGGGTCCCCAGAGTGATAGTAATATGGGATTTGTCAAGTCCAGCTGGAACAAAGTAAAAGATTACAAACCTGCTTTTTGGACCTAACTTTTGATTACTTAGAAGCTTGACAAAGACTCCAGAAAACTACTTTGCACTCCATACTGAACACAATCATAACACCTAAGTCTCTCGATGCCATCCCCAACTCAAAACAAAAAAGCGTCAAAATCTGTCCTCCCCACCAAGCCAGACACCATCCCATTTGGCCCAAAAGGCTCGTTCAGAATTGAATGCATATTCTCTTCTCAGAGCTGCAACATTATGTATGCTTTTTTCACTGTGAACTGTGCAATAGGAAGCATATAGGTGAGGCATCGTACACTTATTTTTTTAATACCTGGCTTATCAATCGCTCTGCACTTAACCATTCCCAACACAACATCAATCACGTCAAAGTCTTGTCACTGACAATTATATAGTGACAACTTTGAGCGTACTTTGTGGGAATCCCATCTTCTTGCCAGACTGGGGACTCTCAGCCCACTTAACCTCAATGTCCCAAAACAGTGTGCCCCTGTCCACTCCCACAGCACCAGCCCGAAGTACTCTTCACAGACACACCACCGCATCACCCATTATGTACCTAATGTATGTTATAGATGTTACAGCTGTTCTGTCTTATGGGCTTCCTTTACTATCTTCAGTTTCCTTATCATTTCATTCTTTACTCACTTAACTATCCACCCCTTTTCTTATTCTGATCTTATTTCAAATAGCTATATTTCCTCTTTTACATATATTTTCTTCTTTCGTTAATTTTCTGCTTGTCTGATCGCTTGTCTGTTTGTTTTCTTCTTCCTCTGTTTCAGTAGTACTGTTAGCTTTTCACTTGCTGATCCCTTTTTTGTCTTTACACAAACTTAGCAGTAGTAATACTAGTAGTAGTAGTAGAAGTAGTAGTAGTAGTCGTAGTTGTAGTTGTAATACTATTATTATTATCATCATCATTATTTTCATGATCATCATTGTTATCATATATTATAATTGTTGTTGTTGCTGTTTTTATTGAGTTTATCACTGTCATTAGTAGTAGAAGAACCAGTAATATTAGAATTATTATTATTATCATTATTATTTTTATTATCAAATCATTATTTTTATTGTATGATGAATTTTATTCCATTTTTAACATCTAAATTCCTGTGTATTTGTATATTCATCAGATTTATTTCACTGTCTTTCCCATTTTGTATATCACTATGATCATTTTCATTGTTTTTATGATTATTATCATCATTATTACGACAGCTGTCTATATATTTCTTAGATTTTTTTTACTATCTTTTCAATTCTCTGTAGAATCAGTAGTGGTAGTTGTTGAAGGAGTAGTAGTAAGAGTAGGAGTAGTAGTAGTTAGTTGTTGTTGTTGTTGCTGTTGTATACGATTTATATTTGTTGTTGGTCGTCGTTATTACTTTTATTGTTGGATCATGTGAGTCACCATTGTCTTCCGACAGGAATCAAGACTGGACAGGCTTGTACGCCCCAAACAGACCCGTTCTGTCGTGCTGGTGCCTTTTGCGAACATGGAAGCGTCTGCAGTGAGTACCCACATTACGTTACGTAGACGGATCGCATGAGATCGGCTGTATTGATCACACGATTTTTCATCCGCTATATCTAAGGCGTTAATACCGTTGTGAGTGCGTTCAATACTGTTTTGAGTGTTTGAAGTGTGCAGATGAGGAATATAGGTCAGAGACTTCTCGTTTATGGTACATTGTTAAAAATGGTGTTACTTCGAAAAAATGTCTTCTGACACCAAGCCTCTGAAAGGCAGCATTTGTTTGTTTAGTATTGAAGATTTTCTAATCGTAAACAGAACCATGGTCTAGTCCGTTTATGCTTTCCCCCGGTTTATTCTCAGTGTTTCTTTTCATTATTAATTGATGTGTTTGGTTTACAAAATTTGTGGCTATTGTTATAATACTGTCAGGTCATTTATATGTTGGGGGGCCTTGTTAATTGTCTGTCTGTCTGTCTGTACGTCTGTCTGCCTGTCTCCCTCTCTCTGTCTCTCGCTCCTCTCTCTCTCTCTCTCTCTCTCTCTCTCTCTCTCTCTCTCTATCTCTCTCTCTCTCTCTCTGTCTCTCTCTCTCTCTCTTTGTCAAACAAACATGCGTTGTTAAACAGTGAACATCCAATACATTTATCTAAACCATTCATAAAATCAGTTCTGAAGAATGTCGTTTCCATGACCCTTTGTATTGAACTCCTGCCATGTAAGTGTAATACGAATGGCCACTTCTAGATTCTTGTTGGGTTTGTATTTCTTTATAACCTAGGACCAAAGAGCTGAAGGTTCAAACATTTGCATTTTAGCAGCATCTGTACTTGCAACAGACACAAAATTAGTGATAGTAATACACTTAATTTGTAGTGTACTATCAGCAGCAATTGAAGCATTTATTCTGTCATCTGTAGTTGCGAGTATCGTGTAAAATAGTAGTAGCAGCAGCAGCAGCAGCAGCAGCAGCAGGACCAGCAGTAGTAGTAATAACAGCAGCGGTAATAGCAGCAGCAGCAAAAAGAGAGCAGCGGCGGCAGTAACTGTACTAACAGAAACAGCAATATCGTAGTAAATCTGCTTTGGTAGCAGTTACATTTTCGGCAGACAAACTTTAAAGCCAGCAGAAGAACGAAAGTGCATGCTGGTTGTCATATCAGAGCGACTGAAAGTGAGGAACAGCAGAAGCAAATTAGAAGTTGCTGGAGCGACAGAACGAAAAGGGGGAGAATGAGGAGGCTGCGGAGGGACTACTGCTGTGGTTGATGCTATTGGAAATAGGACAAATGATGATGATGGCATCCGTCTGTCTCGAGAGACAATGGTGTTGCGCCGTGGATGAGTCAGTTGTGGAGCTTCAGCGCCTGCTGTGGCTGAAAAGCCCGAAATAGGATAGATAAATAGTAAAAGTAACATCGACCAAGATGATGGTCGGCCTCAACACCACCATCATTACTGATACATTCATCGAAGGTCAGAAGTAGAATCACTTCAACAATTCATTAATCTAGGATCCATCATTAGCACTGCGGGATGCAAACCAGAAATCCTCTCAAGGGCACCAGAGACAATCACAGCACTGTCCAGATTAAAATCTTTCTAGAACGATAAGAACGATACATCTCCATGAAACTCACGACTGGGCTCCTTTACGCACTAGAAGATTCTATCTTCCAGTATGCATGTGATACATGGACCCTCTCAGCGCATCTGAATAAAAAAGAATCCGAGTCATGGGACTGAGACGTTATTGTATGATGCTAAACATCAAATACACTGATAACATCACCAATCAACAAGTGCGTAAAACCATCAGACAGCACATAGGACACAAATCTACTGACATCGGTCAGGAAAAAAAAAACTGTTTGTAATGCCATGTAACAAGATTCAATGGCCTTGGTTAAACTGTCCTTTATGAAACTGTTGAAAGATAAAGATGCAGGAGAAGACAGTAAAAATCGATGGATTGAGTGGATAGGAAAACATTTGCAAAGGGCTAGTGAATGCAGAAGAAGGAAAGAAGAAGAGTAATATGCACAGAGTGAGCTACACGAGTAATGAGTGACAGAAATCAAATACTAAGCTGAAATGTGTAAGGTAGAAACTTAATAAGCAAACATCACTGAAACCTGACATATTTTGTAGTTGTAGATTTGGCAGTGACAAATTTTATTTTGAAAGGTACATTATTTACCCAGATTCCCAGCACACACGGGACGTTGCAAAATTGCAATATGGAACTGACACATGAACATCCGTATTTTTTTGCCTTTGTGTGTGTGTGTGTGTGTGTGTGTGTGTGTGTGTGTGTGTGTGTGTGTGTGTGTGTGTGTGTGTGTGTGTGTGTGTGTGTGTGTGTGTCCGTCCGTGGTCACAATGTGTTCCACTCGCTCCAAATAAAACAACCGGGCCGATCTTTCTGAAAATTTGTAGATGTGTTCATTATGGGTGACGGATGATGCCCGATGTTTATTTTACCGTTATACTCGTTACTAACGGCTGTAACGGCCC
>CM031598.1:52895684-52903184 GCA_018398815.1 Conus ventricosus | reverse complement strand
GTGTTCAGCATACATTCTCCATTCGATGAAGAGAAGACATTAACGCATCAAAGATGCAATGGAGAAAGATTTTGTCTTTTGCCTCACCTTTCCTTTATTCTACTTCAGTGGAGTAACATTCGTTCGCGTAGATAGCTTGCCACTCTTAGGCGAGAGACTCGTTCAGTTGGCTTTGCTGCCCTCCAAGGTAAAACCCTTTGCCAGCTTTCTGTTGTCTGCTGTTCAGCGAGGTTGACCCTACTGCGTGTACGTACCCTTTTTTGTAGCCTGCACGCGAATCACTGTGTGTGTGTGCTTCAAACTTGACAGTTTGACGGCATCAGGTTTGATGTGTTATAACAGACAGCCACACCGTAAACAGGAGGTATAATAGTGCCAGTCAAGTCAAGAGGACTCGGTGAATGCTTTCAATGTGCACAATGAAACGCCCCGCTTACTAAAAGCAGATATTGATCGTTCAACACTTTTTTGAACGCATGACGGACCTAGATCCAGAAGTACAGTCGTGTCTTCTCGAAAGTAGTCTGAGTTACGTCTCACACAACACCCCCCTCCCCCCGGAAAAATAGAGGGGGTGATGGTGTTATGATGAAGATACCAAACCCGCAGGTGTTTCTTCCCTGTACTCCGTCATGTACTGGATTGGTTATAAATGTTGTATTGATGTTCCTTGCTTCAAATAAGCTTTGTCAATCAGATATCCTTTGTACTGTTTCCCACAAAGTTGTCAACTCTGCATGAATATTCAGTTGATGCCAGCTTGATAAACTTTCAATCTGTTCATTTTTCTCAGTCAGAAAGATACTCTCGCTGGAGTCTGGGGGAAATACATATACAATACTACTGTAATCATTCAGGATGTCTTTCTAATTTCGAGTCAACGCGATCTTTCATATTAAGTCACAAGTATACAGTCTTTCAGCACATTCGAACACCTGTATTTGCTGCTGATGCTGGAGCTTATGCCACTACTACTTTAACTATGACAACGATTATTACTGCTGTTACTATTGCTGATGCTTATGTTGCAGATGATATCACTCTCACTATCATTCTGACTGCTACTCGACTGTTTGGCTGTTTTTGCCCGTTATGCCGTTATTTAGGTTCAGTAATAAATAATTTCAGCCAAATGCTTAATTTCTACTTACAGATACAGCTTCACTTGCTGCTGCTACTAGTACAATTACGACTGCTACTGCTCTGTTGTTTGATATGTTTCTGCTACTGCTGTTACCACTATAACAGTCGTTGCTACCGCTGCTGCTGCTGCTGTTACGATTACTACCACCACTACTACCACCATTATAGCTGCCACTGCTGCTGTTGCTTCAATAACTTTGACGACAAAATTGTGATGATTGCGGCTGATAGAAAGATTATTCTAATAGCAGATGGTAGTGTACACAAATTTTGTATTATATTCATAATTAGTACTGTTTATGCTGCGGTGACTGCAGCTGTTGCTGCTGCTGCTGCTATGACACGAGTATCAGGTACAGGTTCACCTTACCACTAACATTGATATAAGCAGCGCTGCTGCTCATTAAATGTGACTCCTTTCGACTCTTTATCAGAAAGACAGATGGGAGGTCAATGTACCAAAGATGAAGACTGTGTAGCAAACACCATTTGCGACGGTCAGAACCAATGCAGTAAGTGATGATTTTACTGGTACACACACACACACACACACACACACACACACACACACACACACACACACACACACACACACACACACACACACACACACACACACACACAGATGCACTCGCCTCGCGTGCACATGTTTGCACACGCCCATACACATATATACAGACACTCACACGTACATACACATTCACACACAAACATACACAAGTTTGCATGCTCGTCATATGCAAACAGTTATGAACGGTTATTTTGTTTTTATTTAGATCAAACCTTTCTAATGAAATCGGTCAAAATAGTTGAAGTAATCCTTAGATGAAAACAAATGAGCATGTGCAACGTCTTCACCGACAAATATGTCGTCAGGTCTACTGTGGATGTCCAGCTGCCATGTCTATACAGTGGATGACTTCACCTCTGACTTGAGCACTTACATGGTCTAGAAAATCATACACCAGATTTTTCAGATGATGTTCGGTCTTGCCATTGATGACATAGGCCAAACTGTGCCTTGCTCTAACTTTCTTTCTTGGCCCATCGTTCTTTGTAATTAGACTCTGGCAAAACATTTCGGGGAGCCAATGACTACATTTTTTGTGTCTTTATAAAAGTTGCTGACAAACTTCCCGATAGTGCTGCCACTTTAAAACAAGATACAGGCACATTATCCTATGATGTCGGTTATTATGTCTTCTGTCACTTTGTAACAAAACACAGGAAAGACGTCTGTTGCCACCAACGATTACTTTGTATCTCTTGTTCCCTAGCCCCTTTACCGCCGGGGAGTTGTTGCTCTTGGTATCCCATATGCCAGAGAAAAAGCTCAGTTTCTATTCGATCCCACAGCTATAAGTTGACAGTGGCGTTTTTCGCTCGTGGGCTCTGCAGTCATGAAATATTGGTTAATGCACCTATGGAACGTTTCCATGGATGTTCTGTGGAGTCACACCCAGTGGCCATTACACAATGGCATCTGCCGGGGAGCAGTTATGTACCTTGATGTCTTAATGGAATGCGCTGCGCATGCTGCACGCTATGTGAACATTGGGGAGGCTTTCAAGGGCAGTGAAGAATTGCTCGCAGTTGGTCTGTTTGGCAGTTGAGGACAGTTTTTCTCTGGGTGCCACTCGCAACTTCGGATTATCTTTTTTTTTCTTGAAAAGCAGACCTCTGCGCAAGTTTTATGGGCAGAACGTAAGCCAACTTCATTCACACGATTGTGCATTCAATGAATTCCCTGATCGAAGGATAAGCAGATGACATGCCCCCTATGGTGGTATTCATGTCCCCTATCGATCCATCTCTCTCATGCCAATTCAACATAAGCGTCCACAGGCTACGTCAGGCTTTCTTATATATTCTATGTCCTGTAATGTCGTAGTTTTTGTTGATCTTTTCTGATCTCAAAATTGTATTGCAAATGTTAAAATAATTAATACACATAGGTTTTCAACATCTAATGTTTTTGTTTGAAAGTTGTATGCTCCTTGTTGATGAAAAAGCAATAAAAGCTATTACCAGGAGCGCAAGTCTTCCGAATAAATCTGAAATCCAGATCAGAAGAAAATTTGAAAAGTTTGTCTTAGGATCGGCGAGATTGTGTTTGTGCAGTCTCCTGTTCAGAAAGATTTTGTGAAGGTGTTTTCTGGTACCTAGATATTTGGGGAAAATACTATTTCTCTTTTGTTCATCTTGAATAAATTCTATTTGTGACGCATTTTAAAATATAGAGTAAATGCTCTGGAAAGGGAATAACTGTGAGAGTGAAAATTAGCTAATAAAGCTTGATTGTGAAATCCGAAAATACCGCCATGATTACCGACACACTGTAGTCAGGATAGGGTCAAAGATTCTCAAATTGGTAAAGCGACTTTCTGTCAGTTTGAAACATTTGAAAACCGTGTTGAAAAAATCACTGGAAATGGGTGTAACTTGACGAACCCGACAAAGATGAACTGATCTGGTGCAGAGACCGCGTGTAAGTGTTACATGATCGACGTCGCTACTGTACGTGTTAAAACGTGCTGTATGGACGAACTTCGTAGTACCGCTAAAGTCAGTGTGAAGAAAACATTGGCTACCCCTGCAATCGATCAATTTTACATCAAAGTACGTGCCGCAACCTTCTTAAATGTAAAACTTTCAGAGGATGGGGAGTGAGTGGATGGGCAGCACCACCACAGCACACCACTTAAAACAAAGAGCGATCAGATCTACCCGTTTAAGTCAGGCGATAATTTTTTTTCCCAGCTGACCTCCCTTTGCCTTACTCAAGATGCAGAATGTAATGGATCAAATCAAATTCGTTACAAGTATTCAAACTTCAGGAATGTCTGCGCTTGTTGTTTTTTTTTTTCAAGGACAGAGCCATCTACATATCAACATTTGGTGTTGAACAATTATGTGGGCGTCATTTCAACTATTTTAGTTGAGTAGATTTCAAGACGTTGCTTTTCTAAAGAACTTGGAATAGGGAGAGTGAATAGAAAGATTAAAAAGGAAATCGTCCCTCTTCAAGAGATAGGGAGAGTGAATGAAAATGAAAAAAAAACAGACACCTTCCCTCATCAAGAGATACGGAAAGTGAATAGAGAGGAAAAAAAAAAGAAATGTTCCCTCATCAAGAAATGTGGAGAGTGAACAGAGGGGAAAAACAAATCTTCCCTCATCAAGGGATACTGAGAGTGAATAGAGAGGGAAAAAAAACAGAAATTTTCCTTCATCAAGGGATACGGAGACTGAATAGAGAGGGGAAGAAAGCAGAAATCATCCCTCATCAAGAGAGATGGAGAGTGAATAGAGAGGGGAAAAAACAGAAATTTTCCCTCATCAAATGATACGGAGACTGAATAGAGAGGGGAAAATACAGAAATCTTCCCTCATCAATGGATACGAGACTGAATAGAGAGGAGAAAAAAAAAAACAGAAATCATCTCTCTTCAAGACTGATGGAGAGTTAATGTATATATATTTTTTAAAAACACAACAACAACAACAACCAGACATCTTCCCTCATCAAGAGACACAGAGACTGAATAGAGAGAGGGAAAACATAGAAATCTTCCGTCATCAAGACAGATGGAAAATAAATAGAGAGGGGAAAAAACAGAACTTTTCCCTCATCAGATGATACGGAGACTGAATTGAGATGGGGAAAATACAGAAATCTTCCCTCATCAAGAGATACGGAGAGTGAATAGAGAGGGGAAAAAAACACAGAAATTTTCCCTCATTGAGGGATACGGAGAATGAATAGAGAGGGGAAAAAACAGAAACATTCCCTCCATCAAGGGATACGGAGACTGAATAGAGAGGGAAAGAAACAGAAATCTTCCCTCATCAAGAGAGATGGAGAATGAATAGAGAGGGAAAAAAAACAGAAATTTTCCCTCATCAAGAGAAGTGGAGACTAAATTAAGGGGGGTAAAAAACAGAAATTTTCCCTCATCAAGGTATATGGAGAGTAAATAGAGAGGGAAAAAAACAGACATGTTCCCTCATCAAGAGATACGAGAGTGATTATAAAGGGAAAAAACAGAAATCTTCCTTCATCAAGAGATATGCAGAGTGAACAGAGAGAAAAAAACAGAAATCTTCCCTTATCAAGAGATACGTAGAGTAAATAGAGGGGAAAAAAACAGAAATCTTCCCTCATCAAGAGACTATCCGTGAGGTGGATAACGTTATAATTTGTTCCGCAGTTTGTTAGTATTTCTCCCATAGATGTTATATAACAGGTGAAAGAATGTGAGATCATTGATGAAATACTGAAGCTGCTTCTTCCTGCTCATAGTCAACCTTCACCCATGTCTCCCACATATCTTCCCATCCCCTTCTGTCAGTTCAAAGTTCATGGACAGAAAAAAAAATAACACTAAACGGGGGAAAAAAAACGACAAAATCAATGTAAGAAAACAAAACAATAAAAAAACAGCAGTGTTGCCAAGTACGAATGAATCATACACATGCATACACAAAAAGCGCTTTTTCCTTCTTCCATTTTGAATCATGATCACAGTTTTAGGTCTATTATTTTCTTACATTCTAAAGCCATTTTCTTTAAGATGTACATACAGATCAAAAGACAAGGATATGGATGTGCAGAGTGGTACATTGCTTGTTAGTTTGTATTGAAAATTTCATTTTCAAATTCTGTATTTCTGTTTCAAAACTCACTTGTTTTAGTGCTTGATAGAAAACTCCCTTTTTCACTTCACACACACACACACACACACACACACACACACACACACACACACACACACACACACCACTACCACCACCACCACAACAACAACAACACACACACACACACACACACACACACACACACACACACGCGCGCGCGCGCGCGCGCGCGCGCGCGCGCACAGCACGCACACACATAACACACACACACACACACACACACACACACACACACACACACACACACACACACACACGCACACACACACACCTGAGCACGTGCGCGCTCACATATAATGTAGTTCAGGACTGATGGAATGAATGGGATGGTCAGAATCCAAATTTCAGGACTGGTGCGATGGCCGCAAATCAATTTGAGGCTTGCACCCATGTATTACATTTCAAGACTTCTCTTCATAAATGGTCAGAACTTCGACCATCTGCTATGGAAATGTGCATAAGTACCGATTTCGAACCTTTCTTTCAATCGAAATCAGCCAAGTATGTAAATATGGAGGTCAAATACTTTGTTTGCAATCGACTCCTAAACGAACAGGCTTCGCAACAGAATATCAGTAACCAGTAAGAATATTGAATATAACACAGTTTTAGCCTCCAGTTGCAGCTCTACGTGTGCAATTAAATCAAAATGCTTGAAGTGTTAATCTTAAGGCGAAAACAAGGGTTCTGAGCAGTTTTAAAGTTGCGTTGAAGACCAGTTCCCTCCCCCTCCCCCATTATCATCCTGGTCCCGTCCTAGTTCCTTCTCGCTCTTTTGCCATTTGTGCGTTTAATACTGGTTAATACTGACGAAGTGGACGAGTCAAGATTATCTGGAAAATCATGTGGAACATTGTTTGATTAAAATTCTTATGATAAGACAAACTCAGCATCTGAATTCATTGTAAATAATGATAATAATGATAATAATGAATACTTATATAGCGCCTATTCTCGGCTAGAGACCAAGCTCTAAGCGCTTTACAATCAACACTCGTTTACACAACGGGCTGCCTACCTGGGTAGTGCCGACTGAAGAGCTGCCAGCTGGGGCTTCATTCAGTCGTTGCCCGTGTCATCCAGTCAGTATCGTTCAATATCGATCACTCATTTTCCTTACTTCCTTCATTCTTTCCATTTCTCACGCAGGGTGCATGCTATGTGTAACGTGCCATCCATACCAACGGCCAAACTGGCCTACTCTTCCGAAAGTTGGTGATGGGATTTTACGTGTTAGCAAGATGTTATGCGTGCGTTCACACACGAACCTCGGTTTATAGTCTCATTCGGAGGACTGTATGGGAAATGGAGTCAGAACCAATGTTAACTCCGAGGGGAAAATCCCCCTGTACCGAAACGCCCCGGCGGAGGTTCGAACCCGCTACCCAAGGATCACCAAGATTACGAGTCCGGCGCTCTACCAACTGAGCTATTCCGGCTCATGATATACTGCATTGTGAATCATGTATGTTTTGATCGAGTGTGTATGGTTAAACCAATGCGTTGATTGGCAAAACAGCTTCTCACTGATTTAAAAAAAAGATTGATAGTATCTAATTAGTGAGAATGGGAAGGTGAAAATAGGTATAGCTTCAGTTTGTTTAAGACTTTTAGCTTTACAGCAGCGATAAAGTGTTAAATCTGGTCAGGCATCTTGAG
>CM031598.1:52868184-52890684 GCA_018398815.1 Conus ventricosus | reverse complement strand
GCAAAACCTTACTGACCACTGGAGGGTCTTCACCATACAGCAGCCTCGTCAGTACCTCCAGGATTCCTACTTAAGTGACCAAAGAAGAAGACCATCCTATAGTACTGTTGATCTCATATGATCATCACCCATCAGTGACTGATTAATTTTTTTTTTAAATGAGTGGGTATATATATATATATATATATTATATATATATATATATATATATATAATATATATATGTGTGTGTGTGTGTGTGTGTGTGTGTGTGTGTGTGTGTGTGTGTGTGGTGTGTGTGTGAGGATGTGTGTGTGTGTGAATACGTGTGTGAAAACTTTCCACAGTTAGTCTCATTATGATCATAACTCGCCCAGAATACTGTTTACATGTGGTTCCTCTGTGTGTGTGTGTGTGTGTGTGTGTGTGTGTGTGTGTGTGTGTGTGTGTGTGTGTAACACATGATACCCAGTTTCTCATTGATCATTCCTATCTTTTCTCAACCAGCATGAGCATATTAATGCCAACACATTATTTCACCTGTTACAATGAACATCATCCCACAGCATTGTTTACTTTTTCAACAACACTGTATTAACTTCCCAACCCCCACACCCATACCCTAACCCCACAGTGGATGGAGAAATATGAACTCTCTCCTCCCCCCCCCCATATTACCCTCCTCCTCACCCCATCCCACCCTTTTTTCTCCCCCCCCCCCCCCCAACCCCCCTCCCCACAATTATACCTTGTCACCCATTAATTATTTCCAATCCCTTCCCACCCTTATTAACATTACCCACACCCCATATACAACTACCCACGCGTAACTACTATCACCTCCATCACCACCCAGCAAATCATTTATTTATGTTATTCATTTAATTATTTTCATTCCTTTTTTTAATTATAAATACTTTCATTTTATTCATCTATTTATTTATTAGAATTACTACTACTATCATTATTATCATTACTATCCTTTCTATTTTTTTTTAATTGTATTATTAATTTATTATATATATATATATATATATAAATCCCCTCACACCCCCCCCCCCCCCCCCCCCCCCCCCCCCCCCCCCCCCCCCCCCCCCCACTGAGCACTATTATCAATCCACCTTAACTACTGCCGTCACAAATATATCATACCACTCCCACTAAACCAGCTACACAACCTACAAACCCCATCGTTTCACTCCCCCCTCCCCCTCCATTTCCTCTCCCATAATGTCCTATGTCCTTTTCTTCTGGCGGCCGTTTATTTGAACACATGGACAGATAAGTGACTCTTCGTTCTTTGCTCGTACTGTCCTAAATGTTATCTGTTTTTTGCCTGAAGAAGACCCAAGAGGTCGAGATGCATTGTATCTTGTCCTGTGCTTTGTTTGTCAGTGTCCTTGGCGGTGACTAACCCCCTCTCTTTCTAAATCTTTTCTTCTTCTTCTTCTTCTTCTTCTTCTTCTTCTTCTTTTTTTTTTTAAAGATAGTATTTCACTTTAAAATGAATTTCTGAACAACCTGCAGCAAAATCATCAAAGTTCAATGTGCCCCACTGTTGTTGTGTAAATCAAGCAACAAAAAAAGAGATAAACGGATAGTATTTCGCTTTAAAACGAATTTTCTGAACAACTGCAGCAAAACCATTGAAATGTAATGCGTCCCCTTGTTTTCGTGAAATTCAAGTAAAAAAATAGACAAACGGATAGTATATTGCTTTAGAATGAATTTTCTGAACAACCTGTAGCAAAACCATCAAAATGCAATGTGTCCCACTGTTTTCGAGTAAACCAAGATAGAAGTGAGATAAACTGATATTCCACTTCAAAATAAATTTTCTGAACAAAATGTATAAAATCATTGAAATGCAATGTATCCCACTGTTTTCGTGTAAACCGACCTAGAAATGAGATAAACTGATTGTACCCACCCATTTGTTTCATATTTTGTGACATTTCTGCGAATTAAGAATCCTCTTTGTTTCCCTCAAAATGGCTCAAGTACTTTTGGACCCTTTGGAGCACCATAACGTTTTCATTTTTTCAGCATGCAGAAACCCTTTACATACCCTTGGAAAGATTTTCTTGTCTCCTCTTTCTGTTGATATTTATGTTTTAATATCTTGAAAATGCGAATTCGTTATCATTTGTGGTATGTAGCCACATTAAAAAATTACACACACACACACACACACACACACACACACACACACACACACACACACACATATATATATATATATATTATATATATAAGAGAGAGAGAGAGAGAGAGAGAGAGAGAGAGAGAGAGAGAGAGAGAGAGAGAGAGAGAGCAAGAGAGAGAGCGAGGGAGTGTTGCGCCTTTTTTTTGTCGTCCTGAACCACTTGTATCACCTCACGAGTTTTGTCGTCCATTTCAACCATTTATGTCGCACCTTACGATATTTGTCGTCACTTAACAGCCATTTATGTCGCCACAACCACTTATGTCGTCCATTTTTCCGGGGCAACCTCACGAGTTTTGTCGTCTACATCAACCACTTTTGTCACCGGGGCAACCTCACGAGTTTTGTCATCTTACATTAACCATTTTTGTCGCCCCTTTTATTTAGAAAGAGAGAGGTAAAAAAAAAGTGTCATTCTTTTAAAATGTTGTCTACGGTACCTCTAAAAATTAAAATTTTGTCCACCAGTCTTGTGCAACTTGATTTTTTACTAGCCTAAACAAAGTTTCAAAATGGAGTGACTGATGGCGGCGAACTAAGCAAAATTTAGAAATAGAGTTTGTTTCTTACCGCCAATGACATTGACAAATGTCATGTCATGTGCTTTGTTTGTCAATGTCATTGGCGGTAAGAAACAAACTCTATTTCTAAATTTAGCCTAAACAAACTTATTCACTATCTAATCTCAAGAAAATAGCCAAACTTGATATAAGGTGACTTCAAGGTGAAACATGGGTCTTTAGAAGAGGACAAATTAAAGTTTAAATAAGGAAAAGAATGATGCGTTATATTGAAAGGATGACATTTGTGGATTATGAAAATGCCAATAGCATTCTTTTTGTCACCTGGTTGCCATGGCAACAGCCCAAATTGACTGCAAAATAACCATCTTTTTTCAAGACTACTACTCTCTGAACAATTGAGATATGGTATTTTGTTTTCACATAAATATCTCGAAATTTCTGTTCTAAACAAAACATGGAGGTTTTTAATCTATCTAAAAATCAATTATGGTGACTTTTTGGGGGTTATTTCCAAAATTTGATCGAAAAAAATGTTGTTGTTGTTGTTGTTGTTTTAACTTTTTATCTTAAAATTGACTAAAAATTCCTCTTTGCTCACATATTCAAATTGTTACATGTTTTTGTCTTCAGTCAATTCATATTGTTTATAGCCTAGTCGACCTGATTGGGCCATCTCAAGGCTGACTATCTTCAGTAATGCTCTCCTTTGTTTCTTTATTCCAAAATTTCTACAACCCAAATATATAGGAATAAAACTGACTACGCTCTCAGAGTGCAATGTAGGAATCAGTAAGTGGAAAACAAACTCTCATGTAACAATTTTCTCTTAACCCTGCAGTGCTGGGGAAAATTCGGTAAATTCGGGTACTGCCGATCTTCTCCCTGTAGCTCCCAAACTAATTTATCAATATATATGAAATTTCAGGTGGTAAAATGCCATTCATTCTGTTTCTAATGAGCTATATTTCAAGGTTCTAGCACTATGCTAAGTACCCAACATTGAATATAAAAAATCGTCAAGCAGACATCAAACGTTTCTTTCCCGGTTTTCTGGGTACTGCCGATCTTCTCCTTCTAGCTCCCAAACTAATTTACTGATATATACGATATTTACTGTGATAAAATTCCATTGATTGCTGCCTCTAATGAGCCATATTAGAAGGTTCTAGCTCTATTTTAAGTATTCCAACTTGTATGTCAAAGACCGCCGAACGGACATCAAACGGCGTCGGGAAGAAAAAGAGGGGAGGGGGGGGGGGGGGGGGGGGGGGGATGCTGTAGCTAGCTTTGTTTTTGAGTTATAGAGCGTTGATTGAATATTATATTCATCACCACCATAGGCATAGTTAATAACCTGGAAAAGAATAAGGAAAAACTCCAAAGTGATGAAAAAATGTGTCAAAACGATATATAGCACATCATAAACATTTGTCAACATTAGAAAAAATCATGCATACTCAACATAACACGGATGGACACTCATACATACACTAAACACACACACACACACACACACACACACACACACACACACACACACACACACACACACACACACACACACACATACACACACACACATCCCTGCATTGGGATGCTGCCGGTTCTTCTGAATAAATCGTATTCCCACCTTCTAGAAATTCTGTGCTAGTAATTTCCTCTTTTTCTATTGCTCTCTGTGACTCTGCCTTTTCCCCTTCTTGCTTTGCTGTCGTCTGCTACTCCTTCTTAACACTCTGCCTCCCCTTAGATCATTCACCTTCCTTTTTTCAAGAAATCATTACCATGCTCTTGACTTGCACTGTCACGTGTTCCTTCCATTGGATGTCTGTCGTCTTTCTCTGTTTGGGCCATGTACATCCATTTTGTATTAGTATAAGATAGGTAGGAAAAGTGGGATGCAAAGTTTAGGTAACAGTATCATGGAAATGTTTGTGATAGATTGTTAGTATTAGGCTATTTTTGCCACCTTTTTATGTATTTTTCTTTATCAGTGAATTTTGTAATGAATCGTTGTGGACTTTTTTTTTAACCTGGATTAAAAAATTCAGGGAATGTTGAACGTTCCTTGCACCTCCCAGTTTTATGATCCTGCGAGCATGGCCCATCGTTAGGGCTGGTGAAACATGTCCATTGACGTTTTTGTCGCCTTTGTCCGCGTTACTCCGTCATCAGCAGTGTGGGGAGCAATAACAGATTAACTGATCCAAATTGGGCGTCCCACAAGCTACAGTCAGGTCATAATTGGTGGCGACAAAAGTGGTTGATGGGCGGAGACAAAACTTGTGACCTCGCCCCTGGCGACAAAAGTGGTTAATGGAGACGACAAATCTCGTGACCTTGCCTGGACCCATGGACGACAAAAGCAGTTAAGGGCGACAAAAATGGTTACCAAATTGGGAAAAAAAACTAGTGAGGTACGACAAAATTCGTGAGGTACGTCAAAAGTGGTTAAAGACGACAAAAATGGGCGCTAGAGGGAGTGAGAGTGAGAGAGAGAGAGAGAGAGGAACTTGTTTTTCCCAAAGGTGTACGCACTGGTTTTGACTGTTCAGCCGAGGGATATGTACGTCACTGCATTACCGGAGCAGTGTGTGATTTTGGGAATGTCTGTGGTACGTATGGTTGTTCGAAGTGACTTGCAACGATGGTTGTTTGGACAAGGTCATTGTTTTCGTTTTATGAAAGTTCCGTATAAAAAAGTGGCAAAGTTTCTGATCTTGCAGTCGGTTCTTGATGCTATCAATAATAAATTCCTAAAATGTACGGGGAAAATTGTGATATTTGGGATGTAATTTTTGGTATCACATATCATTTAACGGAGGGCAGAATGGGACAAAATGCATTTAATTCTCAGTAGCTGAATAAAGTGAATACATTGTATTTCCGTGAGTGTGTGCGCGCACGCGCGCGCGCGCGCGCGCGCACGTGTGTGTGTGTGTGTGTATGTGCGTGTGTGTGCACGCGTGTGTTTGTGTGTTAGTTGATTTTTTTCTTTTAAATTGTGTACTATTTAATCGAATACGCCAAGCCTACATTTCGTTACAAAGGGTTTTTATATTTTCTTTTTTCACACATTCTGATTTTCTCATACAAAAGTGAAATCATACATATAAAGCATATCTCTTCCGTGAAAAGCCCAGCTTGCTATGTCTTAAAACTAGGGAAATTAACGAAATCTTTGGGTTGCAAAGCGAGACGACTGCAGGCGGAAATCTGAACAAATCTTAAATAAATGTTAGCGAACCGCCCAGACAACGTGGACAAACGAGTCACAAGACAAAACACAACGCGTTTCGACTTCTTAGGTCTTCGTCGGGTGATAAATAAACGAATAAAACAACGAAAATTCACTTAGCTTTGATCGCTTCAGATCGCTTAGGGTTCAGCGCAAGGAAGAAGGCGTTGAATGCCTTCTTCCTCGCTGAACCCTAAGCGATCTGAAGTGAATTTACGTTGTTTTATTCGTTTATTTATCACCCGACGAAGACCTAAGAGGTCGAAACGCGTTGTGTTTTGTCTTGTGACTCGTTTGTCCACGTTCTCTGGGCGGTTCACTAAAATTTATTTAAGATTTGAAATCTTTGAGTTTTTAATGTTACCCTCTTTTGGTTTAGTATACTCCCATGCCAAACTCATCGCCTGCAATTGTCAGTTTGCTGCTGTGTTTCGCCTTTTTAGCTGCTCTGTGCAATTGTCCCCTGTCACAGTGTCAGCCTCGCGATTCATGTTTGAATTTTCTGTAAAAGTTTTACTTGGTATAGCACAAACGTTATGTCTTCTATTCCTCACTGTCTTGTTTCAGTTCTTTTTGTATTCCCAGTTCTTATAGAACAGAGAATACTTTACAATGGGAACAAAGGAATGCTGTCTGTGTGTGTGTCTGTGGTCAAAATGTGTTCCACTCGCTCCAGACAAAACGTCTGGGGCGATCTTTCTGAAAATTTGTAGGTATGTTCATTATGGGTCACGGATGATGCCAATGTTTATTTTATCAGAATAGCCGTTACAAACAGAGAGAGAGAGAGAGAGAGAGAGAGAGAGAGGAGAGAGAGAGAGAGAGAGAGAGAGAGAGATGAGAGAGAGAGAGAGTGTGTGTGTGTGTGTGTGTTCAACCGCATGCGTACTTTCAGAAATGGCAGTTTATCTCGGTGACAAAATACATGTTTCATTGTGACGCTTTTTATTTCACAAATATCTATGAAAGTACTGTATTTGACGGATTTTAAAATAGCTTTAGATCTAATAACTGACTGGTAGATCATGGATATTTTCGTAGTAAACATGCTTTTGACATGTACACGCGTAGTCAAGATATACTGAGAGTACGTTTTTTATGCTTTGCATCTTGTTTGTTCCTGTTTTGTTCAGGACTGAGGCACAGATCACTTGATAATGATGATCGTTTTCTCTTAACTTCCACCAAACCTGTGTGATACTTTGAAATAGTGCTGGCCAAAGACTTTCAAAACACACGTCATTGCAATGTATTTTATAAGACAAGACTACAATTAGAAAATGATTGACCTTACTTGTGCATACATATAGTATGGCCATGTGCATACCTTATGGCATGAACGCTGTTCGGTCATGATTGGAGAACAGACCCACAACACAGTTCACATCATCAATGGTGCAGCACCACCACAAATTGGCCTTAACAAAACTACAACCCGCTTATATGCCTAGCACGTGTGGACACGATTACACACTGGAATAGTCAAAACTACACAAACGTACATGCCACAGCCCAAGTCGGTTTCTGCAGAACCCTCCACCAGACAAAAAAGGTAGGAGACATTCTACCAAACGAAAGAAACGAGTATATTACTTGAAGGGCAAATTTCAAGTTTTCAAGAATACCCTCCGTAGATTATTATTTGTATGCGATACCGGTCGGCAGATGCTTCCGTCCAGCTAAGCAACAAAACTGACAAGAAAATGAAAATTGAACAGCAAATGGTAAGCTTATTGTTTTGTATCTTAAGTTTTGAATGGGGTATAAAAAGTTTTGACTGCCTGGGTTCTTTCACAAAGGATATAAAAAAAGGTAGAAAAAAACACTTGAACCCACTTGGGAGGAGAAGAACTGGGTACTTCGGTTCGTAGAACCTTCAAAGCAGCTGAAGAGAGCGGGTGCAACTTAAACACAAGTCAAGGCAGTGACAGTGACTTGTGTTTAAGGTGCACCCGCTCTCTTCAGCTGCTTTGAAGGTTCTACGAACCGAAGTACCCAGTTCTTCTCCTCCCAAGTGGGTTCAAGTGTTTTTTCTACCTTTTTTTTATATCCTTAAGTTTTGAATGTTTAAATGGTGCCAGAAGTGGTTTCATCTTTCCTGCCTTCGCTCCTGCTTGCTCCAAGCGTAAAAGAGTGGGTGAAATTTGACTTCATATTGAAAAAAAGAAAAACTATCAATGCATCAGTTGTTTAATTCGATTTCCAACGCTGAGCTCGTACTCTGACACGAACGGAAGTAGCATACACACACACACACACACACACACACACACACACACACACACACACACACACACACACACACACACAAGAAACGAGACTTCTCTTGCACTTTCTAATCTTGAAATAATCCTAAAGAAACAATACTAACGACCCAGAAACTGTATATGGGGCTCAGCTTCATTTTAGTTTTTGCTCATTTCCACACTGACTTTGCTTAAAAATGCAGCTTAACAGCAATGGATTTAATCCATAAACTAACACAATTTTTGTTGAGAATAAAGATTAGTACATGATATCAATATTATACTGAAATGTTTACTGTATGATACGAATTTACTGTAATCAGCTAACTTTCTCATGTTTAATAAAATCTAAATGTTTTGTTTATCCCTTATACTAGAGTTTTAAAAGATCGAAATTTTCTTTCAACAACAACACACCGCCTTTTTCTGAACTATTTTTCGAAAGATCACAGAAGGATCTTCAGTTGAAGCGTTTCTGATTCGGTGTTGATCCCATGGGAAGTATGTTAATACACTTTTTGACTTTCGTTTTGGTTTTGGTTTATTTGTTCCTTTAGCTTTTTTTTCTTTTTTTTTTTTTGGGGGGGGGGGGGGGGGCGGAGGAGCGGGCGTGAGGTGGGGGAGGGGGGTTGGAAGAGTAGTTTACGGTCACCAAGCCGGACGTCCCACCACTCTTTATCCCTGCTAACTATTTTCCCTGGACAAAACACTCAAAACAAAAATTAACAGTTCCAAACACTTTTATTTACACACACATCACTTAATAGAGAGAGAGAGAGGGGGGGGGGGGGGCAAACAACAACAACAAATATCAACCTTGTCAGCTCCATAGCCAATGGGAAATAACCCACCAAAGGTGCGACTACCCCCGAGACCTTTAGGGTATGAATTTCCCTGCCACTAATGACAACACTCGGGTCTAGCGTCGCATCAGGGAAGCGAGGCGAGGCACTGAGTGCAAGGGCAAGGGACCTAGATTGTCGATGCAGCAGTGAATGACACTGCAACACCAGAACAGTGCCACCACTTGCGCAAGAATGGGCTAGAGGGACCAGGCCCAGCTCTCTACGTGTGTGTTCGAATGCCTCAACTACTGGGACTCAAGTGGATGACATTTAAGGTGGAGGGATTCTTAAAAAAAGGAGGGGGGGGGGGGGGGCAAGATAGACGACTGACTGACTAATGATCCTTTTCTCCTGCATTCTCCCCTAACAGATTGGATTGACTATATGTCTCCTCATGCACACGATATCTGTTTACAGCAGAACATCTCACAATTACGTCGACATGGTGGCATCATTAGATACATCAATAAAAAGAATTTGCAAAAGAGGCATGTATCAACAAAACAACTTTTTTTTTAATGCAGCTGACTATTGGTGACGACGAAGTTGAAAACGACGACGAAGATGAAGCTAACAACGAAATCCCCAGTAGTGTACCCATTGCCCATCACTGGACCACTATCACCCCCTGAAGGGCATCACGCAGGGCGCCACACCTGTACCAACACTAAACACTGACTGCGCTGAGACTCGACTCGTCGATCTCTCCTCCTCACATCTCACGCACAGGCATCAGGGTGGGTGGCTGGTGTTCCTCATGGTCCACCCAGTATAAACAGGGCAGCTGTCGAGACGCCTGATACCTCACCAGGCACTGGACGATTCACGGAGCACCTGGGTGATTGGCTGGATTCCCGCTGCCGCAATCAGGGGTCGACAGGACAGCTGCCAGAGATGCTCCTGAGGCACCTCCCTGTATGGGAACAGGTCGACAGGTATTTGGGTGTGATGAATGCCTGCAGGGGTCAGCCGAGCACAGAACTGGATTGGCAACTGATGGCAGGTGCTGCCGGACTGCGGCTAGGGAAAGCTGAATTGCAGGTGCTGCAGGCTGTAGCATCTGCCTCTGGTAGCAGGCCTCTCACACCGTCGTGGGCACTCCGGCTCAGTGCCTCCACATTAAGATATCACCAGGAAAAAAGGCAGGAATGCTCTCTGGAGAAACAGTTACAAGATAAACACTGCTGTTGAACCCTGCGTTCAACCCAGGAACTGGTCGGGCAGGACGACGAAACGGAGAATCTCCACGGGATCATAGGCCAGTCACACAGACATGCAGACATTACCCTACCTGCTGAACAAGATCAGCACATACTGACAAACATCAGTCCCCTAGCTCTACACTGGACTTCCCCATCACACAGTGACCACTGCACAACTTCACTGCCCCCGGCAGAGACGAACAACTACACACTGACCATACCCACCTTCGGCTCGGTTGACAATAATCTTCACACTAAATGTACACCACCCCAGGGTGGGTTAAACAAAAATTCGTTTCCACCAAGCCCCTCCAGCTGTAAACATGCCGAACATGGCCAAAAACAACTGATTGCTAAATAACTCGTTCCCAACCAAAGTGAGGTAAGGAGCGAGAGCCAGCCAGTGACCTGACCACAATCCCCTTAATTACCGAACCCCCCTTTTCAAAGGGAGGCATGCATCCAACTAAACTGTCAGCTTTTCACCAGTTCCGTGCAGTCGGTATGTTCTGTTGTAGTTAACATGGCCTATGCACACTGATAAAATACTTAAATTATTACTCCCTAACGTTAATTCGATGAATGAAATAGGGGGAAATGTACCGAGGGTGGGAAGCTGGTAAAAGGGGGTTGTTCTTTTCTTTGGTTCGTTTTTTTCGTGACCTGGGCTTTTTAAACTGCATTTGAATTTCAGCATTAAAATGAAGGGAATCATTGAGGAGCAAAAAGGGTCAATGTGTGCTTGGGGGGTTGGATCGGATGCTATCTGCGTGAGTTTTCGTGCTAACAAAAAACAGTAATACTGATGTTTATGTACCCAGGGGATCATGATGATAACAATGAGGAGGAGAGGAGGAGGTTGATCATCTTTTTCCCAAAAACAAGTCTTTAAAATTTCCACATTTGCCTTCTGCGTGGAAAAATGTGACAAAATTGGCTCACGTTCAGGATTTTTTTGTTTTGTGTTTATCCTCTTTCCCCCAAAGGCTGATGGTCAAAAAAATGAATTTCTTTGGGTACTTTTCACAGCCACAGCTATAATTTTATTTCTGATTATGCTAGGTAATTATATCACATGTTAACATGTGAATGAATTTTTATGACTGAAACAGTCAAGGTTTTCATCACCTTTCCCAAAGCTAGTCGCATCCCTACCTTCTCTTCTCTCTTCTCTCTCTCTCTCTCTCTCCCCTCTCTCTCTCTCTCTCTCTCTCCCCTCTCTCTTCTTTCTCTCTCTCTCTCTCTCTCTCTTCTCTCTCTCTTCTCTCTCTCTCTCTTCTCTCTCTCTCTCTCTCTCTCTCCCCCGCCGCGGCGCATGCGCGGGGCTTTTCTCTTCACAAGGGCCCCCGAATATTGTTGAGATATCCAGCGTCAAGCCCAATTCTCATGGCTGTTGCCTAGTGCAATACTTTTACGACGAGAGAGACACCAAAATCCTTACACAGCCCACAAAATACAACCAATTTGCCAACAAAAGAATGAGCTCAGAAATGTGCAAATTTTCCCAAGTACGCTTAAAAATGAGCAGCTTGCTTATCTTGCCATGCAGCAAAAAAAGTAAAACCTGCGCCCTCTTGCCTGTCTTAGACACATCAGCTGTTCTTTGACATCGAGACCACCATCAGTGGGGTGGGCCTATTAACCCAGGCATGCATTTTAAGATGTCCAGTGCCTCACCTTACCTGGGAATCATCTATCACTGTTACTCACAAGACGGCTGGCTCTCGGATGGCTCGGCCTTGTGTGCCAAAACCAGAATGGAGGAACTGTAACTTTCATTAGTTTCAAAGAAAGGGATGTACAAATTCCCACTTAAACCTGTACATTCTCGATGAATTACAGAGGGGAAAACAAATGCCTTTCTGTGAACAGCAAGGACAGCCGTTAGCAGTCCAGAAAGAATGTTGGCCAAGTGTAACATTTTCGGCGCTCTTCACACTTAGCGACTCCAAGACCGAGGAACAAAATATTCTACCTACCCCTTTACTTATCTCAGTGCTGTAGCACAAGTGATGTTTCGTTGGTGCCTATACTCTGTGGTATCAGGGGGCAAGGGGAATGAGAGAGACCATACAAGTTCACAAAATAAACCGCCCAAAAATGAACTAGGTAACTTAGGGATTAAAAAGCATTAGCGAGGCACATCAGGTGAAGTGGCCCCTCCTGAACAAACCCAAAATTGATGCCGATTTCTGCTGGGAATAGTTTTCCGAGGGGAACACGTCAACGTGAAAATATGCCAGTTTTGAAAACCTTTTGCTATGAATTTTTGTTTGATTTTTCAGGTGTTCAGACTCTGTGGTGATTGTAAGCCAGGTTTTCTCATTTATCCTTATCCCATCTCGGAAATCTAGATCATGATAAGGTATGCGACCTCACAAACCCGGACACTAAACTTACATCGACAAATGATGACAAATTGCTTGTTCTGCACTGGCGATGAGCATGTGACGTGGCGGCACAGACTGTCATCCAGAGTGACTTGTGTAAAAAGAGGATTTCTTTTGCCGCAGTGGTAGTGCCAGAATGTACCACGGTGACATTCTGTACCGATGTTGCATTAAATTGTTAACTGATATTCTGCTCTGCAGCCTGTCTTCCTCGGATGTCATGTCATCCTTTTCCTTATGTGAGTAAAACCCAAACAGATGCAAAGGGCAGTTACCCTAAACTCGATCTGCATCCTGAATTACTAAAGACATGATGGCCTAATGCTGTTGCGTGTGTTTGATAGGTCTCGACTTTCTCAGAACTGCAATGACACGACTGAGTGTCGAAATGGCACCACCTGTGATTTATTGAAAAGTTTGCAGTGAGTGTTTCTTTTTCCTCATTTTGTTCTGTTGTTGTTACTTTTTTCATCCCGTATCTCCCTGTCTGTCTTTACCTATCTTTGCCCGTCTGCCCGTCTGTTTGTCTGTCTGTCTGTCTGTCTGTCTGTCTCTCTCTCTCTCTCTCCCCTCTCTCTCTCTCTCTCTCTCTCTCGTGCGCGCCCGTGCGCCTGTGTGTGTATGTGTGTGTGTTGTGCGTGTGCGCGCGCGCGCGCGTGTGTGTGTGTGTGTATGTGTGCGTGTGTGTGTGTGTGGTGCGTGTGTGTTTTGTGTGTGTGTGTGTGTGGGGTGTGTGTGTGTGTGTGTGCGTGTGCGCGCTGCGCGCGCGCGCGCGCCTCTGCCTTTTTCTGACTTCTGCGCTTGTTTTTCCCCCAAATTAGATTGTTCGTCTATGTATTTGTCGACTTTATTCAAGTTTAAAAGGCTGTTTCCAGTCTTGAATAAAAGTTACTCTGTGTTAGGTTTCCTTATGGGAGCAAAACATACCCCCCTTTTTACTGTTTATCGTTTACTGTTCCCTACCTCATCTCATTTCCTATTTGCTTTGATTAAATTGAGGTTATTTTTATTTGTTTCTGTCGTCTTGTGTTTGTCTTTTGATCTCCCTTGCATCTTTGGGTGGATCTCAGGCGTAGGCTCAAAGACTGTCCCCTACATTTTATATTATTTGCATAATGTCTTTAGTTTTACAGCAACTTTTTTTCCTCCCCACACTTTCGTTTGGTTGCATTTACTACTCTTCGCTGGCTGCTCTGGGGTGCTATTGGATTCTTTTTTTGCACCCATGGTGGTTTAGAACACCACAGTTTTATGGACTGTGGTGTGTCTCTATTTGACCCGGGAGCGCAGACACAACCAGCCGTGTCTCCCTGATGGGGTCCGATCCAGCGGGCGAAAGGCCTCGGAGCAGGGGAATACAATTATCTGCCTTCAGAAAGGGGTTGCGATGGTTCCCTTATGCAGCTAGAGAAGAGTTTTTCTTTTCTGTGACATTTTTTTTTATATTTCATTTTCCCCGTTTCTCCTTCTTCAAACTCCCCTCTCCCTCCACTCAAGTCCAAATCTTTGCCAGACAGTTCAGTTTTTGGCCTGGGTTAGTTTTTCCCCCACTATTAGTTGTTCGTCTTATGTATTTGTCTGACTTTATTCAAGTTTAAAAGGCTGTGCCAGTCTGAATAAAAGTTGCTCTGTGTTAGGTTTCCATATGGGAGCAAAAACATACCCCACTTGTTTACTGTTTATGTTTGTGTTCCCTACCTCATCTCATTTCCGATTTTTCTTTTTCTGACTGTCTGTCTATCCATCTCGCTCTCTCTCTCTTTCATCTTAATTTTCTTCTTATTCATCTTTTTTTTCTTGTTCCTCTCTTCCCCCCTCTATCTCTCTCGCTTTGAAAGAAGATAGACACAGACGTGTGTAACCTTTTTTTCTATTCTAACTTTTCATTCATAAAAATTTAAACTTTGAGTTTGATGGAAATGGACGGCATGATACTCAATTTAATGGTGACATTTTAGGAACATCACGGGGGGGGGGGGGGGGGGGGGGGGGATATTTTAATGTTTTAAAGAAATGTTGGTTTGCGAATGATGAATAGTTGACGTTGAGCTGCTACACCACTTCGCCGATAAATAAATTTGTATAAAGAGCATTATTGTGTTTAGAAAAAAAGGGGGCGGGGCATTTGGGGATCAAGGAAAGATGGACATATGGTTGACGTGATATATCACTCGTGATTGCGTATCAAAACTTAAGAAAATATTGTTCCACATTATTTAATTTTAACGCGTTTAAAAACATTACGAATGGGCTATCACCTAGACACAGTGCAGGAATTCTCAGGTTTGGAACATCAAAATCATTTTTCATCGTCTTTTTTGTTAGTCTCAGGTTCAAAACCTGTCACTCAATATTGAGATGAAAAAATGGAGTCCTCATCGCTCTGCAGTTCACTGTAAACAAAAGTGTATTTAAACGCCTTAATGCTTTTTGGTGTAACACGCAAACAGATTAAGACACAGGCATCTTAATTCCCAGAATCTATTTCTTTCTGGTTCAAAATAATGCAAAAGGAAGATTCGAAACTGCAAAAAAGGAAGCGTAACATAATTATGAGTTAGAATATCATAATGGGTAAAGCGAAATGAGTGCCGAAAATGGAGTTTACCACTGTATGAATGGGTTTGTGGTTTTGTGTGGCTCCATTGAGGGTCGGGGACATAAACGGTTTTATGCAAGGGGTTTTGTACCACACGCTTTAGTGTCAATGCAAAAATTGTTCGAGTTACGTTGTACAGTGAATGCTTTCATCTGTACAGACAAAAGAAATAGACACAAAGGTATTCGTATATACTACTATAATTTAATGTATGTATTTTTTATGGGGCAATTCTTGGGATCGACTCATTTCGCTCAACACACACTCAAACACTCGCACTGACATGCGTTCCCATACACACACACACACACACACACACCACACACACACACACACACACACACACACACACACACACCACACACACACACAGCGCAATCATCAAGTTCATCGGTTCAAGCGTAAATAACACAGTTTTGCATGCCCGTTTCATAAAAAGTCAGGTCAGAATAATAGACACAGCATTTAGATATTATGGCTGAAGTCGCTTTCCCAAAGAAGTATGTTTTTAGCTCTGACTTGAATTCAGATAATGTTGGCAGGTCACGTAAGCTGTCAGGAAAAGAATTCCAAAGAGTGGGCGCCCCTAAAGCTAAATGCTCTCTCATCGACTGTCTTTTAACGAGTGCCTGGAATTTTTCTGAAGTTTTTTAAAAGATGAGCGAAGGACGAGAAGTTGATAGGTGGACAGAGGGGCAGAAAGATACTGTGGGAGTGTCCCAACGGAAACCTATACACTTGTTGTGACACTCTTTATACTTAACTGGGAAAACTATGAGAGTGCTCAGATATGAAATTTCTGTTCTGTTGGTACTTCATGGTTGCCAGAGACGCACACAAATGAAGACATTATTTGCAGAATTCATGAAGATGCGAAGAAAATTAACTCCACATTTGTGTTTTCTTTGTTCTGTATTACAGGGTCGGTGTTTCTGCTTTGTAGACTTGTTTTACACTGTCAGAGCAGATATCATCAATTAATGGACACATGTTTTACGTTTATTAATTTACATATGCAAAACTTTTTACATTCAGAATACAGTAAGCAGCTTGCAGATTGGTGTCGGACATTATTGCTACCAATATCCATGTCATTTGATATTCTGTGAAGAACTGATTGTTATACCAACACCATGGAATAAAATGGCCATATCCATCGCCGCATGTCTCTCAAACCGTTGAAACCCGCATGTTTCATGACAAATGCACAGTGCTACATCGCAATCGTTTTCCTTATGAATATCAGTTTTGAGAAGAGAGACAGATAGAGATTTAGATTCAGAGTCTGCAACAGCAAAGATATGAGCTAAGGATGCTGTAATTCTACATGTTTTGGGACAAAGAAGTAATTTGGTCTTCAGACAAACCATCTTGTGGACACACAAACACACGAGCGCGTACACACGCACGCACTCATATGTATTATTCATAAATACATACACCTATACATACATATATACTTAAATATATTATACACACACACATAATTATATATATATACAGTTATAAACAAAACTTACTCTTATGTCTTAGATTGAAGAAATAGGGGGAAACAGGCATTCATATCTGCAGTGGTAGATGATTCTGCCTAACTAACAGTATGTGCTTGAGTGGTGTGAATGGGGAAAAATAAAAATAAATGCTTCTCTAAATGAGCCTTCAGCAAGCTTATAGTCTCCAAGAGGGAGACAGTCTCCAATGGGACAGGAAACCCACTAACATATAACTCGTGGTCAGATACCGATATTTTGAAACCTGATTGTTTTCCTCAGTGACCGCGGAAAGTAGTAATTTGACTCCTCTGCCTTTTCGGTTTTAAGAAAAAAGCTATCCCAGAAAAAGCTGGTGTGCAATCCCTTAGTATGTTTGTTGGGGTTTTCCAAAACCAACCAAAGGTCCCCACCTAAGCAGCAAAAGAAAATCATGAAAGAGCAAAACAAGCTACATTTTCTTGTGAAAAGAGAAAATTAAAAGATAACCTCTTAAGACACAAAGTGCTGAGGCCAGTCTTGGGAATGAATCTGCAAGGGACTAAAAATACAACAAACTAATCAATTCCAAGGATAAGTCCGAGACCATTCCACAACTTACAGAGCAGCTTGGTGTTGCAATGACTGCAAGAAATATTCAGTTAAAAACCCAAAACTTGCTCTTATGTCTTAGTTCGTTGGTTGATTTCAGCTGTCGGACTTATGATTTAAATTATTGGGGAGTGATAACGTGTGGCCCTTAAATTCTTTTGTGTATATATATAATATTTTATAAAATATATTTATAATATTATATAAATATATATAATATATATATATAATAATATTATAAAATATTATATACATGTGTGTGGGTGTGTTGTGTGTGTGTGTGTGTGTTTTGTGTGTTGTGTGTGTGTGTGTGTGAAAAACAGGCACGCGCGCGTTAGAAAGAGAGGGAGATGCTTAAATGCTATGAAAAAATTCTTTTTACGGCTAGAACGCTTCCCGGAGAAGGCTGCAGACAGGACTGGGACTGCAACAGCTGGATCTCAATGTAACGTGGCGGTTTGTGTCAGTGTGCGTCCAGCATTAAACCAAACTGAAAGGACGCACCTGTGGTAAAAAAAAAAAAAAAAAAAAAGCTTACAAAGGGGTATTCGTAGCGCACATGTGGGGTGTGTGTGTGTGTGTGTGTTGTGTGTGAGGGTGTGTGTGTGTGTGTGTGTGTGTGTGTGTTTGTGTGTGTGTGTGTGTTTTGCGCCCCGCGCGCGCGCGCTTGTGTGTGTGTGTATGTGTGCGTGTGCGTAAAGTGCACGCGCGATCGCCCGTATATTTGTGTGTGGGGTGTGTTGTGTGTGTGTGTGTGTGTGTGTTGTGTGTGTGGGGTGGTGTGTATTCAATCGGCATTACAGTATCTCGATGTGAAAAAGAAAAGTACTTTCATTTGTATGTGTGTGTATGTGCGCGCGCGCGCGCGTACAAGCACGTTTCAATATCTCTAGAGAAAATAGTATTTAAGTGCATTTGTGCTTAATATGCGCGCCTAAGTGTGTGTGGGGTTTTGTTTTGTGTGGGTGTGTGTGTGTGTGTGGGGTGTGTTGTGTGTGTGTGTGTGTGTGTTGCGGATTGGGAGAAAGGAGTGTTGGTCAAGAGAGTGTGACGTGTTAATTGACTTCGCCGTGTTGGGGGAGGGGGTGTGTTGGCGAGTGTACGTATGGCTTCCGTTGAGCAAAATCAGCGTGGTTTCGTATGCACAAACTGGTACGGATTTTAAAAGACCCTTATTCAGATCCCCTTGCGGGATTTCGAGGGATATGAAGCTACTGACACACACACACACACACACAACACACACACACACAAAACACACACACACACACACAGCAAATCACATCCCTGTGTGGCAGTAACACATTTAATGTGCACTAAAACAATGCATACAAGCGCACATTGGTCTTTAACAACAGCACAGAATATAGAAAACAAATTGTTTGTTGTGTTGCATACAATGTAAATCTGAAGTTCCTCCACCTGTTCTCTGCAAAGTTCCATTAAAAGGAATCGTGGGAGGGTCCATGCCGAGATTAAACCTTACGGACTCTTTGTCCCCTGTAACAGTGGGTGGGTGAATGCAAGGTGGTTACACTAGGGACCCCGGGCCATTTGTCGTGTGGGGGGGTTTTATTTTTGCTTTGTTTTTATTTCATCGTTTTGCATTGGAAATTCGTTACTTTATGTTGTATTATAGCATTTTTCAAATTTAGCCATTTCCGGTGGTCATTTTTAACTTTCTTTTTTGAAGGGCGTGGTTGGATCTCGGGAAAAACGTTCCCCCCCCCCCCAAAAGATCCCTGTTTTGGGGGGTTGATAGGCTTTTTAAAAGTCATTGCACAAAATTTCTGAATAGAACCCCGCGTCCCCGATTGTTAATTGTTTCCGTCTTTGGGGCATTTTTTATAAAATAAAAGGGTTTTTCCATCTTTCCCAGTTTGTCAAATTTGGGTTGTTTTTAGTGCTCTTCAGAAACCGGCCCATCTAAAGCCATGTTAAAAATGTTTTTAAAACTTGAGTGCTTGTCGTTCGGGTGTTTCTGTTGTGGGGTTTCTTTTTCAGAAAAATGACCTTTTAGTCCGATGCGTTTGCACCCCTTTTAAAAGTCGTGTGTGCCGCTCTGTTTATAAAAATGAAAAACGAAAAACCCGTAGACATACTTTACTCGTGAATAAATAAAATAGAGTAAGAAACAGGGAAAGGGGGAAATTTTATACGAAGCGAACTGGCCCGGCCCAATGGATTTTTTTTATCCAGGATCGATAGCTAATCGTGAAAACTTTTTTAGTTGTAAAAATGGATAAAAATTACATAAACACTCTTCGATCCCTTTCACCGTAATAGCCAAGGGGGGTTCCCAAACCCCGAATAGCCCACATTTCCTTTTGTACGAAAATGCCGAAAAAACCACCCCGGCAAAAAAAAAATTCCTACTTCGGTAAATAAATATCATTTCCCAAAAAAACCCCAAACAAATTTGTTGCTGACGGTCCCCTTTTTGAATAGATTCGAAATCATGTCACTGAGAGAGAGAGAGGAGAGAGAGAAAAAGAAGAGAGGGGGAAGAGAGAGAAAGGGAAAGAGAAAAGGAAGGGGGAGAGGGGGAGAGGGGATTATTATCCAATTAAATTTTAAAATTTTCAAAAATTTTATATGAGTCAGTTGCTTTGTGTTTTTTTGCAGTCATTGGGGCCCGGCCCCGGACTGTGTACTAACATAATAAAAAACCCTCTGTATAGTTTTTTACAGCAGGGGAATACAGAAATTAGAAAAATCCTTTGAAAATTAAAGTAAGGGTAGGGGAGACAGATTACAAGGGGGGAAATTCCCAAACAAGAGGGAAACATTATAGATTTCTAAACACTTCAAAAATTTATAAGGGCGGGGAAAATCATTTAAGTGACAGATTAGCAAAATTGTTGTGTAAAAACCAAACATTTTTTATTTGTTTTTTAATTTGTTTAAAAACCCGCGAAATGAAATGCCTTTTATTTTCCCACTTAAAACAGTAAAATTGTACAAGTAAAGAGTAAAACAGAATGTTAAGGGACTCGGAGAGAGGTCTGAGGAAAAGGGAAATTCATGTTTAAACACAAAAAAATTTTTTCAAACCCCGGGTTAAAATTTTGATGACTCCTTGAAAACTTTAAAAACAAAACGGGCCCAAAAAAAAAGGAATAAAAAAATTAAAGATCAAATCCACCCACTGTTAGAAGATTCCCTTGTCTTGAAAAATTTAAAAAAAGCAGTGATCAAAACATGTAAGCGCACCCCATCATTTGGGTTCCCAGGGATTTAACGTGTTTCCGAAATCTTTAGATCCGGGTAAAATTTTTTTTGGAAAAACCCTCAGAGCCCTTCCCAAATTAGTGGAATGCTTCCCGGGTTGCGCCCTAGCACGTTCCTTCACCCAAAAATTTCCCCAAGAATATCTCAACCCAAGCCAACTGAAACCTTGATGCCCAAAAGAATTTCTACTCAATATGTTTTGATGGCACCCTATTCAATCTTAGACGACTACCCCCCAAATAAAGGGCCCTGGAGCAATAATCTGAGACCCCCCTTTTTGGGGCCCAACGCCCCCCTTTGGGTTCCCCTACGGAAGAACCTTTGGCATGTACTCACCCTGCTTCATAGGGCTGCCCGGCTCTTCAGGTTAAAGTCACTTAAAAAAGAGGGTTTGTCCCCCCAAACCACCTGCATCTCGGGAAAGTACCACCCCCCTTACATCGACATTGAGAGGGGGGCCCTGAACACAGTCCATCAGTTTAATTACCTGTGATTGCCCAATTCATCAGTTGCCAATATTGACAGGGAAATCGGCAAAACTGACAAAGACGAACAGTGTTTTTTGTATAGATTGTACAAACGAGTTTTGGAAAAAAAAAAAAGGAAAGGGCACCACGATTAGATTTTACAGGGGCCATTTTTACTTATTTCCCCCTTTTATGGGGGGGCAGTCAGGGCCGTCTCCCGTCACCACCTTAGACTCCTAAAAGCTTTTTCCCTCAGGCCATCTCTGCACCATCCTAAATTTTTAATTTTGGTGTGCCCTTCCAAAAAACAGGGAATCCTGAAACGGGCGGAGCTAACCAGCATCGGGCCATGCTACTGAAACCCCAAACGCGGGGCGGGGCCGCCCCCAGGAGGGAAGACAATGTTTTCCCAAGATCGCCCCCTTTAAAGGCGAAAAAACTCGGCCAGCCAAACGCGACAGAGGGGCACCAAAGTTTTGATACAAAGACCGGGGGAAAAAAAAGCCCCCCTCGTGCCTTTTCAATTTTTACCATCGCCCGTGCTCCTTCCCGGTTTCGGATCGCAACGGGCCCGGCGGCACCCATTTTTTAAAGCCCATCTCCTTTTTAAAAAAGCAAAGCAGGGCCCCCTTTAAGGGGGACGGGAGGGAAAAACCTTTATGGGGTTTTTTTTTGACCTTTAACCTTTATCAGACCCTTTTTGGGAGCCGCTGGGCCGGGCCGGTTAACCCCGCGGGGCCCTGAGCGATGCCTGCAATTTTTTTATAAAAATTTTGTCGTTTAAAACCAACCCTACAATAACATATATTTGCATATATACATAAAATAATTTTTTTAAAATTAATTTTTCCCATATATTTATATACAATTTTTCTCTTTTCTCTCTCTCCTCTCTCCCCCACTTCCCCTCTTCCCTCTCTCCTCTAAATGTTATAATTTAATTTTTTAAAATTTTTTTTTATACGTGTGTGTATTTGTATAAAATTTTTATTTTATATATATATTTATTTATATATTTATATATATATATATATAAATAAATATATGTGTGTGTGTGTGTGGTTGTGTGTTTTGTGTGTGTGGGGTGTGTGTTGGCCCAACCAACCCTGGGGTTGGGGCCCAAACCCAAAAATGAGGAAAAAGTTCAATGGGGAAGCCGCCAAAAATTGGGGGGAAATCAAAAGGTGGGCGACAAAGCCCAAACCAAAAACATCACCCGGGCCGGCCCAAAAGGAATACCTTACCAGTTTACAAGGGAAAAGTCCCAAAAGGGGCTGGAGGGATCCCCAGGCTGCTGCGATCGGGTTGGAGAAACCAGAAAAACAGTGGGCCCCGGGGTGGGCAATGATGTGGGACATCCCCAAAGGCAAAAAATCAAGTGACATCAGCCAGTTCACCAAATCACTAAATGAACGCGAAAAAATCTTCCTCTGTTTATGGCAGCAAGGGTGACCAAGTACCGATTTGGGAAAAAAAGTACTTGGATTGGGGC
>CM031598.1:52858184-52863184 GCA_018398815.1 Conus ventricosus | reverse complement strand
TAGAACACAAATTTGGAATAACTGTGAAAAGGAAAGAAGCAGAAGACAACAAAAATATGTTTGATTAATTGATATGAAAGGATACAAATAAAAACAACTTAAAGTAATTGAAAATATTTTTTTAGCGAAAAAAAAACACAGAAAAAGACAGCAGTACTGGTGAGCTCTTAAGCGGGATTTACACGTACACGATCTTTTCTCTACGACCTGGCACGATTCCACTTCCGGCCGAAATTTTCGAACCCTGGGAGAGCGTGAGGGAATCGTAGTAAGTCGTGTTAAAAGCGTACAAGGTCGTGGTAAGAACGTAGATATAACCCCCCGCTGGGCTGGAGTCGTGCGAGATCGCCTGCAAGTTACCAACATGTTGGTAACTTTTTGATTTGCCCATACGATCTGACACGATGGCTGATGGGTCATGCATCGTACCAGGAGCGTACCAGCTCGTAGCAGAGCGTACCAGGTCGTAGCAGAGCGTACCAGAGCGTATGAGAACGTACCAGATACGTATTAGATCGTACGAGGTCGTACAAGGACGTGGGGAACCGTGTCCCGTGATGTCCCCTGGATATATATAGGGGGATGTTCACTTGGCTGGTCATTCATGGTGAACTGCTCAACCAAGATGCTGAGACTCCAGAGACGTGCAAGAGCGCAGAAGGCTAAGACTGGTGGCTGCCGCATGGCTGTTGCAGGAAGACATGCTGCGACTGAATGCGACTGCATGTATAATGAACAGAAAATTGGCCCATGTAGAAAATCTACAAAGTCCCTCCCCCCCCCCCCCCCCCCTTTCCAAAAAAAAAAACAAACCCATTGCTACATTTATGTTTGCTTACTACCCCCCGGGGGAAGATTGAAAATAAGGCCCCACCTCCATGAATGTAATCCCCACCCCCTTTCTGAAAAAAATGCCCCACCCCAGTGAAAACAGTATTGAAACTCAGCTCTGAATGGTCAGAGTCTTCGCCCACAGTCATTGATGGAAGTGGAGATAGTCTGCCTCTCCTCCTGCCTCTGGGTCTGCCTCCACCTTCCTTTGTTGCCTTCCCCTTGCCTCTGCCTCTTCCTGACATGACTGAAGTTCTGGAAAAAATTCTGCAGTACTTTTGGGTAGAACTTCTGGCAGCTTCTTGAGTTGTGTCCTCTGTGAATTCACCGAGCGTACTGAGGATCGTCGCAAAGCGGGCCCGTTTTAAAGCTACGACTGCGGACGTAGGAGTAGATTCCTGCGGGAGAGAGCGTGTGAGAGCGTGCCAGAGCCTGTGAGATCGTGTCACGCATCGGGTGAGAGCGTATGAAGTCGGGGCATGTCGTATGATATGTCGGCTCTACAAGAGCCTATCAGATCGTGCCAGATCGTGTGCGAGAACCTGCCAAGTCGTAGTAGAGCGTAGGGGGACGGGCCAGGAGGCTGTCGTGGCCAAAATTTACCCCAATTTCTCACGCTCTCAACCCACGATCACTCACGATCTCGGGGGAGTCGTAGATGTTGAAATCGTACCAGGTCGTAGAGAAAAGATCGTGTACGTGTAAATCAGGCTTTAGGACTATGGCAAAAATGAAAGAGACGAAAAGAAGAAGAAGAAGAACAAGAAAAATATTGAAATAGGGAACCCGTTCATAATGCTCCAAATACTGCAGGTGAACAGGGTAGATAACCAAATTATCGCAATACAAGTAAGAAAACATAAACAAAACAAGAAAGAAGCCCCAACGATTGAATTACAACGACAAGAAACAGGATGTACATTATAAAGTTTTTATGATCATAGAAGGGGTACGGGTTCCGTGGACCACATTCCACGTTTTGTTAAAAATCTGTTCAATAGTGCTTGCACATTTAAGAAAGAGGTATTTTGATAAATGATAACGAATGCGCCATTTGATGTCAACCTAAGCCTCAAAAAGTATGGATTTGCCCCTGTCCATGTTCCATCTTTTTACACACTGTGGTTGCATACAACAGGTAGATTTTGTGTAAGCATGCCGACAGACAAACCCAAAAAAGAAAAGCCAGCATACACAGATTAAAACATTACCTCATAATCAGGAGCAAGAGACAGCCAATGCAGGAAGAATCCTTGGCAGAGTTAAACAAAAAGAAAAGAAAAGCGTGTGTCAACAGATAACACAAGGACAAAAAAGTTTGATTCAGCTATTTCAGTACTTGACAGCAGATTTCTTCTTCTTCTTCCTCGTTCGCTTCCCATTAGATGGGCAGCCCAGTGTCCTCGATGAAGGCTGCCGTCCACCGCAGCTCCTCCAGGGTGCCGTACAACTTGGCTTCCACTGCTGTCGGTGTTGGCCATACTTCCTTCTGGATGCTGCATGCGTCATACAGTCTTGAAGGATGTGGTCTGTTGTCATTAGTCCCTCACCACAAGGGCACTCTCCACTCTGTCCAATGCCCAAATTTTGTGTGCATGTGGTGGTGCAGGCGATTGTGTCAGATTTGATACGTGGACTGGGGTGTGTAGGGTACCAAATCAAACAAAGTCCGGCGGCAAAATTGACAATAATTATGGCAGTGATGGTACCAACGTCGAAGATGACGTTGACGGGTCCATACAGTGCAGAGATGTTGATGACTGTAAGGATGGAAGGCGGATGGGTGTAGGGAAGGGGTCGGGGAGCGGGGAGGATGCACGCGGAAAATAACTCAGCCTCCAACATTGTTCAGGATAGGAGGGACCAGAAATCAAATCTGTCGGCTTGAGATTTTCCCATCTATCAATTTCTTTACCCTGTACTTTGTTACGCCCTTAGTTTCAAAGGAAAGGAGGGGTAAGGTGGGGGCCCAGTAGGATATGATTAAGCGACCCTATGTTTACCACGTACTTGATACTGGATGGATAGGCGAGGTGGGGAGGGGGGGGGGGGGGGGGGTAACGAATCAAAAATGTTTAGGTAGTTCTTTAAATAATTTGGCTAGGCGTCGGCGTCGACGTCCAGAAAATGCCCCAGCGTGATCGCACATGCAGGCAGACTTTAGAAACTATGTGGTTGACAGGGGATCTGGTGGGGAAGGATAACGATGTTAACGATGATGGATGCTGAAGGTGTAGGGGTGTTGACGACGGTAAGGATGGAATGGGAAGTGAAGGGAAAGCGTGTGTGGCGAGACGGAGGGGGGGGGGGGGGAGGGGGGGCACAATGAAATTCGGATGACAACAATGATAATGGCGGTGTTGTCGAAGACAGTGATGTAGGGGGAGGGGAATTCTAGTATCGAATTGTGAGCCACTATCTCACAGCTGTGCACCTCGAATGGGGATGATTGTGCTCACCGACATTCCCCATGTGTCAGCCACAGTTGTATTGGGAATGTATCAATACTTCCCCAGCTCGATACTCCCCCGCTTATTAACCTCTCTTCTTGTCACTCCTCGACACTCCTCCTGCTCGATACTCCTCTTGTTTAATATTCCTCCCGTTCAACCCCCCCCCTCCTGCTCAGTATCCCCCCTGCGTGATGCTCCTATGCCCACAAAAGAAAGAAGCTCTTCTTCTGGAGGGAGAGGATATGAAAGGAAATCTTTCCCATACCACAGATAAGGACCATACGCGTTCGCACACACAAAGACACACATCCTTTGGCAAGCAGGGGGAGTATCGGGTAGGGAGAGTATTGAACAGGGATCTGTCGATACGGGGGAATATTAAGCTGATCCCGTTCTATTCCGTGATGCACCTACCGTGCAACAGTTTAAAACGCAAATGAACTTGATAGTTTCAAGACACAGTGGCATAATGGAAACAGTCTGATTGACAGCAGGTCTGCATCCATCCTGTATTTGGCATTCAGACAACACCGGGAAAGACAAGTCTTGTGTTGGCAGCGAACCGCGGATTGTTTAAAGGATCAGTACTTTTTTCAGACTGATTTCAGGTGCATAGATGTGCACCATTGAATTTTCTTCTTACGGCTCTCAAAAACATTTAGCCTCTGGTAATTTCTAAGACGTGACATTGCAAAGTTCACCAGAGCTCATACTATTTCCTCCATTTTTGTACTCCCAGTTCTTAAAGAACAGGGAGTACTTTAGAATGGGAACGAAGAAATGCTGTCTGTGTGTCTGTGTGTCCGTGGTCAAAATGTGTTCCACTCGCTCCAGACAAAACTACTGGGTCGATCTTTCTGAAAATTTGTAGGTATGTTCATTATGGGTCAAGGATGATGCCCGACGTTTTAGTTTACCGTTACAGCCGTTACTAACGGCTGTAACGGCCTGTAACGCTTTTTCTTCTTTCTGGAATATCTCAGAAAGTACTTGACCGATCTTTCTGAAAATTTGTAGGTATGTTCATTATGGGTCACGAATAATGCCCGATGTTTTAGTTTACTGTTAAAACCGTTACTAACGGCTGTAACGGCCTGTAACGGTTTTTTCTTTTTATGGAATATCTCAGAAAGTACTTGGCCGACCTTTATGAAAATTAGCAGGTATGTTCATTGTGGGTCACGGATGATGCCTGATGTTTTAGTTTGCCCCGTTATAGCCGTTACTAACGTTGTAACGGTCTGTAACGGTTTTTCTTCTTTATGGAATATCTCAGAAAGTACTTGGCCAATTTATAAGTGGTTTGGATGATCTTGTGAGAAATCGGATCCTCTGTCCATATGTAAGTGATGTAATGCTGAAAATGTATTAAACAACCGTTAAAAACCGTTATTCTGCCGTTATTTCTTATATATAGGTGGATTTTAATGAAATTTGGTATATAGAAAGGTTATCACACACAAATGGCACTTCAATATAGTGTTTCAAAATTTGACCGTTAAAAAACGTTATTCTTCACATATTGTCCGATTTGGATTAAATTTGGTATGTACACAGGCTTTAGCCCAGTGAGGACTAAAATACCAGTTTCAAAAGTGTACATTGGTTAAATAACCGTTAAAACCGTTATTTTGCCTTTATTTCTTATCTCACAAAGCACTTGGCCGATTTATAAGCGGTTTGGAAAACTGGGAGTACGTTTATATGCTTCGCATC
>CM031598.1:52840183-52852683 GCA_018398815.1 Conus ventricosus | reverse complement strand
GATAGGAGTAATTGGATTTCAAGAGTAAGGTTGAAACTATATGAATTTCAGCAAATGTTAGTAGACTACCACTGGTTTTAAAATGGAATTCAGATGTAGGAAACCCGCCACTGATTTGATATTTACAACTTGAAATGTATTTTGTATCCAAATATTTTGTCATGCATATGTCAAAATTCCGATTTTTGGCGTTTCAGATGGTTAGTGCATATTACGGGCCTTTGAATAATTGTTATTTTATCTGCCCACGCTGCATGAAGATGAGGAAAGTTAAGTTCATTTTATTTTTTTAACAGCAAGTAACCCAAACATAAATATTTCAGGCTTCTTGCCCCTTCAAAAAGAGTTAAAATTTATGGCATCATCAAATGTACACTGTAAAATTTTTTTTGCACTGTGGGGACTGTGTTGCAGTTTTTAAAAACCCCAAAATGACAGGGTTAATCAGAAAAGATTCCCCAAGATACTAAAATGCTTAAAAATATTCAGGGTTGCGCAATTTGTTATTTATCCGCCCCTAAAGGGAAATGGTTTGTCTTAAAATAAACTTTCTCTCTTCTCTCTCTCCTCCTCTTCTCTCTCTCTTCTCTCTGTTTTTGGTCTTCTCTCCTTTCTTCTCTCTCTTCTCTCCTCTTCTCTTTCTCTTTTCCCCAAAATCCCACACCCCACCCCTTCCCCTCCCCCCATTTCGCATTTCCCCTTCTTGAGGGACGTTTAAGAAACATGTCCCCGACTACAAAATCCCCCAAGGAATCACGGTTTTGGCATCATTCCCAGAAAAACCCACGGGCCTTTTTTTACCACCTTTTTTCCGGCAAAGGGCCCAAAGTGAAAAAGCGCACGGGAAAATTTTGGCATTGGGGAAAGAGGGAAACGTTGTTTTTAAAAACGGTGGGGGGCCCTGCCTGACCCGGGGGAGAAAGCAATGTTCTTCCCGGCCCATGGACCCGGGGGGTTTGGTCGGGGTTTCACTGACATTGCGCCTTGACCCCCGTACAGTATGTACTATGTTTTTGATAGATTGTGGGTCGATCAGGGTTTGGAACTTTTTGAAATGTGCGGACTGATCATGTTAATGTCAGCGTTTTCGTGCGTGGTTGGGAATTTTGGAGTAAATTTTTCCCTTTTATGTGCTGGGGTGAGCCGGCGAAAAATTTCCGCTAGTCGCATGGTGGGGTGTGCGCAGGGGGATTCTGTGTGCCCACCCAAGTTGGGGAAGGAGGGTAGGGGTATCTTGAAATTTTTTTAGTTTTTTTGCCCGGGGAAAAATGGGGAAATTGGGTATGCCCCATCCTCACTGTGAGTTCCCCAGTCTGGGTTGCCCCTTAGTTGTTTGCCCAAATTAAACAGCCAATTTGACTGTTTTGAGGTTGGGGTTTTGGTGAACTGTCGCTCAGTGTTTTTTTGCGCTGCTTCGAGGGGGAATTCTTGAGTTGTGTGTGTGTTTCTATGTTGAAAGTCCTGTGAACCTTTTTGGGAAACCCTTGTTTTTCAGGGTTCGGACTTAAGGATTGGGGAGCTCCCTTGATTTCTGGAGAGGACTGTTTCTGTGTTTCTGTGTAATTTGTATTTTCTGGGGTTGGAAGTACAGTAAGGATGTCGTGCTTTTCATTTGGGAAGACGTGGTTGCTGGGGTTGAAATTAAAACTGAAAACGGTGTTCCTGGCCCCTGGTGGGGTAAAGGCCCTTGGGGTTGCTGTGTTTTGTTGCCCTGAAACCCTGTGTTCCTAAAAACCTTGGGGGTGGGGGCTTGGTTGCTGGGGTTTGGGTGCTGAAAACCCCCTCCCCGGTCTGGGGGTGGCTTGGTGGCTGGAAAACCCATCTCGGGGGTTGGGGGGACACGTTTTTGGTTAAAGGTAGTTTGTATATTTCAGTGTAAAATTTTTTGAAAACCCTATCATCTAAACCTGGTTGGGGTTGGATTGGGGCCAGGAAAAGGGGGAACCCCAAAGGAAATCCTTGTCTTTTTTGGTTTTGATTTTTGGGCAGTGGGGGGGAAAACCCCCATTTGAGGTGCCAGGGCAAGGGGCTGCGTTAGTCCCAGGAAAGGGCTAGGGGGTGTTGAAATTTTAACAGTGAAAGGGTTTGGCTTGAGTTTTATTTTGGGATGATAGGGATTTTGGGCAGGTGATAAAGGTAGGGTGTTTTGTGCATGTGTGAGAAACATTCTTTTCATGTGATCGTTCGTAATTTCACCCACGGGAAACCCTGTGGGTTTGTCAGTATGATCTTTTTTGTATTGTTAGCAGACCAAAATCCCGGCCCGGGAAATTTATATGTGTTTTTGGTGTGGTTGAAAGTACTGTTGACACTGTCTGGAAGTTGCCCAGGGGGACAGCCCTTTTTTTGAAATTTTTGTTTTTAATTTGTATATGAGGGAAAAGTTGGCCAATTTTTATGATGGAGGTGTTTTTCAACTGATGTGCTTTTGTCAGTCATTTGGGGAAAAACCCCGCGGAAAATTTCAGCTAAAGTTCAATTTTTAAAAAAGTTGACCCCCGGAAAGTGTTTTAGGGTAGTGTTGTGGTGTGGGGTGTGGTTCCCCCAGGGGTTTGGGGAATAGGCGTAATTTGGGCAAGTGATTTTTACAGCGTGGCGTGCCCGTGCCCAACAGATTTTTTTTTGGGAATTTAAGATCTGCATTTTTTTATCTTTTTTTTCCCCCAAGTTACATATTTTTGGGCCATTTTCCCAAACCCTTGAATTGTGTGGGAACCCATGCATGTTTTTTTTTAGTTGTTTGTATCTAAAAAAAGTATTTAATAGTGGCCGTGGAGTCGGCCCGGGCCCTATGTGTTTAAGTGGGGACTGAAGTTTGATTTTGGATTGTGTATTATTTTGTGGAAATTATGGTTTAAAAAAGTAAGCTGTTTTATAGTTTTGTCGGGAAAATCTTTTTTCCTTTTATACAAATGGTTTAAAAATTTTGACTAAAGCTAAGTGCAAATGCTGGTTTTCATTGGATAAGTTCCCTTTGGGGTTTGTTTGTGATTGGGTAGGTTGGTTAGTGATACAAAAAGGGGCCCGAACTTCAAGTAGTGACTTTGATCCCCTGGGGGGGGGTGTCTTTGATGAACATGAATTGGATGTGTGGGGTTACTTGGGATTCACGTTTAGGTTCTTGTGGGGAGGTGCCTGTATGTGTCCCACAGATTCTCCCGCAATCCTCCCTTAGTGGGGCCTGTAACCCTCCCTTAGTGGTGACGGGTCCTGTGCTGGAGGACAGAGGGGGGGTACTTTTCCCTGTTGCTGGCGGGCCCGAGTGGGGATGTGAATGTTGAGGGGCCCAAAAGGGGGCTGTTTTGAGGTAACAGGGGTTTAAACTTTTTTCCCCGGATAAAGGGAAAATTTGAGCCGTCATTCATCAGTCGTGCAGTGGACAAACCCAGTGTTTTGAAAGAACTGAAAAAAATCTTTGGTGACTTTTAAATTTTTTTATTTAATTTTTATTTTTTATAGTGGTTTAGTTTGGCAAAATTTAGCCCTTTACTTGTGTGGGTCCCCGGCTGCAAGGTTTTCGGGGGGGACAAATTTTTTTTGTGTGGTTGGCAAAAAAAAAACAAATTTTTATAAACATTTTTATTTTTTGGGGAAAATTTGGGTTTGGGGCCCCATTCTCTGCGATTTGTTTTAGCAACCCTTTCTAGGTTATTAAATTGGTCATGGGGTGCTTTAAGTGCCCGGGTTTTGGGAAATGTGCCCCGGGTTTTAAAATTTTTAATTTTAAAAGTGTTTAAACATTGCAGAATTTTTGGTAGTTTTGTGTTTTCTTTTAACAGTGATTGGCTGTCACGGTGTTACAAAATTGTATTTTGGGGGCATTCTATTTGGGTTTTTTGGGGGTTGTCTTTTGTTTTCGGAGTTCTTCCCTGGGGGCTGGCTTGTGTTTGACCCGGTAAGTAAATTTTTGTTGATAAGTCTCGGTTTCACAGTGTCCTTTTGGGGCCTTTAACCCAAGGTGTTTCGGGTCGTGGGGGTTGTATTGATGGTGCAAATGAATCGCCCCAGGCTGGGACATTGGGATTTGACCCAAATTTTAAATTTAGTTGTTAATTAATTTCCCCCCTTTGGGTTTTTGTTTGGTTGTCCCGGGGGTGTGTGTGACTGGGAATTTGTTTTCCCGGAAATGGGGGGTTAATGGTTGAATTTTTGAGTTTGAGAAAAGTGAGTGTTGGGTGTAAGGGGGAAAATTAGTGTTAGGGGGCCCCCGGTGTCGTGGTTTGAATAAAATTATAAAAGTGTGAACGGTTTTTTTTTTTGGACGGGTTTTTGAGTTGGGGAGTTAGGTATTGTAGGTCTGAAAAGGCTGTCTGTCCCTCCCTAGTTATTTTCGGGTTTTTAGCGAGCCTGAATATGGTGGAGATGCGGGGTACAATTAGGGGGAAAGTGGGGTTTTAAAATTAGTAAAGGGGTTGGGTTAGCAGGGGGGTTTGGGTTGAGGAATTCAGGCAAGCATACGGGGGACCTCCTGAGGGGAAAACTTTTAGGAATCAGAGTATTCAGTGGGTGGTTGGAGGGTGCAGGGCCTAGAAAGGGTGGAGGATAGAAAAACGGCATAGGCGGTAATGACGTATATTGCCGTTTTTTAGGTGTGGAAGTGATGTGCTTTGTCTGTAATTTTTGTTTTGTCATGGGGTAACGTTGGGTGTAAATTTTTTTAAATTATTTGTTTTCCCCTTTGTTGTAAAAAAACTATAGTTATTTTGTTTTCTGCCTTTTGGTTGTAAAAATTAGTTTTTTTGTTGTTCCTTTTGGGTTTGTGGGAAACATAGCTGTTTCTTTTTATGCCAATTCGTTGGGGTTTAAAATTGGTGTCGACCGGGATGGTTGGGTGGCCAGGGGGGGCTATTTTTGGTTGACCCTTTTTTTGGGATTTGTTTTTGGTCAGCTGTTGGCAAGGGGGGCCGTCTTATGGTTTTTTGGGACGGGGCCCAGCTTTGGGTTTGGGGTTTTTGTTCTCGGTTTTTCCGCAGGATCTTGCGGTTATTTTCCCTTGGAAGGGGGGATTTTGATTTTTTGTGACCCCACATCATATGAGGGTTATGCGACGGGGGTGTTGGGGGTTCTTTGGATGGTGATTGTCCCGGTTTAGTTCATTTCCCTTTTTACTACGGGTCCCGGGGGTTGCAGACCCTTTAAAAAAAAATTTATAGGGAAATACCCAAACCGTTGAAAGTTTGGTTAAAAAGCAGCGGGAAAGCGGTTAGTATTCTTGGTAGTTCGGGTTTTGTTGCATCCCCCGAGTGCCGTAAGTTGCGTTAAAAACGGGCCAAGGGCCAGGAAAGTTCCTTTTCTGCGGGCAATTTTCCCCGGGGGGTTTTAAAGGGGAGCATGAGGTGGTTAGTGAAGGGGTTATGGCGGAGCAAAAAGGGGGAACCCCTTGGGCGACAAATATTTTCGGTTAGGTCAAAAGCAGGGGGGTTAAAGGGGGGGGTTTGGCGGACTTTGTGGGCCGACGCCGGGGACGGGGTGGCCCCGGAAGGAAAGAGGGCAGGGGGCCCAGGGAAGGGGGTTACGTCTCAAGCGAGATGCGCGGGGGAAAAGAGGAGGCTAAAAAGGAGGAAGAGTTGGGCTTAACCCGGAGGCGGGGAAAGGGAAAGGAGTTAGGGTCTAAGCGAGATGCTCAGGGAAAGGGGGAAAGGCCCCCTCAGGCTGAGGCTTTTGAAAAGGGGAGGGGTTTCGAAAGGGAAAAAAAGAGTTGCGGAAAAAGCGCGAGGAAGTTTTTAAAAGGTGGGGGGAGAGCAGCGGCTGGTAGAGAGCGCGAGCGGGCTATAAGGAGGAAAGTCGGGCCCTGAGGGACGGGATAAAAGGGAAGAAGAGATGCAAATAAAGGAGAGAGGAGGGGGGGGAGAAGGGGGGCTAAGGGAAAGGAGGAAAAAGGGGCCCAAAAGGGAAAAAGCAGGGCAAGTCCCAAGCTTATGAGAGTGTTGGGATGTAGACGAATACCTCCAGTTTTTGGGCAGGTAGCCAAGCGGGTGGTTGGCACCCAAATTGCATGGGCATTTTCATTTGGGTGGCTTGCCCCAAAGGGAAGGCTGGGATGCGGGCCCTAAGTTATCTGCAATAAGTTGGGGTCTACGCGGGGAAGAAAAAGTCCCTTGCCCCAGGAAATTTCGCCTCGACGCAGCCCTACCGTAAAAAATTTCGGGAAGGGGGGAAAAAGAAGGTGGCTGAAAATTTGACCCAGATGCTGGACAGGCTTAGGGCATGTTTCCCCCAGTGGTGTGTATCGGCTGACAAGGACCAAAGAAACCCCTAAAGATGTTTTAGATTTATTCTTAGGAGCGCCTATACGCCCAAAGCTCTCTGCTGATATTTATCAAAGGTGAAGGGGAATCATCCCGAAGGATGCAAAAGAAGTGGTGCATGTGCTTACCCCGGGGGGCCAAAGGGGCGTGGGGGGGGGAAAAAAAATCCCAAAGGGGCCCCCCCCAAAAAAGGGGGGGAAAAAAAAAAGGAAACCCCCGGGAAGGGAAAAATAAAATTTTCCCTTTGGGGGGGGGGGGTTTTTTTTTTGGGGGGGGGGGGGGTTTTTTTGGGGAAAAGGGCCCGGGGGGGGGGGGGGTGGGGGCCCCCAAAAAAGGGGGGGTTAAAAAAAAGGGGGGGAAAAACCCCGGGGGGGGGAAAAACCCCCCCCCCCCTTTGGGGGGAAAAAAACCCCCCCCCTTTCAAAGTTTTGGGGGTTAACCCCGGGGTGGGGGAAACCGAAATGGGGGCCCAAAAAAGGGGGGAAAATTTAAAGGGGGGGAAAAAAGGGGGGGGGGGGAATTTGGGGGGTGGCCCGGGGGGGGCCTTGGGGGTTTTTTGGGGGGGGGGTAAACCCAAAAGGGAAAATTTTTTAAGGTTTAAAAACCCCAAAAAAAAGGGCCCCCCGGGGGGGGGGGGGGGCCCCCCAAAAAAAAAAGGGGGGGCCTGCCCCCCCGGGGGGGGGGAAAAACCCCAGGGGGGGGGCCCCAAAAAATTTGGGGGGCCCCCCCGGGGGGGCCGGGGAAAAAAAAACCCCCCCGGGGGGGGGTTTTTTGGGGGGGGGGGCCCCTTTGGGCCCCCGGGGGGGGGCCCCCTTTTTTTAAAAAAGGCCAAAAAGGGGGGGAAACCCCTGGGGGGGGGCCCCCAAAAAGGGGGGGGGACCCTTTTAAAAAGGGGGGGAAAAACCCAAAAAAGATTTTAAAAAAGGGGGGGCCGGGGGGCCCCGGGGGAATGGGGAAAAAAAAAACCAAAAAAGGGGGGGAAACCCCCAAAAGGGGGGGGGGGGTTTTAAAAAAAAAAAAAAAAAGGGGGGGGGGGGGCCCCCGGGGGGGAAGGGGGGGAAAAAAAACCCCCCAAAAAAAAGGAAAAGGGGGGAAAAACCCCCCCTGGGGGGGGGGGGTTTTTGGGGGGGGGTTTTTTTCCCCGGGGCCAAAAATTTTTTTTTTGGGGTTTTGGGGGGGGGGGGAAAAAGGGGGGGGGTTTTTTTTGGGTTTTTTTGGGGGGGGGTTTTTAAAATGAACCCTTCGGGGGTTGGGGGGGGTTAAAAAGGGGGGGTTGGGGGTTTTTTTTTTTTTAAAAGGGGGGTTTTTTTTTTGGGGGGAAAAGGGGAGGGCCTTTTGGGGGGGTTTTTTTTTTTTTTTTCCCCCCCCGGTTTTTTTTGCTTGGGGGAACTGGGGCCCCCTTGGGGGGGGGGGGTTTTAAAATTTTTTTTTTTTCTTTTGGGGGTGGGAGGGGAAAAAATTTCCCCCCCCCGGGGGGTTTTCCCCGGGGCCCCCCCCCCCCCCTTGGGGGGGGTTTTTTTCCCCCCCCCTTTTTTCGGGGGGGGGGGCCTCCCTTTTTGGGGCCCCTAAATTGGCCCTTGTTTTTTTTCCCCCCAAAAAAATTTTTGGGGGGGGGTTTTGGGGTTTTTTGGGTTTTTTTCCCTTTTAAAATTTTTTTTTGGGGGTTTTTGGGGGGGAATTTTTTTTGGGGGGGGGTTTTTTTTTTTCCCTTTTTTTTTCCGGGGTTTTGGGGAAAACCCCTTTTTTTTGGGGGGGGGGTTTTTTTGGTTTTTTGGGGGGTTCCGGGGAAAGGGGGGGGTTTTTTTTTTTTTGGGGGGTTTTTTAAAAAATGTTTCCGGGCCCGGGGGGGGTTTTCTTTGGTTGGGTTTTTTTCCCCTTTTGGGGGGGTTTTTTTTGGGGGGGGGAATTTGGGGGGGGGGGTGGGTTTAAGGGGCGGTTTTTTTTTGGGGGGGTTTAAAACCCCCCGGGGGGGGGGGGGGGTTTTTTCAAGGGGGGGGTTTTTGGGGTTTTTTTTTTTTCCGGGGGGTTTGGGGGGGGGGGGGGGGGGTTTTTGGCCGGGGTTTTGGGGGGGGAAAAAAAAAAAAGGGGGGCCCGGGGGGGTTTTTTTTTAAAGGGTTTTAAAGGGGTTTAATTTTTGTTGGGGGGTTAATTTTTTTTTTAAAATTTTTTGGGGGGGGGGGGGGGGGCTTTTAATTTTAAAAATTTTTTTGGGCCCGGAATTTAAAATTTTTTTTTTTTTTTTTTGGAATTTTTTCAGGGGAAACCCCCGGGGGGAAAAAGGGGTTTTTTTTGGGGGGGGCCCCCAAAAGGGGGGGGAATTTTTTTTTTTGGGGGGGAAAGGGGGAAAAAATTTTAAAAAATTTTTTTGGGTTTGGGGGTTTTTGGGGGGGGGGGGTTTTTGGTTTTCCCCTTTTTTTTTTAAAAAAAAAAAGGGGGGGGGGGGGGTTTTTTTTTTTTCCCCCTTTTTTTTTTTTTGGGAAAAATTTAAATTTTTTTGCCAAAAAATTTTTTTGGGGGGAAAATTTTTTTTTTTTTTTTTTAAAAAAAATTTTTTCCTTTGGGCCCGGGGGTTTTTTTAAAAAGGGGGGGTTTTTTTTTTTTTTTGGTTTTTTTTTCCCGGGGGGGGGGGTTTTTTTTTAAATTTTTTTACGGGGTTTTTTTTGGTTAAAAAGGGGGGGTTAAAGTTGGGGGTTTTTTTTTTGGGGAAAATTTTTTTTTTTTTTCAAAAAAAAAGGGTTTTTTGGAAAATTTTTGGGGGTTTTTATTTGGGGGTTTTTTGGGGGGGGGTTTTTTTTTTGGGGGGGCCCCCCGGGGGGTCCCAAAAAAATTTTTTTTTGTTTGGGGGTTTTTTCCCCCCGGGGGGGGGTTTTGGGGGGAAAAAACCCCCTTCCTTTTTCCTTCCGGGGTGTTTTTTTGGGAAAACCCCAGGGGGGTTTTTTAAAAAATTTTTTTTTAAAAAAAAAAGGGGGATTAAAAGGGGGGCCAAAAAAGGGGGGAAAATTTTTTTTTCCCTTTAAAAAAATTTTTTTAAATTGGGGATTTTTCTAAAGTTTTAAAAATTTTTTAAAAAGGGGGTTGGGAAAAATTTTTTTTTGGGGGGAAAAAAAAAATTTTTTTAAAATTTTTTTTGGGGGGGCCCCTTTTGGGCAAAACCCTTTTTTGGGGGGAAAAAAAAAATTTTTAAACCCTTTTTTTTGGGCCCTTTTTTTTTTTTTTTTTTGGGTTTTTTTTGGGGGGTTTTTTTTTGGGGGTTTTTTTTTTTAAAAAGGTTTTTCCAAAAGGTGTTTTCCGGGGGGGGTTTTTTTGGTTCTTTTTAAAAGGGGGTTTTTTTTTAAAATTTTTTTTTTCCCTTTCCTTTTTTTTTGCCTTTTTTTTGGGGGGTTTTTTTTTGGTTTTGGTTGGGGGAATTTTGGGTTTTTGGGGTTTGGGGTTTTTTGGGAATTTTAATTTTCGGGGGGTTTTTGGTTGTTTTTTGGGGGGGGGGGGGTTTTTCCCCCCTTTGGGGGGGTTTTTTGGGTTTAAATTTTTTTTTTTTTTGGTTTGGGGGGGTTTTTTGGGGGGGGGGGGGACCCTTTTTTTTTTAAGGGGGGTTTTTTTGGTTTTTTTTTTTTTTTTTTTTTTTTGGGGGTTTTTTTTGGGGGGGTTTTTTTGGGGGTTTTTTTTTTTTGGGGGGGGGGCCCCCCGGGGGGGTTTTTTTGGGGGGGGGGGGAAAGGGGGTTTTTTTGGGGTTTTTTTTTGGGGTTTTTGGGGGGGCCCCCCGGAAAAAAAAATTGGTTTTTTTGGGGGGGGTTTTTTTAAAAATTTTTTGGAATTTTGGTTTTGGGAAAATTCCCCCAAATTTTGGGGTTTTAAAAAGGGGGGGGGAAAAAGAAGGGGGGTTTTAAAAAGGGAAAAAAAGGGGGGGAAATTTTTTTTTTTTTGGGGGGGGGTTTTAAAAAAAAAAAAAAAAACCCGGGGGTTTTAAGGAAAAAAAATTTTTTAAAAAAAAAAGGGGGGAAAAAATTTTAAAAAAACAACCCAAAAAACCCCGGGGGGGAAAAAAGGGGGGAAAAGGAAAGGGGAAAAAAAAAAAACAAAAAAAAAAAAACAAGGAAAAAAAAAACAAAAAAAGAAAAGGGGGGGGGAAAAAAAAAAAAAAAAAAATAAAAAAAAAAAAAAAAAAAAAAAAAAAAAAAAAAAAAAGAAAACCAAAAAAAAAAATTTTTTTTAAAAAAAAAACAAAAAAAAAACCAAAAAAAGGAAAAAAAAAATTTTAAAAAAAAAAAAAATTTAAATTTTGGGCTTTTGGAAAAAAATTTTTTTTTTTCCCCCTCCCTTTTCCCCCCCCCCCCCCCCCTTTTTTTTTTTTGCCCCTTTTTTTTAAAAGGGTTTTTTTTCCCCCCCTTTTTTTTTTTTTTTTTTTTTTGGGGGGGGGTTTTTTTGTGTGTGGTTTTTTGTGTGGGGGGGGGGGGTTTTTTTTTTTTTTGGGGGTGGTGGGGGGGGGGGGGGTTTGGGGTTTGGGGGGTTGGGTGGGTTTTTGGGGGGGGTTTTTCCCCGGGGGGGGAAAACCCCCTAACCCAAAATTAAAAAAGGGGGGGGGGGGGAAAAAAAAATTTTGGGGAAAAATTTCCCCCGCCCAATTTTAAAAAGGGGGGGGGCCCCCCCCCCCAAAAAAAAACCCCCCAGACCTTTTTTTTTTTTTCCCCCCCCCCCTTTAAAAATTTTTTGGGGGCCAAAACCCCGGGGGAAAAGGCCGGGGCCGGGGGGAAAAAACCCGGGGGGGAAAAGGCCCCTGGCCACCCCCGGGGGGGGGGGAAAGGGGGGGGTTTTCCCCCTTAAAAGGGGCCCCCTTTTGGGCCGGGTTAAAATTCCCCCCCGGGGGGAAAGGGAAAAATTTAAAAAAGGGGGGAAAAAACCCCCCCCAAATTTTAAAAAATTTTTAAAAAAAAAAAAGGGGGGGAAATGGGGGCCCCTTTTTTCCCCCTTTTGGGGGTTTTTTTTTGGGGGGGGGGGTTTGGGGGGGGGGGGAAAAAATTTTTTTTTTTTTTTTGGGGGGGGGGGGGGGGGGGTTTTTGGGGGGGGTTTTTGGTTTTTTTTTTTTGGTTTTTTTTTTCCCTTTTTTTTTTTTTGTTTTTTTTTCCCTTTTTTTTTTTTTTTTTTTTTTTTTTTTTTTTCTTTTTTTTTTTTTCCCAAAAAAATTTTTTTTTCCCCCCCTTTTTGGGGGGTTTCCCAAATTCCGGGGAAAAACACCCGCCATCCCACACTCCTAATCTGTTCAGAGGGGTTTCGAATTTATACCAGGGTCTCTGACCCAAAGCGTCAAGACCTGAGAGCGAGGTTAAGACAGAAAGACCTGATAGCAGAAAGCCAAACCTGGCACCGTTCCACGGGATAGGACGGACAGGCATGCATGCAAAGTCTTCCTCCGGTGATGGGAAAGTGCCAGTGCAGTGACGACGTGCTGCCAGAAGCCTGGAAAACGGACACCGGGGATGGACAACGTCATTAACAGCTTGCCTTCCCGCTGGACCCGGCCGTCCCAACACCTGCTGACCACATCACCGCATGTGTCAGGGTCAGCCAACGTCAATGGGGAGTGAATAAGCAGCGGAGTGGCAAAGCTGGATAGTTTGCCCATGTTAAACTTAGACGGCTGTATCGTGTAACTTAGAGAATCGGTGCTCATACGTAGGTAGAGACGTTCACGGTGTAAATAACGAAATCCTGTTGCGCCGAAGTGAGTTATGGTTGGGGAGGGTGGTGGTGGCAGGATGGTGGATATTATTTTGTCTGATTTTGTTCACTCTGACAGAAGTGCTGTTGTCGTTTTTTGTTGTTGTTGTTGTTGTTTTCCCTCTTCTTTTCGTCTTCTTGCTTTAATTTTTGCCTTTGCTGAAGGTTTTATTTCCATAAATCCATTTTACGCATCGTGCAGTATGAGTCACTACTCTCGGATTCACGTGTATGTCAAGCAAACATCATTATCTTACACGTCCAGCCAAAATTAAATGAAGAAGCAGTTTCTAATCTAACATTACATAAAAATTGGGCAACAGTAATTCACATATCTATGTAACAGAAAATTATTATAATTAGTAATGCCACTGAAACACATAATCAAATATATAAAAAAAATTATTGTTTTTATTGGTTTATGATAAAAATGCACGTATAAAGAAATGTCTGCAAATTGGTCACTCAGTTTTATTCATGACGTATGATTGTATACAGTTTTCACACTACGAACTATGCAAACTACGAGGAAAACCTGTC
>CM031598.1:52832683-52835183 GCA_018398815.1 Conus ventricosus | reverse complement strand
ACACACGTGTGTACTAGCACACTCGTGAACTGTTGCCATGGAGGCAGAAAGGCTTAGACAGACATTAAAAGACAAAAACTGAAAAACAGAGAAACAGACAGACAGACAGGCAGACAGGCAGGCAGACAGACAGACAAACAGACAGACGGGCATGCATGCATGCATGCAGGCAGGCAGGCAGGCAGACAGACAGACAGACAGACAGGCAAATAGACAGACAGAACGGAGGGATGGATGGACAGACAGAGAGAAGAGAGGGGAAGACAGACAGAGAGGGAGAGGAGAGAGAGAGAGAGAGAGAGAGAGAGAGAGAGAGAGAGAGAGAGAGCGGAAGAGAGAAAGAGGGGGAGAAAGACAGACAGACAGGCAGGCAGACAGAACAGACAGGCAGACAGGCAAATAGACAGACAGAACAGAGGGATGGATGGACAGACAGAGAGAAGAGAGGGGAATAACAGACACAGAGAGAGAGAGAGAGAGAGAGAGAGAGAGAGAGAGAGAGAGAGAGAGAGAGAGAGAGCGGAAGAGAGAAAGAGGGGGGAGAAAGACAGACAGACAGAGACGGACAGAGAGACATAGACAGAGACAATGTAAGAGAGACAGACAGAGAGACCGAGAGTTTAAACAAAGTTGAAATAATGAAGGCAGAAAACTAGTCTATAAAAGGCAATAGATATCATCCTCACATTTTTGTAAGTCAATGCTACTACATCTCGTAATCACGGTAGAGACATAATACGATGCGCGTGACTCTGAAGTATCGCAGATAGAAGTCAAATAATCAATAACACCGACGACGGTGAAGAACAAACGTAGGTAAAAATGAAATGTGAAGAAGTCCTATCACTACTCTGAGAAAGAGAGAGAGAGAGAGAGAGAGAGAGAGGAGAGAGGAGAGAGGAGAGAGAGTCGGTACAAACTGATTCAGTGTGATACAATTCAAGACAATGGTCAGATATTTATTACAGAAACATTTCCACAATACGTAAAATCAATCGTTTTAGTTTGATTGTTTATTGCTATTACTATTATTAAGAACAATCATACTAATAGTCAGTTGAATAGCTAGGTGTTGATACCAAACAAGAGTACACAACAAAATCAAAATTAATTTTATTATAGCCCAGCTGACCATACCGTGTACCTTCAGGGCAGTTCCTTAGTAAACATACACACACACACACACACACACACACACACACACACACACACACACACAGTCAACAGTACGTTTTCAGACAAGAGCCTGTCCTCACAGGTGCTCAGCGCCATAAACTTGTCTGACGAGGAGAGAGCATCTCCACAGGACTTTACTTGCAGCCCAACACCATTCCCGGGGTACCATACTTCAGGACTGCATTCAGTCCAACACCTCTGCGCTGTCGCGCGTGATCGACCGTAGAGGACATTGAAGTCTCCCTAACTTTGCACACGTCCTTCACGACCTTCCTCTCTCCTACGACTTCCTGTCACAAGACCATCATAATAATGAAATGGAATGAAGTGCTTAGGGATTAAAGAAGAAACGATCGAGATGCCTTGTGTTGTAGTATGATGTATCAGCAAGAGTGAGTGCGATTTTTGCCCACGTGGGGATCGGATAGGTAGGATAGGATCGGGGTGGGAAGGGGGGGGGGGGGGGGGGGGGGGGGGCGGGGAGACGGATGTGTAGAGGGGAAAATAAGGTGGGAAGAAGAAGGGGGATGGGAAGATGGTTTTTACAGAATAGGTTGTTATCCTCGGCTTGTGGAACTCCTTTTCTAGCAATTTCTTTTTTCTTTTCCGTTATTCACTTCGACTTTTTATTATTATTATTATTATTATTATTATTATTATTATTATTATTATTATTATTATTTTGTTTCATGTATGTATGTAAGAAAATCGTATAGAGTTTACACAAAGCATTGGCATAAGAAGATTCGTAGATTAAAAGCTAATAGACCAAGAGAATATTGGGAAAATATTAAAGTCAGAAATAGAAATGAATGCCCTGTTAGTATGGATGATCTTTTCTTACATTTTAAATCATTGAATGTTCAACAAGATAGTGTTGAGAACGAAAGGGATATTGACTGTGACTTGCAACATGATCTTGAATTTTTAAATGCACCAATAAGTGACGAAGACGTTGAAAAAGCTGTCAGCAACTTAAGAATGGAAAGGCTTCTTCTTCCTAAAATACTGGTTCACTCAAAAACGAGTAGGTCACCAGCGCGCAAATAGACAATAGACAAGTAAATAGGCTTGTGGGATAGATAAAATACAAAATGAAATTAAAAAAAAGCATTCCAGTTCTCAAAACAAGTTATTGTAAACTTTTCAATAAAGTTCTTGATACGGGGGACATACCAGGAGAATGTTTAACTGGACTTATTCTCCCAAATTTATACAAAAGAAAAGGTAGTAAATTGGACTGTAACAATTACAGGGGTATAACACTTCTGAGTTGTGTTGAAAAACTGTTCACAACAATTTTGAATAACCGTTTAAAACGATT
>CM031598.1:52820183-52822683 GCA_018398815.1 Conus ventricosus | reverse complement strand
CATATTGGTTTCGCATGTAATGTGCTGCCTATTCTCCACCTGCGGCCATCCCAGGGAGAAACGAAACACTCTGTTTTCTGAGTGACGGCATGTGTCACACTTATGGCATGGGAAGAACCCAGGGGGGCCATCTTGGGTAGGTGTGGGGGTTCTTTTGGGAACTGTCGGCATGTACATTTGTCCCAGGTTCCTGCACTTCCTGTCTGCAGCCACAATCTTGTTTCTTGGGAAGATTTCCCGCTTTTGGTCGGGTTGGCATGTAGAAGGTGAAGGTTTTTCTGGATGATAGCTGACTTTGAGGGTACTCTTGGTCATACGTGGTGATCCAGGCGATCTTCTTTTCTCTTTTCTTGGGTTTTTCGGCTAGAAGCTCTTGCCTGTTCCTCTGGGCTCCTTTCTTAATGTCCCGCAGAGCCTTTGTCCACTTCCAGCCCGCCATAGTCAGGTACTTGGCATATACTTGGCATACTTGAGGGGGTGTGTGTGTGAGTACTAATAAGGAGTAATGGCCCTCTAAGTGTCAACATGGTGGGTTGTTTTGGGGTTTGCTCAGCCAGCTTTATGAATATTTTGTGATTTTAGTTCACAGTCTTGGAAAGTTTAATTCATGCAATTCATGTTCCATGTATGAGATCGGTTAACCGTAACAGTGTCTTGACTTTTTAATGAGTTCTGTTGGGCTTGCTTCTTGTTTTATTTGTTTCATTCTTCATTGGCACATCACAGTGCAGTCCCTGAGAAAGGTTTTTAAACCGAAATATTGGACTAATAAAACTCCAAAATCATACAGTGGGTTCCTGTTTTATTTCTTCTTTATTTACAAACAAACCAACAGGAGAACCACGTGGCAAAACGTCGGTGCGGCATTAGAGGAGGATTTATTACTGAAATTATCTGTCAAAAGACGTCATTCTCCAGTCCAGCCCACGTCTGTGCCGTAGATAGAACATGGAGCCCTGGACAGCTGACTTACAGCATGCCTACAAGAATTTGGAACGGAGCACACTGAGGGAAAAGTTTCTCCACAGTGTGAGACAAGGAAGGTGATCCAAAGGGGACTTCAATTGAGATTGAACCTGGCACTGAAACCCAGTGATGTAAAGTTACTTGACTCAATACAGGGAGTGTTAACAGCTGCTAGCACTGATGTCCTCAAGAAAATCCATGCAGAGGCCACCGTCAAACTAGAAGAACACTACCAACGTGCGAACAACTTAAGTCACAAGGCAACTCACAGTTTGGGAAACCAAGAGCAGTAAATCAGGCGATACATCGTGCCAGGCAGGGTTGCAGAAGGATTAACGAAGAAATAACCAAGAGACACAACGTGAAGCTGGCTGAGCTTTCAAGAAATGAACAACAACCGTATCACCCCAGGAGCACAGATAGAGGGTCCATACAGATCCAAGCTTCAACCCGGGCTACTCCTCTCGCTTCCACTGCCCAGTACCAGGCTCAACCCAAGACAAACAGAATAGCAAGATACGGAAAGGGAACCACAGAGGTGGGAAAAGCAAAAGAAAAAGAGATGCACGGACAAACAGACGACAGCGCAAAAAGCGGACTAATAAGCACTATACACCAACTGAAGAAGACTTGGCAAGATTTGACCCTGTGGTTCTGGTGGACAATTTCGTCCCCACTCGAAGCCAGATAGAGATTTGCCGCATGTCAAAGTCTACTGCCCCCACACCTAAAATGCCATTGATGTCTCCGACCAACTCATCGGGATTTATGAATTTTCAGAAAGGATGAGATGGCACAATTTCTTTGAACTCAAGAAGCGAGACAAGGAAACAAGAGAGACCAACCAGGAAAAGAATGACGAGGAAGAATACATTAAAAGACCATGGCACGTGCCTACGGAGAGAGCAGCTCCAAAAGGCAACCCGGAACTGGAGAGCTTCCTTGCTGCTTGTGAAAGGGATTTTCTCAATGTGAACAAACGGCGCAGGATTCGAGACAATCTAACACCAGGGCAGAGAACATGCAGTCAAGGAGCTCCGGGATCTTCCAAAAACACACGGAGCAGCATGCAGATATGCCGACAAGTCAGGAGTAACAGTCATAACGTCCTTGGAAGAAGATGACAGAATTATCAAAGAGACAATATATGATGCAAGCAAGTACGCCCTCCTAGAAGAGGACCCAACAAAAGACGTCATCAGCACTGTGAACGACTGGGCAACAAAATGGAGCAGAAAGGGAGCCATAGATGACAACATCGTGAGGTATGTACTAAAACCGAAGACGCCCACCCGGCGAGATGCAAACCTCTGGTTTAAGACCCACAAGAACAGACCATACCCCTACAGACTACTACTTTCCGGTAGTGGGACACCAGTGCAACCCCTGTCAAAGGTTGTCCAACAGGCGATCCAACATTTGACGGCTCACCTCCCTTACAAGTGATTGACACAAAGGAGTTTCTTCGTAAACTGGAGGAGATAAATAAACACTCTCACACCACTACCGCCGGAAGCTTGTCTAGCAGTCTGTG
>CM031598.1:52800183-52810183 GCA_018398815.1 Conus ventricosus | reverse complement strand
CATACCTATGATGTGATATCTATGTCTGTGATATCATAATGTCAATCATACCTATGATGTGATATCTATGTCTGTGATATCATAATGTCAATCATATATGATTAATACTTGTCTGTGATATCTAATGCAATCATACCTTGTTTGTAATCTATGTTGTGATTTCAAATGAAATCCCCTATGATTGATATCATGTCGTGATATAAAATGTCAATCAACCTAGGTGAATTATGTTTGTTACAAAATGTCAATCTACCTATGATGTGTATCTATGTCTTTTTAATATAAGAAATATACCTAGATGTGAATCTATGTCTGTATATCATAATGTAATCATCCTATGGTGATATCTATGTCTGTTTTTCATTGTAAAACATCCCTAGATGTGATTCATGTCTTCATTTTACGCAGTTGCTATTAGCAGTCTTCATTATCATAAGGGGCATGGAAAATTATTGTCTAATCATCCGGCATTTTAACCTGGCCCCCCCCAGCGTTTAACCCCTCCTTTATCGCACGCACCCTCACCCTCCATTCCCCCCCCGCCACCCCCCTTTATGTTCTTTCTGTCTCTCCCTGGACTGTCCGTCCAACAACGCAGCACCTCCTCCAGGGGTTTTTTGGGTCACAACACGGCCACCAAAAAGACCTCATATGAACAGAGGCAAGGCAAGGGAGAGCATGGGGGAGTCGTGACAGAATGGGGGTGACGGGGGGGAGGGGGGGGGCGGGGGGGGGGGGGGGGTTGACCCGGGGAAGGGGAGGGGAAGGGGGCGGGGGAAAAATGGGGGGAGGGCATCATAACAACCAATGGGCGGCAAAATTGCCCCAAAGGGAGGTAAAGGAAAGGGGGGGGGGGGGGGGTGGGGGGTGGGGAGGGAGGAGGTGAAGGTGGAAGATGAGGGTGCGATGCTCACCGCGCTCGAGTCCAAAAAAGAAAAAGAAAAAAAAACCCGAAGGTGCTGGGGGGCCCGAAAGCACTGTCTTCACCTGTTTAGAGCAGTAATGTACACCCTTGGGGGCCCTGCGCTGTGTTGACGAGGGGACAGGCAGACGGGGCCTCCTTTAGGATAAAAGGGGGACAAAACTGCTCCTAAAAACAGAGGAAAATTTAGCCCAAAGATGCAGTCATAAAGCCTTAAAGTCATCCATGGGTGTATGTCACGCCGAACTGACCGGGCGCCTCGGTGAAAATTGGGAGTGTGGCCCGTCAGTGCCGGGTGGCAGTGGCCGTGAAGTGGTAACCTGGGGGAATTTGTTACCTTTTAATCTTGGGGGGGGGAGGGAGGAGAGTGTCACCCGCAAAAAGGTAGGTTTGTGGAAAACTAACGCTCGTGAAACTGGAGTTCTTCGATGTTATGGGGAATTCCGTGAAAGTAGTGCGGGTCTTGTGAGTTTCCGGGTGAACTCGGAGTGTCGGGGTGTGTCGCAAGTCAGTACGAACTGAGGCTTTTTCCCAAAGGTTTGGGGTTTGGCCCTCGTGCTATGTTTGTGTCGCCTTTGGGGCAGGGGTTCACGGATCCCCCGGGCCCGATTTTGAAGGTTTGGCTACCAGAGTGAAGACGTCGATGTTTGGGTGTTCAGCGGGTTCTGCATCCGGGGCGTTGGCTGTTGGGCGTGCCCCGGCGCTGGGGTGTCGTCCCAGTGGTCGTCCGCGTCTTGACTGTGGTGTTGGTGTTCAGCGAAGGGTTCTGCCCGTCCCGGGCGTTGGCTGTTTGGCAGTGTCCCGGCGACTGAGGGGTGTCCATTGTGTGTCGTTCCTGTTGTTGTTAGGTACGGTAAAGGGTAGCAAAATTCGGGGGCTGGTATTTGGGTTTGTTTGTAGATACATGGTTCTAAACTTTTGTATTTCTTCCCGGGAAGGGGGGAAATTTTTTTTTAAATTTTATTTTTATTCGCAAAGTTTTCTTTTTATGTAAATTTTGGCTAGGAGATTTTTAAGGTGGGAAAAAAAACCGTACATATGGGAATAATAATGTCGTCTCGGTTCTACACGATACAGATAGGGTGGTGTGTTACGCGGTTTTGATGTGCAAAGACAAAGTTGTACGGGGTATTGGTCATGGTGTACAAAAAATTACTGGTTTTAAAGTTTAAATAAAGATTGGTTATTTTTGAGATGTTGTTGGTATCGGAGGACGGGATTTTTAATTTTAAGAGGACGTCAGCGGTGCACCCGGTACGGGGGGAGACTGCTGTGAGGGTGCCCCTGGGGTGTGGAGGTTTATCGATAGGGGGGGGTTTTTACTCGGTAGATTCTTGTGGAATTTCATTTTTGGCGTTTGCGCTTGGAACTAAACCGGGTTGGATGGGGGGAAAAGGGAAAAATTAGGGGGTTTTAAATAAAAAGATTTTGTTTTTTTTTAAAATTATTATAAAATTTTTGCGGGGAAATTCTGAGTGTAAATAAAATAGTGTTTTTGAAATTATTTGGGAAAAGGTTTAACGATAGAAAAGAAGAAAAAAAATAGTTGAGATAAAAAAAAGGGTTTAAATATTTAAAATTTCCCCTCGAACCCAAGTTGGTGTAATATATGTATTGGTTGTTTTAGTCGACTGGGGCCCCCCCAAATAAAAATTTTTCCCCCCAGCATTGTGGTGTAGAAAATGTATAGCAGCGTCGGAAATCCTGTCGAGCTAGGAATTTGGTGTTGTCATAGTGCTGAAAATTTTTTGATGCTTTGTGAATTGTATTGGCGCGGGAAAAATTAGGATACCCGGTTCATTTTTTTTGGTTTTGCTTAAATTTTGGTTTGTTTTTTAAGCATTTTTAACTATATCGACCTGAATTGTGACCGGCACTGTCATCACAAAACGGTCGGTTTTTCGTTTGTTCGTTGGATGAATATGATTTATAATCTTATTAAACATTGTTTTGGGACTCAGGGGGAAATGAAGTGGGGTTTTATGAAAATTCAGACGTGAAATCCTTTTATGAAGGAAGGTTAAAATTTTGGGTTGTCTTTATGGAAGGGGAAAACCAGTCAATGAAATTGGTTTAAGTGTGTAAGGGAACCTTTTCTGTGAGAGAATTTGATGAAAAGGGTGGCTGGTTTAAAATTCCAGCGCTGTCGCACTTTGGGTTTGATATGTAAACATCGGAACCGGGTTACTTTATTTTGGGGGAAACAAATGTTAAAACTGTATCCTTTTTGGGGTAGAGACATTTCCTTTTTCACGGTTTTCCGGGAGTTTTAGTACCTCCCTCCCGGGCAAACCGGAGGGGTCGGCCTCTCAGGTGGTGGGATTTGGCACCGCCACCCCCACTGTCATCCCCCCCACTTCTCTGCCGGAGGGGGGGACCACCCGGAGGGCGGATGCGTTCCGGTGGGACTCATTCCCCCCCACAGCCCGGGGTTTTGGCAGTTCCCTGATTTCAACTGTCTCTTCAGGGGGGGCAACGCTTGAGGGCCCACCGCAGTTTCCTCGGGGTGTACTCGCGGGTGTGGTGGTGCCGGTAGGGGGGGGGAACCGCTTTTCCTTCGACGTGCCCACCTTTCCTCTCCTTTTCGATAAAGCCTTCGGAAGGTTTTGTTTTTTGGGCGGGCTTTGTGTGAGGCGCCGTAAAGCGACCGAGTTTTCAAAAACCAATGGGGGAAAAACGCTGTGTTGCTTTTTTTTTTTGTTGGTGTGCGGGGTTTTTTTTTTTTTTTTTTTTTTGGGGAAGAATTTTTTTTGTGTGCCTGTGTCAAGCCCCGCCGGGACTTCGGATGAAGTATTGAAAATACGATTTTGGGTGCGGGTTACCTGAACAATTGGTGTTGAATTTTTGGGGGTTAAGCTTTGGTGTCCGATGGTTTGACACCGGCACAAAAAATTAGTATAAAGAATAAATTGAAAAAAAAGCTTTGCGTGGGCATCTCGGGTTTAAAATGACGTATAAACCTTGCTTTATTTCACCCCGGTTCCGGGTGATGTATTTCCCCCCTTGCCCCTTGGTTTTTGGCCTTTGTGGGGAGGTTGACTTCCCTCCGAGGGAAAGGGGTTTTTAAAAAAAAACGTGCAGCACATGCGTGCACGGGTAGCATAAGGGGCCAGCGCTGGGGTCGGGTTTTTTTGATGTATTGTTGGATTTTTTTTGGAGTTTGTTTTTTTTTTTGTGTGTGGTGGGGGGGGGGGGGGGGGGGGGGGGGAAAAACTGCGGTCGGATATATAAGGTTTTGGGTGTTTTACTGCCTTTCTGGGGGTGGGTGCGTGTGTAAATGCAAATTCCCTTCTTTTTTTTGCACTGTTTTTTTTTTTTGTGTGTTTTTGTTGTGTGGCGTTCAACTTAGAAAAAGGGGGGGAAAGGGGGGGTGGTTAAACGGGGGATATTTTTATCATATATCCCTTCTACTGCCTATACAGTGCCCAAAGGGTGGAGATGCGGGGTAACATTAAGATCATTTGGGAAAATTTCCTTCTTGGGGTAAAAAAAAAAAAAAAATTTTGTTTTTTTTGTTGGGATGGAACTTGATATTGTAATAGTAATTGTAGCGCGTGGGTGGGGAGGGGAGCGCGCCGTCAGTGGGGGAAGCGCATTATTTGGGCAACCCTATAACATAGTTCCCAGGTAACGTTGTCCTGGTGTTGTCTGGGTTTGTGCAACCGAGGAAATGGTGTGTTTTGGGTTCCGTTTTCTTTCCAATTACATTTTATGAGTGTTGGAATGTTTTGAGGGTTTTATAGTAATTTTGATGTGAAATGTTGAAATGAATTTTTAAATTTTGGGTCTTTAATGTGTCATAGTTAACCGTCCTAGGGTGTTGGGAAAGGGTTTAAAAAAAAAACACTGGGGTTTCCCAAGTACTAATTGTATTTTTTGCCTGGGACATCAAGATTTCGCTTTAACGGTTTGGGAGAGTGAATTTTCCTTTTGTGGGGGTTCTAAAGGGGAAAAAAAAAAAAAAAGTTTGGTTTCCTTGGGTAGGAACTTGATGTCGGGGTAATGGCGTCGGGAACGATCGAAATTTAAAGGGTCCAAGGACTGTAAGTCCAGTTGAGTCGCAAGGAGGGGTGTGAAAAACTCCTGAGAAGCAGCCAGGGGTACTCTATGTCCCGTACCTTGCGGCGGGTAACCCGGGGTTTTGGGATCCCCTGGGGGGCGATAAGTTTGTGTGTAGCAGTCGCTGTTCAGTAAACTCACGCCTGGGGACAGATTTTAGGTTGGGTAGGGTGGAATTTGGGCCCGTTCATTGCTGACAATGTAGCAAAGGATGGGGAGAAAAGGAGGCGCATCGTTAGGGGGACAGGTGGCCGGGGGAAAAGTCATGGAAGGAGAGGAAGGCAGGAAGAGTTTGCCGTGGGTAGCGCCAGGCTTAGGAGGGAGGAAAAGGGAAACTGCTGCCCAAACTTAGGAGGGAGGAAAAAGGGGAAGCTGTGCCAAGCTTAGGGGGAGGAAGAGGAAGCCGCTCCAGGGAGAGGAAGCTGCTGCCCGGCTTTGGGGAAAAAGAAGAAAAGCCGCTGCCAGGAGAGGGAAACTGCTGCCAAGTTTTGGAGGAGGGAAAAGGAAGGCTGCCAAGCTTAGGGGAAGAGGAAGAGGAAACTGCTGCCCCGGTTGCTATCCTTTTTGGCAGAGAAGGAAAGGGGAAAAAGGATGAGATGTTTTCCCGAAGACGAAGGAGGTCCCCAAAAGGGTGGCTACCCGACAGAGGGCGCGGTGCCAGGAAAATTAGAGTGGATCCAACAACGTCGGGGGGAGTGGATGTGTCCGGGAAACGGAAAAGTTGAGACTGAAAGACAAATTTTAAGGGGCGAGAGAAAGGGCTAAGACGAAGCGCAAGCCAGTGGCAATTATCCTTTGCAGACACTGATTCTGGGGATGTTTTTAGCTCTTTCGAGAGGTTTCCACTTGTGCCCCTGGAAAAGAACTTGTGGCCTCTAGCATTTGCTCTTTTGAGAGGAAAAAAAAACGAGAGAGCCCTTCGCGCTGAAAGCCCTTATCTCGCAAGTTTTTGACCCAAATGAAGAAAGCGTTCTAGGATTTCCCTTTTTGACGTGAGGGATCCCCGGGGAATTCAGGGGAATAAGAAGGGGGGGAGGAGAAAAGTTTCACAGTTTTTAGACCGGCTTTTAAACTTGTTTTTTTCTGTGGTGTCTGCAGCCGGGAAGACGAAAACAAAGCTAGGTGACACCTGGGGTACAGGATTGGGAAAAGGAGTAATCAGGCCTGAGGAAGCAAAAGGGGGCGCATTCAGTCGCAGCGCCCAGCTCGAAAAACAGGTACGCATTTTCCGGGGTTTGGTTTGGGTTCACCCACGATTCATCCAAGGTTTTTTTGAAATAGCGTTGCCATCACGATGCCAAAGGAAAAACAGCCCCGCATCGTGGTGTGGAATCCGGATGTGGGGGGGCGTTCCCGAAATGAAAGATTGTTTCTGCACGCCGCCTGTATCCACTTTCCGTTCCGGAACGGCTTCTTCTGAAGGGGAAAATGCATCTGAAGGGGGGTAGGGGCTGTGCTGTGTCAGGGAAAACGACGGCGGGTCCTCCCTTTGTGTGCCCGCAAGAAAGCTCTCCAGCTGAAAGCAAAATATTCCTCGTGGAAAAAGAATGTTTTGGCTTGGTATGGGCGGTTCAGAAAATTTGAACCCACCTTTATGGGGGAGAATTCACTCTACAAACGGGGCCATTCACCATTCAATATTTGGATTGGGTCAAGTCCCCCGTGGTCGGATCACCAGATGGGATTGTTTTCTTTCAACCCTTTCCCGTTTTTAGTGGGGGCAAAATTTCCCGGAGTGAGAATGTTTTTCAATTTCTTGAGTCTATGGAGTAAAGGGTTTTGGCCGAGAGTGAAAAAGTTTGAGGAAGGGGGGTTTTTTTTTCCAATGCTTTTACACTAAAGGGTTTTTCGTCGTTCCCTTTAGTTTTTATTTAAGGATACTTTTAAAATTTTGGGGGGGGGTATTTTTCACGCCGAATGACACAGGTCGCCTCGGTGACAATTGTGGAGGTGGCCCGTCCAGTGCCAGGGGCAGTGACCGTGAAGTGCGTGAATCCTGCCGGGAATTTGCTTACCTGTTAACTCTTGGAGGGGGGAGGGGGGAGAGTGCAAACTGTCGGAAAAGGTGGGTTTATGTGTAAACTACGCTCGTGAAACTGGGTTCTTTGATGTGTATGGGGGGAAAACGTGAATGTGAGTGCTGTTTGTGATTTTCCCTGGGGGGAAATCGGAGTGTCGTGGTGTACTGCAGGCATACGAACTGAGGGGGTTATCCCCGGTAGGTTGGGGGTTTGGCCCCTGCTCATGTTTGTTTTTGTCGTTGGGGGCAGGGGGTTCACGGTATGCCCGACCGACTTTTTAAGGTTTGGTACCAGAGTGAAGCGACGATGGGTTTTGGGGTTCAGCGACGGGTTTTTGACGTACCGGGGGTTGGTGCTGGCAGGTCCCGGCGATGAGGGTGTCGTCCATGTGTCGTCCCCGTCTTGCTGCGTTTTTGGGTTCGTGAAAGGTTCTGCACGTCCAGGGGCGTTTGGGTGTCTGGCTGTCCCCGGCGATGAGGGTGAGTCATTGTGTGTCGTTCCTGTTGTTGTCTAAAAGGGGAGCGGGGTAAAGTAGCGGAAATTCGGAGGGCTGTGTATTGTTTTTTGTGATATCATGGTTTCAAAAACTTTGTGTTTCAGTTCCCGGGGAAAGGGAGGAATTTTTTTTTAATTGATTTTTATTCGCAAAAATTTTTTTACGTGAATTTGGCTAAGAGGAGTTTAAATGGGGGAAAATTTGAAGGAAGAAAAGAGAATAACTTGAACTTAAGGTCGGAAAACCGTACATTGGAATGAAAAAAAGTGCTCCGGTTTACACTGATACAGTAGGTGGATGGTTACACGGTATTTTATGTGCTTAAAACAATTGTTGTACGGGGGGGTGGTCACTGGGTACAGAAATACGGTTTCAAGTTTGTAAAAAATTTTTTATTTTTGAGAGTGTTGTTGGTACGGAGGACGGGGGAAATTTTTAAAATTTAAGAGGACTGTCACGCGGTGCAGGCCAGGCGGAGGCGCTGCTTGTGGTGTCTGGGGGTGTGTGAGTTTATCGATAGGTCGGGGGGGGGGTACCTCGGATAGACCGTTTGTGGGGGGTTTTACTTTTGGCGGTTTGCGCTTGGAATAAACCGGGTGGATGGGGCGGAAAAGGAAAATTAGGATAGTTATTTTTAAAAAAAGAGTTGTTGTTTTTTTTTTTCATTTTTATTTTAAAAATTTTCAGGTGAAAATTTATGATTTTGTTAAATACAATAGTGTATTTTTTTTGTTTTTGGTATGGTTATTACATTAGAAATAGAAGAAAAAAAAATAGTTGATGTAAAAAAAAGGGTTTAAAATATTTGGAATTGGCCTCAGAAGCCCAGTGGGTAAATTTTTAAAGTATAGGGTTTTTTTTGTCGAGTGGTGCACCCCGTATTCAAGATTTTTCTGCGCTTGTGGTGTAAGACAATGTAAGCGCGTCGGAAAAACCTTGTCGAGCTTTGTAATGGTGATTGTATAGTGCTTTATAAATTTTTTATGACATTGTTTTAATTGTGATTGTGCCCCGCTAGGAAATTAGGATTCCCCGGGTTCATTATTTTGGTTTTGCTTGAAATGTGTTTTTTTCTATTAAGCGTTTCTGAGTATCGATCCTGAAATTTTGACCCGGGAAAAATGTCGTCACTAACGGTGGGGTTGTTTCTTTGTTCGTTGCGTGAAATGATTTATAATCTTTTGAATCATTTTCTTTGGGGGAAACCCTTTTGGGGGAAAGAAGTGTGGGGATGTAATTTAGACGGTAAAAACTTTTTTGAAGGCGGTTTTTAAATTATGTGTGTGGCTGTTTTGAAGTGGGGCAGTCAATGAAAATTTGGTTTAAGTTGTAATGGAACTTTCTGTGAAGGGAAATTTTGATGACAAGGGGGGTGGGTTAAAAATTCCCGTCAGCTGTCCATTTTTGGGTTTGATATGTAAACCCCCGGAAACGGGGTTTCTTTTGTGGGAAAAAAATGTTATAAATGTATCCCTTTTGTGGTAGTAAGAATTTCCCTTTTTTACAGGGTTCCCGGGGAGTTTTATGTACCTCCCCTACACGGCAAATCCCTGAGGTCGGCCTCTAGGTGGTGGGGAGTTGGGACCCGCCATCCCCCCCTGCATCCCTGCCCACTTCTTGGCGGAGTGGGGACGCCCCGGAGCCGGGAGGGTGCGTTCTGGTCGGGACGTCATCTCCCTTCCCGTCGAGGGTGTGGCAGTTCCTCTGACTTAACTGTCTCTTTAGGGGGGGCAAGCGTCTTGGGGCCCCCGCAGTATTCCTCGGTGTGACTCGGGGGTGTTTTGGGTTTGGGCCCGGGGAGGGGGGACCCCCCGTTTCTTCGGGGCGTGTCCAACGTTCCCTCATTTTTATAAGCGCCCTTTTGGTGAAATTTTGTTTTTGGCGGGGCTTTGTGTGAGGCGCCCCTCAAGCGACCGAAGTTTTTATAACCATATCGGGGGGGGAAAAGCTGTGTTGCTGTTTTTTTTTTTTTGGGTTTTGGCTGGTTTTTTTTTTTTTTTTTTTTTGAAGAAGTTTTTTTTTTGTGCCTGTGTAAGTCCCCCCAGGGGTTCGGATGAAGTATTTTAAAATTCGAAAATTGGGTGCGGGTTTTCCTAACAATTTGGGGTTAATTTTGGGGGTTAAACTTTTGGGGCCCATGGGTTTTAACCGGCACTAAAAATTAGTTTAAAGAAAAATTTGAAAGAAAAAACATTGCGTGGGCATTCGGGTTTTGATGTATCAAACCCTTTCTTTATATTTCATCCCGGGGTTTTCCAGGTGATTTTGATTTCACCCTTGCCCCTCTGGGGTTTTGGCCTTTTGTGGGGTAGGTGTTATCTGTGCCCCTGAGGGAAGGGTTGTTATATTAAACGTGCGCACATGCTGCAGGGGATCATAAGGGGCCATGCGCTGTGGGGGGGGGATTTATAGTTTTTTGGATTTTTTTGGGGTTTTTTTTTTTTTTGTGTGTGTGTGAGGGGGGGGGGGGGGGGAACTCCTGTGTCGGTATAAAAAGGATTG
>CM031598.1:52780183-52795183 GCA_018398815.1 Conus ventricosus | reverse complement strand
GTCTACAGCAAGAGCGATGACAAGATTTACTTACAAACAGAATTCCTTCGTGGAAAGGCAAATCCTTCCCATTGGGTCGACATTGTACGAAACGTCTTATCTTGGGCTGAAGTGGATGAAGGTCAGTGACTGCTCGTTCCATTTTCGTTGTCCTGATTGTTTTGTATCTTGCCTGAAGAAACCTAAGAGGTCGAAACACGTCGTGTTTTGTCTTGTGATTCGTTTGTCCACGATTTTTTGGCGGTGCGCAACACTGATATTTAAAATTTGTTCTGAGAGGTGAACGTTTTCTGTGCCCGTAGATGTACCACATACTAACTAATGGTGGCTCTTGCTCTAGTAACGATCAAGAGTTCCGTGTAACTGTTCTTGTATGGCTTCACGAACAAGACTCAGAGACACGTGTACTTTGAATCCATAAAAAGCAAAGACAAAAATGCTATCAAAAGCTTCCACACGATCTTCAGACGACCAAGTTCTCTCTGCTCTCGGAAGGACTGCCACACAAAAAATCACCATCGTTTACCATTTAACAGAGAAGGAATAGCGACTAGAGGTTCTCATCGTTGAAAAAAAAGAGAAAACGATGACCATTTCCATAACTGCAAGAGAGTCTTACTATACTGTCCAGATTTTAGAGAATGGTGATTGTGTGTGTGTGTGTGTGTGTGTGTGTGTGTGTGTGTGTGTGTGTGTGTGTGTGTGTGTGTGTGTGTGTAAGAGCGTGGCATTCTTTCAAAATGGCTGTATGTGTGGGCGTGTTTCTGTGAGCACGTGACCTTCTTTCGTGAATATTGACGTGTGTGTGTGTGTGTGTGTGTGTGTGTGTGTGTGTGTGTGTGTGTGTGTGTGTGTGTGTGTGGAGAGCAGAGACAGAGACAGAGGAGGAGGGAGGGAGGGAGGAAGGGAGGTAAGGAACATGGCTTTCTTCTCTGAGCATTTGAGCGTGTTCATTATGTGCACGTGCGTGTATGTTCATGTTTATTATTTGCACATTTACATGCCAGTATCATGCATCTGTGTGCGTGTGTGTGTGTGTGTGTGTGTGTGTGTGTGTGTGTGTGTGTGTGTGTGTGTGTGGTGTGTGTGTGTGTGTGTGTGTGTGTGTGTGAGTGCGTGTGTGTTTCTGTCCGTCTGTCTGTCCTTGTGTGTGCTTATGAAGTGTGTGTGTGTGTGTGTGTGTGTGTGTGTGTGTGTGTGTGTGTGCGTGCGTGCGTGCGTGCGTGCGTGCGTGCGTGCGTGCGTGCGTGCGTGCGTGCTGGTGTGTGGTGTGTGTGTGTGTGTGTGTGTGTGTGTGTGTGTGTGTGTGTGTGTGAGCATTTGTGATGGGTGTGAGACTGACCATTAGTCTGCCCACTGCACGTGGTGTCTGTGTGCGTTTGTGTGTTCGTGCATAGATGCATGCGACAGCTGTTCAGTTTTCTTGTATGTCTGTGTGAGTTTGCATGCTAGCAACTTGATCGAATTATGAACGAAGTTCAGGGAAGTTCCTTGGGCTTAACAAAGGGATTGTAATCCTAGACAACTAGATAGTATCACATCCGAAAAAAAGAGTTCGTTCTAGTACAATTCTCCCTGGGGCACGCCATCGTCGCGGATGAGATCGATTATGGTATCTGTCTGTGGTCTGTATCACAGAAAGAGAGCTAGAGAGAAACAACACGAGGGAGTCAGTACAACACGATTAGTATGATATGTTTTAAAGTCCCCTGAGTAGTGTCATGCGATCGAACGAATCAAAGGTCTGAAAGGTCCAGACAAAGAGTCATCGATGCCAAAAGTGACCGGATACCATTGGCTGCTTGGCAACGGATGTTTGAATCCGTCTGTCTGTCTGTCTGTCTGTCTGTCTGTCTGTCTGTCTGTCTGTCTTGCTCTCTGTTCTCTTTCTCTGTCTGTTCTCTGCTCTGTCTCTGTCTCTGTCTCTGCTCTCTCTTCTCTCTCTCTCTCTCTCTCTGTCTCTCTCTCCTCTCTCTTTCACACACACACACAACGCACCCACACGCACACCCAACACCACACACCACACACACACATCCAACCACACACACACACAGTCGTTATTCACAAAGCCACGTGCTTATCTAAACTCATTTCAAGGTAAATGTACTTGTAACTATGAAGCCACTTCTGTGCCAGGCTGTATACATTCTTTTACAATCACATCAACACAATGACCGTCGAAATCTGTTATTTTATTGCGTTCGACTGATATGTAATCCTCATGATAGCAAGTAGTATGTCAATGACTGGAATTCTTTATATAGTATCTCTTCTCTCTCTCTCTGCTCTCTTACTCTCTCTCTCTCTCTCTCATCTCTCTCTCATCTCTCCTCTCTCATCTCTCTTGATTTTATTGACGTATCGCTGATATGTAATCCACTGATAAAAATGTAGTATATCAATGATTGGATTCTTTCATATTCGTATTCTCTCTCTCTCTCTCCTCTCTCCTCTCTCTTCTCTCTCTCTTCTCCTCTCCTCTCTCTCTCTATCTCCTTGTTCTTCTCTCTCTATTCTCTCTCTCTCTCTCGTCCACATCCTCCTCCCCTCTCTCTCTCCTTCTCTCTCTTTGCTCTCCTCTTCTCTCTGTCTCTTCCTCTCCCCTGTGTCACTCTGTTCTGTGTCTGTGTCCCTGTCTGTCTGTCCTGTCCTGTGCTCTCTTCTTCTCTCTTCCTCCTCTCTCTCTCTCTCTCTCTCCTCTCTCTCTTCTCTCTCTCTCTCTCTCTCTCTTCTTCTTTCTCCCCCAACTAATGATGTATTCCAGCCTTCCATAATTCCGTTGACAAAACATCTCATTAACCTAGAATATGCTGCCCTGTGTTGGAGAGCGTTCCCATCTAGTTTGACCTTTGTGGATGTAAAGATCACGTTCCTTCCTCCTCTTCTTCTTTCTACGTAAATAGCTTTAGGTTACAGCTCTCACAAATCAGCACCAGTATGCTCGAGACCACTTAAACCATCCGAAGGGGGTCGAATACATAAAGAACTCATAATAACAACCCAGCAGTCAAAATGTCATGTTTGAAGGCTGAGGGAGGCAGAGACAGACAGAAAGAGAGACAGAAAGAGAGAGAGGGGAAGAGAGAAGAGAGAGAGAGAGAGAGAGAGAGAGAGGAGAGAGACTGACAAACAGACAGACAGACATACAGACATAAAGACTACAGACAAACAGATAGACAAACAGACAAACGGATAGACGGACAGACAGAGACAGAGTGAAGCAGAGAATAGGTCAGACACAGCCAGACTGATAAACATACAGGTTAACAGACAGACAGAACGATCACACACTAGCGCGCACATACATGCATACATACACCGGCATGCACACAAGGGAACATGCTTTTTACACTTATTTAGCGCCGCTGATTGCAGGCGCGCACGAGCACCGCGCGCGCACACACACATACGCGCGCTCGCACGCACACCACACGCGCGCGCACACACACACACACCGCGCGCACCACACACACACACACACACACACACACATCACGCACGCACCACGCACACGCCACACCACAACCACCAAGCACAACCACACAACACACACACAACACACCTACGGCATGCACGCACAACGACCACACTTGCACGAACACACAACAGAGTCTTTTGCAGAAAACAAAATGTTAAAAACCTGAACATCACCAAAAGACATCGTGATGCCATCAAACGCACATTGAACGACTTTTATAATCGGGAAGTCGGAAAATTTTCTTGACACAAATAAGTACTTTTGCAGAAAACAATTGTACAACGACCGAATCTAATCAACTCCCAAGGAGGCACAACCAAAATAAAACATACGATCCACCACCGAAGAACCTCTAATCAAGAACTTTCTTTAACAATCTCATCAGACCTTTTCTAAAGCATACACGACACGAAATACATCTTACTAACGTCCCAGTGTGGCGATCAACATCACACTTACAACAAGCGTGCAGCACCCCACACACTCCCCCTTTACACACAAAGCGCGCGCGCGCGCGCACACACACACACACACACACACACACATACACACACCACGACACGCACACCACACACACACACAACACACACACACACACACACACACACACACACACACACACACACACACACACACACACAACAAACAGAGACAAGCACAACGGGAGGAGAGAGAGAGAGAGAGAGAGAGAGGAGAGAGAGAGAGAGAGAGAGAGAGAGAGAGACACACACACACACACACACGGAGAGAGAGAGACACACACACACACACACACACACACACACACACACACACACGCGCGCCGCACGCGCGCACGCACGCACGCACGCACGCACGCACGCACGCACGCACGCACGCACGCACGCACGCACGCACGCACGCACACCACGCACGCACGCACCACACACACACACATACACACACACACACACAGAGGAGAGAGAGAGAGAGAGAGAGAGAGAGAGAGAGAGAGAAGAGAGAGAGAGAGAGAGAGAACTGGAAAAGAGATCCTGTGTGCAGTATAATGACATGCATAAACATCTAAAACAGGCAATGATGCCTTGAATAATTTCAGGGAAACCTATTTTTACGAGATTTTGCCGGCAATACCTATGAGGAAGTCAGGAAGTAATTGCCGGCCTATAAACATCGAAAACATCGGCAAAAACGCTTTCATAAGGCCAAACAAGGCTTCCCCTACAAGCTGTAAAGGACGACAGTTAAAATCCCTCCCCACCCATCTGTCCACCCACCCTCTCCCACCCTCACCTGGTCAGCGTTCCTTCGTCACAAACACACACGCCTCGGCGCCGCGCGCGCGCACACACACACACACACACACACACACACACACACACACACACACACACACACACACACACACAATCTCTCTCTCTCTTTTTCTTTCTCTCTCTCGCTCTCTCTGTCTCTCTGTCTCATCCTCTTCTCTCTGTCCCCTCACTCTCTCTCTCTCCTCTCTCTCTCTTCTCTCCTCTCTCTCTCTTCTCTCTCTCTCCTCCTCTCTCTCCTCTCTCCGCTCCTCTCTCTCTCTCTCTCTCTCTCTCTCTCTCTCAAATACAGAGACAGCCAGAGATAGAGAAAATGTGTAACACGCTTTATGAAGGCCAGTCATTATAACTATAATAAGAAAGGCAAACAGAGAAGAGACGGACAAAAGTGGTTTATTTTTCTCACAACAAATTTCATCACAAGTTTCACACAGTAGCAGACCATTAGGTGGTGACCCTAACTGCACAGACACAGAGCTACCTGCCACTAGCAGAATTGTTGTGGCCTAAGACGTCTTCAGACATAGGTAAAGGGGCAGAAAGGAGGGGGTACCCTGGAAGGGGACCCAGGTGTATTTGAACAGACACTTTTCCTGCCAGACACTCAGGCGATTGTCTGGAATGTGATTTTGATGACCTGATCAATTTCACGTCATCTCTCCTCGCCTGATGGAGAGAGAGAGAGAGAGAGAGAGAGAGAGAGAGAGAGAGAGAGAGAGAGAGAGAGAGAGAGAGAGAGAGAGAGAGAGAGAGAGAGAGAGAGCATGAAATGAACTGGACACAAGACATAATTTGTAAAACTAGTAAAGATGTAGTCGAAAACGAAATGCACTTCTTATTATTAGAAAAGTAGTTATACACAGAATCAAAACTACTTTGAGAATATTTCGACAGGGTCGCCCCTGTCTTCTTCAGCTCACTGTTGCTGTTGTGCAGCGGGGCCTGGTGGGGCGACTGTTGTGCGGGGTGAACAGTTGTCAGGATCTGATTGTAGATGGGGGAAGTTCAAAACCTTGATCTCTGTTCAGGCTGGGGCGTCTGGTCTTGATTCGATGGCTTTCTTCAACTTTTCTTTTTGTGAGGAAGGGCTCTGTAGATAAAAATCTTGGTTTCTTGGGGGCTGAAACTGTGGCCATGTGGCTTGTATGTGTTCATGTATGGCAGAAGTAGATCGGTTTTGGTGTTCCTGTAAACGGGTGTGAGTGGTCTTGCTGTCTTGCCAATGTAGGTATTGGCACAGTCTTGACACTCTACCTGTACACTACACCACACTGCTTGAGGGGGTCCGTTTTGTCTTTGACATTGGTCACGTAAGTTTTTGATTCTGAGTATAACTACTTTTCTAATGTCGAATCCAGAATCCAGAAACCTATATTCTTATTCACTTCCTATTATGTTGTCCATTCTACAATAGCATAAAAGAAAATTTCATAGCTCAAAAGTTCTTTCATAATCGAAATGATTCGTTTATCTTCGTTGGCCTCAACGAGCAGTAATACAGTCAGAAAATTAGCACTTTATATTTATCAAACATTCAAAGCGCGGCAGATTGCTATAACTTGAATGTATATTTATGTATGTGTATGTAATAATGTTTATATGTATTTGTTTTTGTTCCCCTCTTCCAAAGAGGGCCTTGGTCTTATGGAATAGAGAGAGAGAGAGAGAGAGAGAGAGAGAGAGAGAGAGAGAGGAGAGAGAGAGAGAGAGAGAAAATGTCTTTCGAAATTCTTCACAAAAGTTCTCTCACTGAAATCCTTTTACCCTTCATCTTTCATGGCAGTTACCAATATATGTGATGAAAAATCATAATGGAGAGAACAGAGTGTCAGTACGACTTCTTGTGTGAATTCTCAAAACTATCTGGCCATGCAGCCAGTGATTATTTACTCAACTGCTGTATCCCCTGAAGGCAGTCTATGTTTTGCGTATTGTAGATAAAAGTGGCGGAAAAAAAACAACATTTTAGATTTAATTGAAAGAAATCATGACCCTTCTTCTGTGAGGAAATCCAGTCACAAATATAAGGTCACCGAACCCACAAAGACAACAATCACTAATACGGGTGCCTTGGTTTGCAGCCGTCCATCCTCTCGATCTCAGTGTTGGTGATTCGCTGGCTCAAGGGGCAGGCGACTGAAACATCTACTCCCATTGAACTAACCCCTCACGTATTTCGTCACTACCCCATTTCGCATTTACAAACCATATAAGGTCCCCCTGCGTAACCATGGTCCGCACTCCAAACAGATCGAGGTCTTTAGATAGTAGGGTAAGCCCGAGAGAGGAGAAGACGAATGAACGAACCGTGCCAAGTCGCCATGAAATGGATAGACAAATGAAGATGAACTACCTGAACAAATCCCTCAGGGTGTCACCCTTTTAAATATAGACACTTCACGTCCTAACAATAATGTGGTGGAAAGATTGTCCCATATTAACACTCATGTGGTGCAATCTGGATTTAGTTGACAGTACAAAGTGCCCCGAAGAATTGCCATGAAAATGATAACAAAACAAGAAAAATGAGTACTTTATGAGTTCTGAACATAAAAAAACCTGCTTGACTGGATACTTGATCGATTCATCAATCGATCATTTGGTAAATTTATTTTTTTTTATTCTTTCACGTATTTGTGGAAAGAATGTCAAGCTTTACACATGGTGCGAAATGGAGGGGGTGGGCCTCGAGAGAAACTAATCGCTGCTATCTGGAAACATGCACACTTCGATGATAGGATGATCAACAGCCCACATTGAAAATAATTAAACGAAAAAGGCAGGCTGCGCTGGTTTGTACTTTGCGTAATTCATCTATCATTAATCATAAACAGGTCCTCACTCACCTCCCACCCCCCCCCCCCCCCACCCCCACCCCCCTAAATTCATCTATTTATTAACATAAATCAGGTCCTCACTTCAGCCTCCCCCCACACCCCCCCCCAAGGCTAAAAAACAGCACCGCCTAAAGAACAGTTTTGTACTTGACCTGAGAAACACAAAAATCAAGGAGACAGGCCACAATGCACCTGGATTTTCTAAATATTCTAATTTCTAGGTTTTTGTTTTGTTTTTGATTTTTGTAAACATCCAAATGAAGTACATTTATAACACAAAAAACAACAAGAGGAATGAACACAAAAAGACAGACAATATGCATCACATAACATATCAGGCTAAACTATGCTGGACATATGGATGTAAATGGACAGCAGTTAAGCAATTCTCAATAAAACCAAGATAGATAGATGATAAATAGATAGACAAACTAATGGATATATATATATATATATATAAATATATAAATAATTGTGTGTGTGTGTGTGTGTGTGTGTGTGTGTGTGTGTGTGTGTGTGTGTGTGTTGTGTGTGTGTTCTTCAGTTTAACGTCTTCTGTGGTTCAGAGTACTGTATTTCAGCATGCACCAGCTAAATTGACAGTAGGACCATAAATGGATTGCTTTCAAATTCAGACGTTTCCTGAAACATTTTGAGATAGAAATGCAGTTCGTTTGATCCAGTTGAGCATACCATGTTTGGACAAAAAGTGACAAAAACAGGACCTTTAAGATCTTTGTTGGTGGCCTATGACTGGTTAAAAGTAAAGTGAGAAAAAGTCCTCTCTTAGGTGTACGTGACCGGACCCACGTGGACAACACTCACAAATGACCTCATCCGATCCCCAGTTTTCCCTGAAGCTTTTCTATCCACACTGATGTTGCTCTGGCGGAGGCGCTCAGGGGCAGGCAAATCAAACAGCTAAAACATGTCGCCGTCTTTTCGTTTCCCACGCACCTCCATGAACACGTACAGTCAGCCCACAGGCTTTGTGGTGGAACTGATTCAAGTACGGAAAGATGGAGAACTGGGACTATAGACGTCTGTCGCAGAACGCTGCCAGAGTTGTATTCAGTGTCTTGGAAGTTGTCACCTCCAGTTAAGTCTAAAACAAAATCATCTGGTGTTTAACAAATAATGTAAAAAAAAACATTCTTTATTCATTGATGGCTAGATTAGATCTATTTGTTTTTTTTTCTCCACACGTGAAGAAGATGAAGCATCATGAGACATAAGCCATGTGCTTTCATCATGGGATATGAGGACATAGGTGTATAGAAAACATGGGGAACAGACTGGTCTGTAATCTTGATCAGGAGTATGGCATACTTGAAGACAGCAGACTTCCTTCTGACCTGCCCTTAAACAAAATATTTATAGGCTCTCTCTCTCTCTCTCTCTCTCTCTCTCTCTCTCTCTCCTCTCTCTCTCTCCTCTCTCTCTCTCCTCCTCTCAATACAATTGTTCTTCTACTCTTCTCTCTCTCTCTCTCTCTCTCTCTCTCTCATACTTTATTCATCTCATCTCGTCTCTCTCTCTCTCTCTCTCTCTCTCTCTCTCTCTCTCTCTCTCTCTCTCTCTCTCTCTCTCTCTCTCTGTCCGCTCTGGGCGTGTGTGTGTGTGTGTGTGTGTGTGTGTGTGCGTGCGTGGTGGTGCGTGCGTGTGTTGTGTGTGTGTGTGTGTGCCTGTGTGTGTGTGGTGTGCGTGTGTGGTGTGTGTGTGTGTGTGTGTGTGTGTGTGTGTGGTGTGTGTGGTGTGTGTGTGTGTGTGTGTGCTTGTGTGTGTGTGTGTGTGTGTGTGTGTGTGTGTGTGTGTGTGTGTGTGTGTGTGTGTGTGTGTGTTGTGTGTGGTGTGTGTGTGTGTTTTAATCTTGCTGACAGACAGACACACAAACCAACAGACGCATACCCCCCCCCCCCCCCAAAAAAAAAAAGCCTCCTTGGGACAGGTAGTTAAACACAACAGCTTCTTTGTCTAGGAGACGGGATGGGAAAAAAAACAGAAATGGAAACAAACAGTTGCTGTTCATGAAAAATGTACAGGTTGCGTGCGGAGGTGCTGTTCACATGTGTCCTCGCAGAGCCAATTTGGACTACCATCACTGATAATGGCACCAGATTCTCGCTTCCCTGCAGCTTCTTTTTCCATCGACTGGCGTTCCTGGCTCTGCCACTCTGGCGCAAGACAGCCAAACAGACAGGAAGGTCACCTCTGTTTTCTGAACACGCTCATGTGTACAAGCATCATCGATCTGCCTGGAATACCGAAAATAGCTAAAGGAGGCAGAATTATGATCATCGATGTATTTTGAACGCAATATATTTGGGGGGTGGGGGAGGTGTATCTTGTATATGTTGCGGGCAAAAATATCTCATTGATGGAAATGAACTCTATCAGACAAAAGAATTCTGTGGAATTTCATGGTGAAAATCACAATGTAAAGGGGGAAAAAACTCATCTTCTTGACTTGCTAGTTTAATCATGGAAAGAGCGATCAGTTAATAGATAATTTATTCTGGGAGTCGTATTTCTTTTTGTGTACTTTTGAGACAAATGATAAGCTTCAAGCAATGGCTGGGAGAGAGGATAGATTTGATGCTATTTGTGAAAATATAAGCACATCTTGTGTTGTATCTTTCTTGCACTCTTTCGTTTTCGTATGTGTAAGACTGTTTGCACATGGGGAATGTGGAAAATGAGTAGGATCATGCATGCAATTTTTCTTTCTACAAGCAGATACATACACACGCAAACTTGCATACATTCAAAATGAATATTTTTCTGGATAATGTTTGCAGATTTGTATCACAAACAAAACGTTAATTTGGAGCATTATTAAAGCATGTAAAATTTTGTTCTTTGTCATTAAAGTGACTGGTTTGTTAAAAATATAACAATTTGTATTATCTGATATGATATAGCTACATAAGTATTTGTGCAAATTGCCGAGTTGATAATTATGCCAAACTCAATCTGTAAGTTTTCAAATTTGTGTACAGATGGCACCAATTTAGAGAAGAGAGGTGTGTCTGAGCAATAATAACTTATATTCCCAGTTATTTTCATTCATTCATTGAACAAATGTAATTTTCCGAAATCTGAAAACTAGTTTTCATTTATATATTTATTTAGTTAGTCAGTTAGTTGGTTAGTTAGTTATTGTTACATGGGTTTAGCATTTTTTGTATTTTACATGTATTGTCTATCGACACTCATACTTTGTGTACACGATCATGCATGCGGTCACATACTTACACCTTACATGGTATGAATGAATCAGTGCACCATACACTAGGTCACACAGAAACCCTGGCTATTTTGTATCAACCCCTAAAATGTGAAGTATATTCCTGTAGTACATGTCTATAGAGAACACATACATCATTACACGAGAGCGAGCGAACAAGGCACGGAGACAAGAGTATAACAGTCAAACGGAATGAATGAGCCAATGCACCACACATCAAGTCAGACAGAAACCCAGACTCTTTTATACCATAAAATAGCACTAAACGTGGGCCGCAAACGTCCTTTGAAGAAATGCAAACAAATAGATATGTAAGAGGGAGAGAGAGAGAGAGAGAGAGAGAGAGAGAGAGAGAGGAGAGAGAGAGAGAGAGAGAGAGAGAGAGAGAGAGAGAGAGAGAGAAAGAGAGAACTCGGAACTCGGAAACTTTAATTGTAAGGCCACCGGCCTGTATACAATGGATACACGTTATCATGAGTGAATCAAAGCAAATAACATAAGGACAACACGCAAAAAATAAGTATAACACCCCACATCAAAATCAAACTAAAGTCAAAGGAGTTACATTGGCATGTGAAATTAAGCAGACAAAACCTTCAGACAGCAATTCAATTACAAGAGTGCAGCTTTACTTCTTATTTAGATGCGTATATCTGGTCTTAAATGCATAAAATATATACATTGCTAAATTTCTTAAGAGCATGACGTCTTCAGATTGTAACATTCGAGCTAAGCTTTCTTCATTAATGAATGTATGTTGGTAATACTTTGCCAAATAGTTTTCTCTTAGAAATGTATGTGAGTGAGAGAGAGAGAGAGGAGAGAGAGAGAGAGAGAGAGAGAGAGAGAGAGAGAGAAGAGAGAGAGAGAGAGAGAGAGAGAGAGAGAGAGAGGGGGGGGGGAAGACCGCCTTTACAAACAAAGGAAAAAATAAAGAATAAAGAAAGAAAAGAAAGAAAGAAAAAAAAAAAGAAACAAAAAAAGCAAAAGACAAAAAACAAATAGTAAAGCCTTGTAACGGTGGAGCGGGAATAGAAACACGTGATGCTGCTCTTCCTCACATGCCTGTCACAAAATCAACCTAGATCACAATCACTGATGACGGTGCATGGCTCCTTCTTCCTTGATATTATCTGTCTCTCTATTGGCGCTGTCACTCAGGAAAACAAGAGCCAAGCAACCAGCAAGAATCTAATAACTGTGCCTTCTATACCCAGCTACCTCGAGACGAAGAATCGAAATCATCTTCTTTGAAGACAGGAATTTGGTTCTGCATTGTAGCATATTTGTTATGACATCATACCATATTTGTTATAGCTTCGTAACGTTTGTTACAACATAATGACATATTTGTTATAGCATCGTGACATACTTGTCATAGCATCGCAACATATTTGCTATAGCATCGTAAAATATTTGTCAGAATATCATGACATATTTCTGCTGTCATCGTAAAATATTTGTTTAGCAGTTCAAAACAGTCATGTCTTTAAAAAGTTCAGGCATCATGGCATAGCACAACCAATCAAAGTACATCGAATATTCTAAACCAGTCAAACGGCACCGAACACCTTAGGAACAATTTCTAAAACCTGGAAGCTTCCTGCACTTTTCAGACGTTTCTGGGGCTAACAAGAAACTTTCGGAATTGTTTCGTATTTCTGTTGCATATGCGTACGTCATCAGGCAAATTAACTTCACATGGAACAATACTTCGAAGCACCGAAACCAACATTCAGATAAGTTGATATGAACCGACAATGGAAGACAGGTCACCATGTGTTTTTCCCCCCACAAGTCCATGGAAGTACACGCACAGGGCTTCATATACATACAGGAAATTCAGAAATGTATGGGAAGAAACATGATTAAATCTATGAATATCAATGAAGCGTCGCTGGGTTTGTATTTGGCGTGGAGGTTGTCACAGGACCAAACGCCATCAAGGGGTAGAGTCTTGACAACGCTACCAATATCTTCTCATTTCTCCCACCCACACGTGTGAACAGTGTCAAGATAGAAAAGAGACCAAAAAATGTCTGTTTTGTTATGTTTACAGAATGGAAGATACGGCAGTGTACACATAATGAGTAAACCCACGATCTTGATCTCCAAGAACAGCATAAGCTTGTACAGACTATCTTCTTCCACGATTGTTCTGAGAGAAAAAAAAATAAGAAGCTTTCATGAAATCTTCCGTCCATTGCAGACTTACCAAGGATCTCGAGATCTTATTTTTATCCCAGAGTGACATGTCTGTTGGGTCGGGATTGTTACCCTGTACTTCTGGAAGAGTGGCCGTGTTTCCAGGAAGTGCTCTAACATCTTTGTGGGTGAAACTACACCACATGTCTGTCACAGTCTTCTGAAGGATCCAGTCCCAGACAATGAAGAGAGGTGCCGAGAAGCACAGGCCACTACACTGTCTCTGGCTCACTGACATCGTCTCACTGTTTCTGTACTCTCCTGCCGTTTAAAGCAGTGGGTCTGATAAGGATGTAACATCCTTTGGTGTCTTTAGTGTAGAGTCTTGTGAGAAGCGGAGAAAGCCCCCGATCTCTTTACTTTCGTGCAATTGTCAAAATGAAACAAATGCCACGATCATTATTTATGTTTCTAAACATTCGTTCAAGTTTGCAGTTTGGTATCCTGTGTAATTCATTTATATTGTTGTTCATTTTGTTGCTTTTGATTTGAATCAAAAATAACATTATTTTTGTGATACTATTACTTTTTAAGCAAGTTCCACTATCAGATATGTTACTTTGTTATGCTACAAAGTGGATACGAAACTTGCGTCACACACAACGACGCTGTATCTCCACTCTCTGTTGTCTCCATGTAATTTATCGAGGGATTTTGGTCAAGGCAGAAGAAAGGAAACTGGGGAAGGGGAGCGTGGTGATGGGTGAAGGAAATGGAGAGGGAAATTCAAGTTGGCGTCATCCCAGAATATCTGGTTAATGTTGGGACCCTGCCCTCAGGCGCTGTGATCCAGACAGTCGGGTGGGGGGGGGGGGGGGGGCAGGTTGGGGCTGGAAGGATAGCCCGGAGGAGACAGATTTGGCAAGGACAGAAGCATAGAAATTAGCTGACATATGAGATGATGGTTGCACTGCAATCAAAACTGGATACTCCCAAGAAAGCTATCAGCAGCTGTGCAGTGCTGTGCCTTCTTTAGCCGGTGGCCTCATGACTACTGGCATTGTGTGTCACACACACACACAACACACACACAAAACCCCACACACACACACACACACACACACACACACACAGCACGCACGCACGCACGCACGCACACATACGCACGCCACGCACGCACGCGCACTCACTCTCTCTCTCTCTTCTCTCCCCTTCCCCTCTTTTCCTCTCTCTCTCTCTCTCTCATGTTCCCCCCCCCCCCAACACACCACACATAAACACACATACATATCCAGTCACCTCCACTTCCCCAGCACACTAAATGAATGCATGCAAATATGTAAATGCCAGATATTCACGAAGTCCAGGCAGAAGCTGAACAATAAATAAACACCTCTCTGATTATGGTATTGGGGAATCTCAACTGCAGATGCGCATGAAACGGAGCATCATTACACATTACAGAGCAGGATGAAAGTAAGGCAGCCAGGGAGAACTGCGAGGGAGGCAGGGAGGTGTGAATTTTAATTAGAATTGTTTTGATCCAGTGGGGCCGTGTAGTGGTTGTGAGAGGGCAGCTGTGTAAACGGTAAAGTGGATGAGTGGACATTCCATAGTTGAATATTTTCTTCTCTATCAGGAAGGATGTGTGTGCGTAGGAAACGGGAAAGAGGAGAGCGTGTGTGTGTGTGGATGTGTGGGCGTGACAAGTCAACATAGCAACACCGTAATGTAATGTTACAATGGCAAGCAGACTATTTCTAAATGTAATAATGACATGGTGGGTAGCCAAACAGAACGAACAAAAGAGGAAGAACAAAACCAAGAGAGAGAGAGAGAGAGAGAGAGAAGAGAGAGAGAGAGAGAGAGAGAGAGAGAGAGAGAGAGAGAGAGAGAGAGAGACGAAACAGAGACAGAGACAGAGCGGGGAGAGAGAGACAGAGAACTGACAGACAGACAGACAGACAGTGCGAGGATGGTAGATACGTGGAGCGAAAGAGG
>CM031598.1:52757325-52778820 GCA_018398815.1 Conus ventricosus | reverse complement strand
AGTTTCCATTTTTGCCAGGACCGCAAGGGAGGCTGCTACGGCGGTGTGACCAGTGGTGTTATTATGCAGCACATCACGGCATGGTACACAGTAGTGGGTCCAGCGGTGATCGCAGTCTCCTTTGGGAAGCGAGATCATTCTTGACTTCGGTCGAATCTCATCCGAAGTCATTTCAGTACGCTTGTGTATCTGGTTGTTTTGTTTCCTCCTTTATTCTTTCGACGCGCTTTCTACTGGATCCTGAAACGGCAACATGCGATCTCTAAGGAATCAGAAATCCATGGTTAGAACATGTGATCCCACCTATATAAAAAGGAGTCAACGACACCTCGAGCAATCACATCGAATCTACGAATGCTGCTGGCTGGTCATCGGTTTATCTATCTATCTATCTATCTATCTATCTATCTATCTATCTATCTGTCTACCTGTCTATCCGTCTATCTATCTGTCTATCTGTCTATCTATCTATCTATCTATCTATCTATCTATCTATCTATCTATCTATCTGTCTATCTGTCTACTATCTATCTATCTATCTACTACCCACTATGGGCAGAATCAAACACCTTACATTCACATTACACCCCTGTGGACTAAACAAGACAGCAGCGCTGTCATTTGCTGAGCAGAGCGGAGTCCCTGTGTAGTCACAGCAGACACCACGCCACTCTTGTCTTTTCACTGGAAACATGAAATGGTGAGATTCCCCTCTCCTTCTCGTCTTCCGTTCCCAAAAGCCCAATCCAACCACCCATACAGAACCACACCCAAGTGCGTCATATTGCAAACCCAACGTCCACGAGGAGCGATCAACATCGGGTCGTCTGGACACAACTCATCAGCGGAGACACTGCACTGCTGCTGATTCTCTTGGCGGTGATCCGTGGTAATGTTCTCATCCAATATTCGCAGACCGCGCTAATGCCTTAACTAGTGACAATCACTGCGAGGTAGCGGAACCAGCACGTTCCCCCTTGAAAGGCGCCACCACGTTCATAATAGGACGACAGCCCCCCATTTACTTGATGGTACTTAATGACGACCTTGACCGACCACATGCTTGGCATGGTCAGGAAATTGGATCGGAGGTGAGCGCGGGAGCAGGAAATGAAGGACCACACAATTTGGGACTTTTCCATCGTAAATCAATGAGGGTGATTAAGATGATGCTGCAAAGTTCCAATCTGCTCTGAGACAGCATGACAAGACTGTGTGCCATGCACTTTTCCTATTGATATATCCCCGTCGTCTGACCCAGCCTGTAAGAGAGACATGTACAATGCTGGTCAGGAAATCTGAACGACGCTTTCAAGGACAGGTCCACTGACTGGATGGAATTTCACTGTGTGGCGTCAACTTTTTGTCTGAACAACAGCACGCCATGATCTGGATAGGAGCCAGGGCCTAATAATCCCACTCATAATTACTTCACATGGGATTGGAACCCAGCAGTCTGCGACGCCAACCACTTCACCACAGCAGCATGTATACAGTAAAATTCTTCCTTTGAAGTTCATTTGGATGTTGCAGCAGTCAACCCTACCGTTCTTCAAAATGAAAAAAAGAGAGACAAGAGAGAGGCCTTTACTCCACCAATTACAAGGCGAAAGCAGTGGCAATTAAGGCGGGTAAAGCAGGTATTAAAAAAAAACAACAACCCAGCCCTGACTCTTCCAACAATATCGTCTTCTTTACAGAAGCCATCACTGCCCTGTGGCATTTCGGTTCGATGCCAAAGACAATGACATGAAAAACCTGTCCACATCCCTCACTTCTGAATGTCGCACTCACACCCCGTCCTGCCGTGGACATCAACCCACGACAACATGCTTGGCAATGAGGCTGCAGCAGACATAAAACACACACACACACACACACACACACACACAAAATTCAGAGGGCAGTTCACCGCATACAAGGAAGCCAAGACTGTCGTTAAAGCCAAGCAACTCAGCAGGTGGCTGCGGCAGCATTCACGTGACAATCAGAACGAACAAAAATCACCTGTGGACAAGCTCTTGGCAGGTGGGCTATCTTCAGGCTGTGAACAAGCCGCGATCGTCGCAATCACCATTTTTTACCGATGCGGCACATTTCACCCAATACGTTTTGCCTGGTCATGGTTTTAACCGTATTCTTCTTTAGTCCTTGCGCATTCATCACATTTGGACCAAGGTCAGGCCCAGCCATGTTAAATAAAGTCATCGGGTATCTCACACACACACACACACACACACCGCGCGCGCGTGCGCGCGCGCCCCGCGCGCACGTATGCACGCACGCACGCACGCAGTACACACCCGCACGCACACGCACACGAATGCATGACCACACACACACACACACACACACACACACACACACACACACACACACACACACACACGCACGAACACACACACACACACAGCAACACACACACACACACACACACACACACACACACACACACACACACCACGAGTATGCACGCACGCATATACACACCCGCACGCACACGCACACGAATGCATGACCACACAACACACACACACACACACACACACACACACACACACACACACACACACATGCACGCACGCACGCACGCACGCACGCACGCACGCACGCACGCACAACACACACACACACACACACACACACACACACACACCACACATACACACACTCATACACACATCACCATCACATACACCTTCCACCCGAATAACTACAGAGATAAAGGGAGCTGAAAACAGGTGAACAGAATCCTTGGTAAGCACCATTCGCGTGAAGTTTACAAAAATAAAAAGGCAGTTAAAACAATCTGTCTCTGACTTAGTTTTCTTGCCACTTAAACCTCTTCATCTCTCACACAAACAAAATGATGCTAAAGAGGATATGTGTTCTTGTCGTGTATTGTCATATTTTTCCGCAATGCACCACAAATCCTTTTGGACAAATCGTGTGTCACCATGTAGTGAAACGTTACGCTTGAGGCTTTGGATGCTGTGTAGAACGCTTGCAGTTAGTCTTGAGAACGAAGGGTTGGACTAAATGTGATGTACCCATTTCTTGTAGAACAGGGAGTACTTTACAATGGGAACGAAGAAATGCTGTCTATGTGTCTGTCTATCTGTCCGAGGTCAAAATGTGTTCCACTCGCTCCAGACAAAACTTCATGGCCGATCTTTCTGAAAATTTGTAGGTATGTTTATTATGGGTCACGGATGATGCCCGATGTTTTATTTCACCAGAGTAGCCGTTACTAACGGCTATAACGGCCCCAAACGGTTTTTTCTTCTTTATGGAATATCTCAGTGACGAAATACTTATGACGCATGTTTGATTGTGACATCAAGTACATTATGACGCATGTTTGATTGTGACATTTTCAGGAACATAAACTGGGAGTACGTTTCTGTGCTTTGCATCTTGTTTGTACATTTTTTCCACATTGTCCGGTCAGATCGCTGCCTCTGTCGATCTGGCAGCTTGATGACAGAACATCTGCGACAGACGGACGTTCCCATTACACGAAACCCCAGGCACCAGGCGTGAACAGCAGAGGCATTGGTGGTAAGGAAGCTCTTCGATAGCCTGCGAAAACAACCGTGTACTGGCCGTCTTTGAACGAGAGACCTGCGTTGTCCCATCGGAGAGTGTTCCAGGAGAAGAAGGAGAAGCAAAAAAAGAAAAGCAAGAAAGACAGAAAGAGAGATCGGTGTGGCGGTTTTCACGTTTGTTTGAATGTTGTGACCTTTCAGGGCCAACGCGTTACAATTTCGTTTATAATGTGACAATGCAACCAGCTATTCCTCCATTCCCCACTGCCCCCCCCCCCCCCCCACCCCTTTCTCCCCCCGAGAAAAGAAATAACGAGAAGACTTTAAAAAGGAAGAAAAAATAAAAAGAAGAAAGGAAGGTAGAAAAAGCAATAAGATAATGACGAGAAAAAAAAGAAGTAAAAACAGCATTACTTGTGTGGGTGACTGGAGTTTGAAAGAAAAAGAACGGAGCAAAAAATAAAAAAAGGCAATTTTTTTAAAGGATAAATGAAGGAATGAAAGAATACAAAAGTAAAGAAAGGAAGGAGGGAAGAATAAGAGGAAACTAAAAATGAAACAAAAAGAAACTGCTACGTTTTTGTGGAATGAACAAGCCTGAAAGAAAGAAAACAAAAAAAAACACACACACACACACACACACAAAAACACCAACAAAAAAAAACAAACAAAAAAAATGAAAGAAAGAAAACAAGAAAAAAAAATGAAAGAAAGAAAAGAAGAAAGAAAGAATGAAGAAACGAAAACAAAAAACATTAAAGAAAGAAATGAAGAAAACAGAAAAAAGGACAGAAAAAGGACAGAAAAAAGGACAGAAAGAAAAAGAAAGGAAGAAATGGTTTATTAAAGAAGAAACAGAAGCAGTGGACAGAGCGTTTTGCCCTGGGTAAATATACTGAACAACATTAAAAACGCACCGTTTTGATTTGCCGATTTCCCATTTGGAAAAAAATGTGTATTTGGATTTGGTATATTAACACAATTTTTAAGGGACACAGATTCACACTGCCTCGGTTTCTCCGCGCTTGCCGACGTTCGTGTGACGCCCACGTGCAACTCGCCCAAAACACTTTTCTTGCCACTGGGCCGAGACTGAACGTAGCACATCTGTTTCTTTGTCTCAAATGGTGAGTTTGAAGTCACGCCGACTGGAAAACGGTATCAGTTGTCATTCGACCAGGCGAAGTGGTCCGAAAACAATGCCGCGACTGTCTATGCAAGAACGCGAGCGAGCCATTGGAATGTTAATGGTCGGCATGTCATCGAGAGAGACAGCCAGACAACTGAACTGCAGTCACTCTACAATTGTAAGGCTATCACAACGTTTTGGCAGCAACTGGTTCCACCACTGATCGGCGCCGAACGGGCCAACCTCGTGTTACCACACCAGCGCAAGATCGATACATTCGACAGCTTCATCTTCGTAATCGATTCCTTACAGCAGCAGAAACATGTCGCCAGTGGTTGGTCGACGGGGTCCAGTGTCTGGACAAACCGTTCGACGTCGATTGCAAGAATCAGGGCTCAATGCAAGACGCCCTCATGTTGGCCCAGTCCTCACCCGTAGACACCGTCAGCAACGCCTGCAGTGGGCCAACCAGCATCTGCCATGGACACGACGTCAGTGGAGAGCTGTGCTGTTCTCTGACGAAAGTCGCTTCGCGTTATCTCATGCTGACGGGAGAATGAGAGTCTTGAGGCGTGTCGGGAACGCTGCGCCAACTGCTGCGGTTTGAAGCCGATAGATTGGGGAGGGGGCAGTCTGATGGTTTGGGGGGCATTCAGTCATGACTACCGGACACCTCTGTACTTTTTTGACAACCATGTGAATGCCAACACGTACCAGCAGGTGCTGCAGAACCACGTCGTCCCACTGTTTGGCCAGCACCCGAGCTGCAGTTCTTCCAGCATGATAATGCACGACCCCACACCGCAAGAGCCACCACTGCGTTTCTCCAGGCGAACAACATTGCCGTGTTGCCCTGGCCATCTCTGTCCCCAGACATGGCTCCCCATTGAACCACGTCTGGGATGAGCTGGGGCGTCTTGTGGCCCGTGGAAGACGTCCACAGACTCTCGATCATTTGAGGCGCGCACTGACCGAGGAGTGGATGGACTGCCACAGGCGTTCTTGCACAACCTTGTCTACTCCATGAGGAGGCGCTGCCAAGCGTGCATCGGGCAAATGGCGGACACACTCGGTATTAGAGCTCGCGGACGGACATGCTCGTCGTGGTGTACTTTTTGACAGGGACCCTAGTGAAGTCACCAGCTAATTTCAGATGAATTCGGCCATTCTTGTCAAGAACAGACATTTTGTTTAATTGAAAAATGGATGCGTAATCAAATATGCTTACTTTCATTAAATAATTCTGTACTACCAACGTTGTCTGGGTCTTTTGGCAAGCGTGCGTTTTTAATGTGTTCAGTATAGAATGTGCTGGTCTTAATGTGTTGATGTCTTGTCCTGCCCATTGTTACTCAGTTCTGTCTTCCTTCAGTCTGTTGGTCTGTCTGTGTATCTGTCTATCAGTATCTGCCACTGCTGTTCTCATCAATATGTGTGTATGTGTGTGTGCGCGCGTGGTGTGTGTGTGTGTGTGTGTGTGTGTGTGGTTTTGTGTGTGTGTGTGTGTGTGTGTGTGACTCTGTGTGTGTGTGTGTGTGTGTGTGTGTGTGTGTGTGTGTGGGTGTGTGTGTGTGTTCGTTCTTCAATTTAACGTCTATTCACATAAAGTGATTCCGGGACCAGGCTGCTTCCAATTCAGTAGTGGGGCGACCATCCCCAACCCGGGGGTCCCCAAGGTGGCGGATAGGGAACGGCCCTCAGATATGGGGGTTAGCTGCGAATAAGCAGTCCCGGACCAACTGGCGATGTTCCTACCAGGAGGGGTGGGTCAACAGGTGGCGCTGTTGTCCTCACTGAAATACCCCATGTGTTCTATGACGGACTCATCATGCGGTCAAGAGGCGCGGTATAACCTCTAGCCCCGGGGTGGGATCCTCGGAGAAACAATCCCCCCTGTGCTCACAGGGCAGGATGTACGGGCCATGAGCTAAGGTGAGGCACCCCGAAAGAAAACTCCAGCTGAAGACGGAGGTATCGGGCCACTAGCGCAACTTAAACCACGATACCACGCATCCATGATGATGCAGTCCACAGAATTTTCGATGTGGCGCTCGACCTCGGAGAACCCGCCGGGAGGTCGGGAGCCGGCCCTATGCCTCAAAGGGGCCCACCCCCAAGCGTCGTGGTCAGACAAAGAAATTCTGCATGCCAATGCGACGAAGAAGGAGACCTCATCCTCCTGCTGATGCCAAGCAAACAGTACCACCCAGAATGCTCAACATTCTCCAGTGGAATGCAGAAGGGGTGCATAAAAAGAAACTTGGCTTGGCAGAAAGGATGCATCAAGAAAATATCGATATCGCATGTGTCCAAGAGACACATTTGACCGTAAACCATCGCTTTCAAGTGAGGGGTTACGAGACCATCAGGTTGGACCGTGAGGAAAGAAACAAAGGAGGGGTGCTTATCTTGGTGCGGAATTCCATCGCCGCACAAGAACTCAAGATCAACACCAATCAACAGGCAGAGATCCAAGGGGTTGATATAGTCCTTAAGGAACGCAACATCAGGATCTACAATGCCTATTGCCCTCAAGTTCGTGTCTTTCCCTCACATACATGAACATCCCAGACAACAACTGCGTGGTGGTGGGTGATTTTAACAGTCACTCAGAGAGATGGGGCTATGAGGAGACGGACAAGAGAGGCGAAGAAGTTGAGGATTGGGAGATTGACACACATCTTCATCTCATCAACCAAGAAGATGATGAACCCACCTTCTACTCTAGACGCTGGATGACCACATCAACACCAGATCTAGAGTTCGCCACCAACGATCTGTTCGTCAGGACCACAAGAACAGTCCTCAACCAGCTTGGAGGAAGTGACCACAAACCCGTCAAACTCTCTATCAACCTCAGCTTACAATGTCCACAAGCAAAATGTTTTCCCCGCTGGAATTATAGAAAGGCGACTGGACTCTTCGAGACCCTCACAGATACATACACAAAGCCAATCAACATCAGGCAGAAGGACTCAAACAAGATGGTTCGAGACTTCACAAAGGCCGTCTTGAAAGCTGCTACAGAATCCATCCCAAGAGGAGCACGTAAAGACTACAAGCCCTACTGGACGGAGGAACTCCAGAATCTGGAAGATGCCGTTACGGAAGCCAGGGACAGAGCAGAAAAGCAGCCATCACTGGAGAGTAACATAGCGCCGAAGGAAGTAACTGCCAGATACAAGCTGTCCTGCGCACAAGCTGCAAGAAAAAGCTGGCAAGAGAAAACTGAAAGCCTAAATCTCGACAAGGATGGCAGCAAGCTGTGGAAACTGGCTAGAACCCTCTGTAATGAAACAACAAGTCACACCACTATAACAATACAAGAGAATGGAAATTATCTCTCTGGAAAGAAAGCAGCAGACCACTTCATAGACGTCTATGAAAACATCAGCAATCTGGAAGTCCCTCCTGAACATAGAGCTGCAGTGCACAGGGCCCAAGGTGAACTTCATGAGAAAGAGCCCCAAGAGGAAGTCAATGATCACAGCTTTCACAGAGAAAGAGCTGGAGGAAGCGTTGCAGAGCCTCATCTGAAGAAGTCACCTGGACCAGACGGAATCACAAATGAAATGATTCTGCATCTTAGGATGAAGAGCAAGGCAGTCCTTCTAAAAATCTTTAACTCCAGCTGGAAGACAGGATCAGTACCACAGTGGTTGGAGGGAAGCAAACATGATCCCCATTCACAAAAAGGGAAAGGACAAGTCGAAGGCTGACAGCTACAGACCCTCAGCCTTACAAGCTGCTTAGGAAAGCTGATGGAGAGACTTGTCAACACAAGGCTTGTCTGGCACCTTGAGGAGCATCAGCTGCTGAGCCCTGAACAGGCGGGCTTCCGTTAACACAGATCAACAGAAGACCAGATCACATTCATCACGCAAAGCATTGAGGACGCTTTCCAAGAAAAGAAGAACACGCTTGCTGTCTGGATTGACATGGACGTTCGACAAAGTCTGGAAGGACGGCCTCAGCCTCAAACTACGGCGAGTGGTGTGTCTGGGAGGATGTACACCTGGATCAGTAAGTACCTACACAACCGCCAAGCCCGAATCAAGATTCAGGGCCAGAAAAGCAAGAAGAAGGTGCTGAGACAGGGAGTACCACAAGGAAAAGTCCTTTCGCCAACGCTGTTCCTCATCTTCATAGATGACATCGTCAGAGAACTGCCAAAAGGGGTCAGAGGAGCGATCTACGCAGATGATCTGGTGCTTTGGTGCTCTGAAGAGTACACCACTACAGCACAGGTACGCCTCCAGACTGCGCTCAACAAGATCAGCGACGACTGGACCAAGAATGGCTTGTCTCTGTCAACTCAAGCAAAACAACCTACACAGTCTTCAGCCTATCCAGCAAGAGCAAGAGGCGAAGCTGACACTGAACAACCAAAGGCTTGCAGAGGAACCCACACCTACCTACCTGGGAGTGACCTTTGACCGCAGGCTCACTTGGAAACAGCAGATCACCAGATGCTGTAGCAAGGCCAAGTTGAGACTGGCGATCATGAGGAAACTTGCGGGGACGGACTGGGGGGCTGACGAACGTATCCTGAAGAGACTCTATACAGGGAGAGTCCGACCTGTAGTTGAGTACGGGACGTCAGCATGGGCATCAGCTGCAAAGTCTAACCTCGACCATCTCAATAAGATACAGAACCAAGCTCAGCGTGTCATAACATGGCGCCATGAGATCCACCCCAATCCTGAAGATGGAAGAGACCACTGGGCTACAGTCATTGGAGGACAGAAGGGACACAAAGATCCTCATCCAAGCAGCAAAATTCAAACGCCTTGAAAACCATCCAATGAACAACAGAATGAGCAGACCCACCAAGAGCCGGTTGAAAAGAGGCAGCTTCATCCACCAGTCAAGACGCCTTGAAAGACAAACTCCAGTCTTGATGGAACATGAAGCAAAGCCTATCCCGGCAAATGTCACCCACCCATCTTGGAAGAGGCAGGTGTTCCCAACAGTCGTCACCAGCATTCCCGGAGTGGAGAAGAGAGGAATAAGTCAGACACCCAAAGGAAGGCTCTGGCCATGGAGTACATCTGCAACCAGTATCCCCAGGAAGACTGGACCCATGTCTTCACAGATGGCTCCGCCACAGAGGCAACGAGGGATGGTGGAGCTGGAATCTTCCTCCGATACAAAGACGGAGATGAAGAACTTGCAATTCCAACCGGAAAATACTCCACCAACTTCCGAGCTGAGCGAGAAGCCCTCTGTGAGGCAGCCACAACAGTCTTGCAGAACTCCAAAAGAACAACGGGGCAGGTGGTGGTCTTCTCTGACGCTCTCATCCGTGCTCCAAGCCCTCAAGAACTCCCGCGGCAAAGAACAGAACCATCTCACTTCAGCCCTTGTTGCCCTGAGTGCCAGAGTGGAGAAAGTGGTGATACAATGGGTACCAGCACACTGTGGCATCAGAGGCAATGAAAAAGCGGACATTCTGGCAAAAGACGGTGCACAGAAGGAGCAGGCCAACAACCTGGTGTCATACGATGAAATTAGGACAATCATCAAGGCACAACAAGGAATAAAATGGCGCCTCCTGCATCCCAAATACAACCCAGAAGACACATACCATTGCTGGGACGACGGAACAGGTCAAGATCTTCCGCCTGAGGACTGGACACAATCGCCTGCTCCACCACATGCACACAAAATTTGGCATTGGACAGAGTGGAGAGTGCCCTTGTGGTGTGGGACCAATGACAACTGACCACATCCTTCAAGTCTGTACGACGTATGCAGCATCCAGGAGAAAGTACTGGCCAACACCGACAGCATGGAAGCCAAGCTGTACGGCACCCTGGAGGAACTGCGACGGACGGCAGCCTTCATGGAGGACATCGGGCTGCTCATCTAATGGGATGGCGAACGAGGAAGAAGAGAACATAAAGTGATTTAGACAGAGTTAGGGAAATAGCGTGTGTATGCATGTGTGTGTGTGTGTGTGTGTGTGTGTGTGTGTGTGTGTGTGTGTGTGTGTGTGTGTGTGTGTGGTGCGTGTGTGCGCGCGTGTGCGCGCGTGTGTGTGCGCGTGGTGTGTGTGTGTGTTGATGGACTGATAAGAGATTTGTTACGAGCAGTTAGCTGTATATAGTGATTCATACTAAAATTCTGTACAATTAACATTAGCCCAAAGCAAGTATTAGAACATAAAGGAGTGCAGGATATTTGGTATAACCAAAATGTTAAGCGCTCATATCTGTAGGAACACTTGTTACAAAAAGAGCCCATTGGACTAATCATCAAGGACTTAACAAAAGAAACAAGACCTGGTAAGTTCTGGAAAATACACGTGCCATCAAGTTGCAGGAAGTCAGGATTTCTTTTTTCAAATATGCGCAGTGGAAAAGAAGATGCTGGTTGTGAAACTTTGAACTGCTCCGCAGATGCAATTCAAATTTTTGTGAAATTTTGTACGGAAAGCGTTTAGCTTAAGCCTGTAAAACAGGGATTCAAGTTTTCGTGTTTTTTTTCAAGTACGTTTGGTTGGCCGATTGATAGGTAATCTTTCCACTTTTAGCCGCATTGCTAGAAGAAAAAGTAGCTGACTGGGATTTGTCACAGCAGAGCAATTTGGAGTGAGGTAGATGTATTTTAATAAGAACCAAGTTTCTGTAGGCTTCATAAACCTTTTCAGTACACGTCTTTTTAAGAGACCAAATCCTTCGTATAAACACAGGGGAAAATGTTGATTTCTATGGATTCATCGACTTTCGTGCTCCTTTTCTGACAGCCCGGTCAGCCCACTCATTCCCAGAAATCCCACAGTAAGACGGATCCAGCAAAAATCAACTTTTTGTACCTCTTGATGTTAAGAATACTGACAAGATGTTTAATTTCTGAGATCCCCCTACCTCGATTTTTTACAAAATAGATTCAAGGCCTTGTAGGACATATTTAGAATCCACACAGAAAAGTGTGTGTACAAAAGTTTCAACATCCTGTTTCGAGATTTGTTACTCAAAAGACATTAAAATAGATTTGAATATGTCCCAGTCAGCTCTTTTTGTAGTTATATTTTGGAAGTTTATCAACTGTGTTGTCTTGTGCGACTGTAAAACCTCTGAGGGATATAGTAACGGGGAGGTGGTCACTTCCCAAAGGGGTCTTTATCAACCTCCCAGGAACAGCTAAGAGCTAAAGAGGGGGAAAGAAAGATCAATTGCTGAGGGTCAAATGGTTAGGAACATCTGGCAGTCTAGCGACACGCCCATCATTTAGAAGGTACAGGCCAGAATCAAGAGTTTTTTCTACCAGGCGATTTGAGCTAACTTTAGAGCAACAACTGTCCCAAAAGGGGAGCATGTTCGTTAAATCGTCGGCGATCAACCACTTCTGATTTTGCACGTCTGTAGTCTAACCAGTCAGTGTTACAGTCAAATACTCCTTTTTGGGGAAGTATATAGAAACTATGTTTAAGGGTTTAAAGGGGTACTCACCCCTAAATAGCATGTTTGGGTTTTGTTCAAAAAGTATGGTCGAGCGTGTTTCGAGTACGTGTTACTTTTCTTCTAGAACTCACTTCTGTCCGTGTTTCGGCCGTGCAAGTAGCCAAATCGTGACTCGCCACGGAGATTGCCGAGCACAGTACGTTAAGAGACGAGAGTCGGGGATTCAAAGCCAAGACTACCGTGAATGAAGACATGTCCCTAAAAGCTTTTGCTATGAGGACGAAAAACTCAACTATTTTCCGCGATAATGGCAGATGCTCCCGCTACGAGTCAAGTTCCAACAAAGAGGACATCGAACGTGAAATTTTTTTTTACTGAAGTGTATGGATTCAGCCCGTACAATTGAACCACAGCCCCCTGTAAGTACCCACCTCCCTCGGGCCCTCAACCTGTTTCTTTCCAGGCGTTCGACATTTTCCCGGTGACCATTAGTACAGGGACACAAAAATACGCACACACAGATAGTACAAATAAACACACACACACAACTCGTTACAACCAACAAAACACACAACACACACACACACACACACACACACACACCATTACCGTATAGTAAATAACTTAACATGATTAAAGTTATAAAAACCCATTTTCTTCATTTGTTTAGATCTATCAGATAATGCCTTTCTCCTTGAAAGGAGTTTGTCAACTACGCATCATCACACTAATTCTCTTCCCTGCTGAGAACTTTTCAAAGCGTTCACTTTCGGGCCCCCCCCCCCCCCCCCCCCCCCCCCCACACAACACTTTTTACATCTCTTTCAATCTCACTCTCCCAGAAATTTGACGTTTCCCCAATGACAATTAAACTGAGGGCTTTAAAAATATATGCAGCAAAGATCTGCTGTTATGTAAAAACTGAGCAGATCTAAGCAACAAATCTAAGCTCATTATTCTCTTACCAGGGCAGTGTGTAGCATACAGACATACCACAGCTGCATATATCTTAAAATGCACACTAAATCACCATCCTGTATCCAAATACTGATAAATAATTCACTTACTAAAGCATATGGTTGTTGGGCGGAAACTTGAACTTGCAGGGTGCCTGATGTTCAGCAATGTCCTGAAAAATAAAAAGCCAAACTATTATTCACTGGAGTCCAACAAGTTGTTATTTGTGGGCATGACACTTTCTTGTTAATAAGAATCGTAACTTCAGTTTTGTTGGAAACAGTAACAGCAGGGAAAAAATCAATCACAAACATGCAACAGTTTCAGTGGCAGCAGGCAGTGTGACTGCCTGACTGCCACTATGACAGTAACAATGTATGTTTCAGTTTGATGCCAACACTCAACAAAAACCAACAACTATCTTTACACCAACCATACACTGAGAATGAAATGAAACCCAAAAAGATCAACCACCCATTCCACAAACCTTACCTTCTTTACGCCTCTGAGTTTGGCTCTCTTGCTCCTGACAGAATCCGTGTCACTGTTGCGTTTGAGGCTTGCACTTGCAGCTGGCGAATGAACAGAAAGTGCTTTAATACATTTTTCTGTTATAATAGTTGGCACAGCATCCTCTTTCAGCTGTCTTCGGACCCGAATTCCAGCTTCCACCTTTACTTCCAGGTGTGTTGGTCTTGAAACTGTGCTCTTCGAAGTGACGACCGCAAATGCCATGATAACTGTCCCGAAGAACAAAATCTTTCCTTGTGGTGACAAAATTTATCCACAATCGCCTAAACTGACTGGAAGCACCTGGAAAAGCATGAACGCGTACTCTTTGCTTATTTCCTGATGAAATTCCGCAACCAGACACAGCACACATATCTCACTTCAGCCGAACACGAAGAGCGACTTGGCTTGTCTACGTCATCAATCGGGAAACCCCCCTATTATCGAAATCGAGGCTCTCGTTCCTGTTTCAGCCTCTCGCTTTCCCAGTCCGCAGGAAATGCTGCTCTCACTGCAAAATGAGAGCACAGGCGGCTGATTCGGGGCTGTGTTTCGCAATACGACCACATACCAAAACCGTGTATTTGGTCAAAATAGATTTGTAAAAATGGGTGAGATACCCTTTAACGACTTATCGAACCTTGCACACTGCGCTGAGTGAATATTTGCAGCATTTTCTGGAACCGGCGATGTTATAAGGCGAGAAGACAAATGTTCATGTATGTAGATGGCTGTAGACACTTTTTCTCCTTTAGCAGTCTGTTGAAACACTGGGGGATAGAAAAAGTTTGCCAGTCGTGGTAGTTTATATCTAGACACATTTAGTGACTGCAGAATTAAAGCGGAGAATGAATTATCTGCAATCTGCTCTTTAAGGTGGGAGATGTTAGATGCCACGAGCGACAATTCCACTGCAATGTGTCTATTTTGGGCTCTTTAGACATAAAAAGTCAAAACAGTAACAAAAATTACTGATGCTTTTAGAAAAACAAACAAAAAAAAAAAACCCCAGATGAATGCAAATGGAAACGAAACTATTCAACTAGAGGATTTTGCAAAGTCATGGACTTAGGTGGGAGACATCAGTTTAACTGGGGACAAAAAGATATAACAAAGATGACGATTTAAATGCAATCAAAGCATTGACACAGTTGACAGAAAGACAGTCAGGGAAACCAGCGGAAGAAGTCACGCCGTGGCGGTGGCACCGGAGCCATGTAGCTGTAGTGGTGCCGGTACTGTCGCCGTGGACGGGGTCCATCGTCCCTGTAGGGTCTGCTGGGGAAAGGTCGTGCAGGTCGTCTTGGTTTGGACCAAAACAGGTGGTGAAGATGACGACCCAGGGTTCCCAGCAAAGACACTCACACCTCGTTTTGAAGGGTGGATGTTGTCCCGCATGTACTGGGCCTTGTTGCTGACATTTTCATGAGATACAAACGATACGTTCTTATCACCATGAAGACTAGACAGTATATGGGCGTTGGGTATTTCACGTTTTGTGTTTAGGTCTGAAAGTCTGGTAGGAGCGACCCGGCTGATGATGATAAGTATTTTGGAATATTTCTTTCTCAGACTTTGAAAGAGCTTGACAAAGTTTTTTGATGTTTCCTGTGTGTCTTGTGTGTTTTTGAGATCGTTCACACCTACATGGAGTACAATGGCATCTGTATAATCCACAGTATTGTCCAAAAGATATTCTTACATTCCTTTATTGTGTAGCACTTCTGACGTTTTAAACGTGCAAGCCATACCCCAAACCTAGTCTCTCTTCACATATGTCATTTAATACAGAATCCGAGACGATCAAAACTTTTGGGAGGTCGGAGTTGCTGCCAGTTTCATATCTTTCCGAATTGTTTGCTTGTAGAATTAAACTGTTGTGTACAGCTGAGTGGTGGTAAGGTTTTATTAGTTTGTTGGGTGTTTTCTGTACTTTTTTGTTCTTTGGACAGTATCGATATGGGTTCGACACTTGAGACCAGGATCCTTCTCGTGACGTGATATCTTTTTTACAGCCTATTTTTACGTCATTTGTTTTTGCGTCACAGTGATCGTCCGACTGTATGTTGTGCAGATTTCTTGACTTTGAGTTTAACAACATCAGAAAAACTTAGTTTAGATATGTTTTTGTGCTTCCACAGAGCATCCAAAGCCTCAAGCGTAACGTTTCACCTACATGGTGACACACGGTTTGTCCAAAAGGATTTGTGCTATGCTATAGGCTGTCATGCTATGCTATACAAGTGCTTCGCTTTACTGTAATAATATACTGTGCTGTGCACTAAGTGTGCAGTGCTTGTGTATGCTTGTGCGAGCGCGCGTATATTTAATATGTGTGTGAACTGGGATCTTATGGTGAATCAAATTGTTAAACATTGATGATGTAAATTCGTACGATTTTGCCATTGATGTGTCATATTGTTCTTATTCATTAATATTTGTCGTAGTCCTGATCGTTAATTTACTCTGATTGGTTTATGCCATTATATATTTCAAAACCGTGGATTTCCAGTTTGAAACTTTCTTCAGATTCCGATTCTGATAGAGACATTCTGTTGAATCAATGCAAATTCATCAGCCACTGTGGTCCATGTATTGGCAGCGGCTGGGAAGTTGCACTTCGACTCCCACAGGTCACAAGTTGGTTGGATGTTTCGTTCCCAGCTGGCTCCGACGGAGAGATGTTGAAGATGATGTTGGCGCAGTAGGAATACTGGAATCCAGAGTTGAATTTCACCCACGAATAAATGCTTTTGTCTTTGTGTTGTTTACATACCTGACCAACACCGTAGGTGTCTGTTTTTCTCCCGACCCCAGATTGCACCAAATGTTTACGAAAGAAGGGTGACGTAAAAGCTTTGTTTATGCAGCTAAATCCCAAAAAGAGCTTCATGCATCACCCTTTAACATCTCCCACCGTGCCTTTTGATGCTCTCAAATTTTGTGGCCTTACATGCCACAATATCGTTCTAACTATTTTCAATTCCCTCTCCCCATATGTAGTGATGGTTTTGGGTTAGGTCTTCAATGATAGCAAGAACTGTTGGACTACGTGCTGGGCCTTTCCCCCCCCCCCCCCCCCCCCCCCCCCCCAATCATTCTGTCACCTCCATCTCACCACCCTCCCACAACCAGTCACCATAGAAGAGACCCCCCACTCGGGCTATGCTTCAAAATTAAGCAGTGAAGTAACAGACGGCCCCTTTACGCACGTTTCCTATGGTGGCTAAAACCCGGTATCGGGTGACTCTGCTGCAGTGACACATCTTTTCAGTGTGTGGAGCGCTCCTCCGGTGAGTTTACGCATGACGACTTACATTGATAGCAGTTCCCTCTGGCTGTTGGCGTGCGTGGGTGTGGGATACGTGAAGGGGTGGAATGAACCTCGTGTAGGGGGAAGGGAAAAGCAAAGAAGGCGGAAGATAAGAGAGAGAAGGAGGGATGGTGATGGGGAAGTGGTGATTAAAACGACATATTTTCAAAGAAGATCATCCACAGGTTATACCATGCGTGTACGAGGGACTTATATTCCACAGAATTAAAGTCGGTGTTGATAGTCACCACAGGTTGTAATTAATAAAGGTGTTCTGAAATAGCGGACATACCCAACCTAGTCTTAAGTTATTAACACAGAAGAGCTTCCATCGAATTGAGAGAGGGGGGAGAGAGCAGTTTGCGAGAGAGAGATGAGATGAGAGAGTAAGAGTTGGAAGAGATAGGAGGGAGGATAAGTTGTTGGGGTTTGAGAGAGATTTGAGAGTTAGGAAGAGGAAGGGTGACGATGAGAGCAGAGAATTTGTTCGTGGTTGCGATTGACAGCAAGTAGAGAGTATGAGAGAGAGTACAGGAGAGATGAGAGAGTAGTGCGAGAGAGTAGAGAGGAGTAGAGACAGAAGAAGATGAGAGTAGAAGTTTTTGGTCACAGAGACCAAAGCCCAAGAGACAGTCAACCTACAGACACACTGGTTGAGCAGAAGATTTGAGAGAGATATTTGTTCGTGGGTGGGCGTAGAAGTGTTGTTGAAAGTATAATGATCGTGGGCGTGGCCTAATGGCGTGCCTCTGCACAAGTTTGTGGCGCCGCGTGTGTTGATGATGGTGTATGGTCACAAAAATCCACTGACCTTACTAAAAAGGATAATTTCAAAGCGTATGTGTAATGTCGCTGCATTGATATTTCCTTTTCGCAAATGCGTAAGATTTTATGTACAGTCTTGACTTTTAGTGATGGGCTATGTCTTCAGTATAATGGAGATGGGACCCACTTGGCTAGTAGGTAAGATGTCACACTCTCTTTCCAAGGCTTGAGGATCAAATCCCACTCCAAAGCTGGAAGCACACATTTCTTCGGAATTAAAGGCTGTGCCGGCTTATATACCTTTTTGTGATTCGAATGAGATTTAAAACTTAGTTCCGTGTGTGAACGTGTGCATAAAAAATTGCACGCATAGTAAATCCTACTCCACCTTCCGTAAAAGAGTAGACTATCGTGTACTCATAGAGTGGATGACACGAAAAAAAAGCATGTGCATTATTGCATCGTGTTAGGATATATTACCCTGAGAACGGATCGCGGCTACCATAATGGTTGGATTAAGAACCGTCGCATACATAAAACTTTCAGCGGTCGAAACCTGGGGTTCTAGGCAACGAACGATGAGAGAGAGAGAGAGAGAGAGAGAGAGAGAGAGAGAGAGAGAGAAGAGAGAGAGAGAGAGAGAGAGAGAGCATTCATCGAGCATGCATGCTAAGAAGAGACACACAAACTCTACTCATTCGTCTAGCACACACATGCAGACAAGACGCGCACAAAAGGAACAAAACAGCCCACCAAAAGTACAGACCAGAGGAACACGTGACAAAAATATAGTCACACCTCCACTCTCCCACTCACTCTCCCACAAATTTGCAAAGTAACAAATATACAAACGGCGCATGGAACAAATACAGAACCTCCCTATTATCATCAAACACATAATGTAGACAGGATACACACGACGAACACTGAAAACTTCCCACTACCCGCCCAGCACATAAGAGGTCAGGGGGACATAGAAGCACAGAGAATAAAGAAACTTCCAGCAGTCGCTGAACACATATGTAGACAAGGGGACACTGACTGAAGAAGAAGAAGAAGAAGAAGAAGAAGAAGAAGAAGAAAAGCTTTCTCAACTCGCCGAGTACACATTACTCAGACAACAAACGCACCGAACAAACGAAGGAATTTCCCTCATTATCCCCCTCTCGATGGGAGCGAGAATCACTTTATCATTTCTTCACTGTTTACCTGTCCCCGTCTTACTATCCATTTTCTTTCACAGCAAACTACTAAAGAAACAGAGACGGGAAATCAAGAAGCAAGAAACCAAACAACACAAACAAACACACAAACAAAATGACCCAAAAAAGATAAATAAACAACCGACAAGATGAATTAATGTCGAGAGCCATTTCCCCCCGACCTTACCTATCGAAAACCGTCTAGGGGGTCGTATAATACCTCTCCATACCTCTCTTTCATCTCCATTTTCAGTCCCATTGTCTCTTTGCACGTCATCATGGACCCCACGACGTTAATGTCAAAACGGAGAGCAAGAGAAGAGCTGCAGTCAATGACGAAATTAACCAATTTTCGGAGCGAGATCGCGAAAATCAATGCCGCATTAGCCAATTATTGTCTTCGCGAAAGAAATTAGCGCGTTCCCTCTTTCTTCTTCTTCTTCTTCTTCTTCTTCTCTCTCTCTCTCTCTTTCTCTCTCTCTCTCTCTCTCATCTCTCTCTCTTCTCTCTCTCTCTCCTCTCTCTCTCTCTCTGTCCTGCACAAATAAGTAATGATTTTTTTTCTCCCGTTTTTTTTTTTAAATACGTGACGAAGATCCTTCTAGCTCCCCTATCCCCCTCCCTGCGCCTGCCCCCCCCCCCCCTCTCTCTCTCTCTCTTTTCCTCCATCTCGCCATCTCCCGTTCCCACTTACACTCTTCACCATAACCTGTCCCCATCCGTACCATGATCATCTATCTGCCCCATTCCTTCACCAGTAGGAATTTGTCATTGCTTTGTCTTGGTATTTCCACTGTCATTATCGATTACGATCTTTGAAATCTCCCTGTCTGTCTGTCTGTCTGTCTCATAACCCCCCCCCCCCAACCCCCCCAGTCTCCTTTCCTTGTAATACCACCCTCTATGCATATCTGCAAGCAGCATCCATGATATGGCTCTCTGCGGTAAGTTTGGGCTGTAATAATACAGCATGAAACGAAGTCTTCGATGAGCAGAGAACAAATCCTGAATCAAACTAATGAAAATATCGACAAACAAGCAAGTTAAAACACGAAAGAGAAGAGAGAGAGAGAGGAGAGAGAGAGAGAGAGAGAGAGAGAGAGAGAGAGAGAGAGAGAAGAGAGAGAGAGACAGACAGACAGACAGACAGATAGACGGACAGAGTGATGAATGGATGAATAGTTTCTGTAGATCAGGCCACGATCACTTCTTGAAGGGGGCACAGTATGTTAAACGTAGGAATCATACATACTTGAAAGAAAATGCACAAGAAAACCAAATACAAACAACATTTCACTGACAGATATACAGAAGCTTTCATGACTAGTATGATCACACACCACACACACACACACACACACACACACACACACACACACACACAACACCACACACCGCTCGCGCGCGCGCGCGCGCGCACGCACGCACGCACACGCACACGTACGCACGCACGCTCACACACACACACACACACACACACACACACACACACACACACACACACACACACACACACACACACACGCCGCGCGCGGACTCATGCTCGCTGAAAACAAATCTTTAGATTTTGATTACTTTTTCTAGTCATGATGTTTCCTGATGTAATTCATATACTTGATTTTTTTTTTCATTATATTTAAAACGTATTACTGTTATTTTGCAAATGTGAAAATGCAGATGCATATTTTTGCCACACCGTTTTGCGTATGAAATATGTTTCTTTTTCAAAGGGAAAATGAAAAAAAGTCAATAAGCAGGCAAACAAGCAAGCAAGCAAGCAAGCAAACAAACAAAACCGACAAACAGAAACAAGATGACAACAAAACATCACTGTATGATACCAATACATTATCATACACAACCACACCCTTTGAATACAAACACGTCTCCGATTTCATCAATCCCCATCAACAATACCCCATTAAAATGTTGCCACTCCCTCGCCGTACCACCAAAATCGGCATGATAGTGTGGGATGGAAGGAAGGAGGAGAGGAGAAAAGGAAAGGGGTTGAGGATGTGTGTGTGTGGTGTGTGTGTGTGTGTGTGTGTGTTTTGTGTGTGTGTTGTGTGTGTTTTGTGTGTGTGTGTGTGTGAGGGAGAGGGGAGAGAGAGCGAGAGAGAGAGGGAGAGAGAGAGAGATAAAGAGAGAGAGAGAGAGAGAGAGAGTGCGAGAGAGAGAGCGAGAGCGATAGATAAGAGAGAGAGAGAGAGAGAGAGAGAAACGAGAGAGAGAGAGAGAGAGAGAGAGAGAGAGAGAGAGGGGAGAGTAACGAGGAGAGAGAGAGAAAGCGAACGAGCGAGAGTTAGCGGAGAGAGAGAGAGAGAGAGAGAGAGGGGAAGAGAGAAAAGAGAGAGAGAGAGAGGGGGGGGGGGGCACTCAACTCAATCTATTAACATTCATTATTCTTGAATTCATGGATACTTGCAATATTGCTATCACTGCAAACTTGTTAGCATTGCAGCTGAGCAGACGACCACAAATCTGCAAAGTAAGGTAAGTATGAAAGAGGGAGAGGGAGTGGGCAGGGAAGCATACATAAAACAGTTTGCGATAAAATGCCAAACTCGACACGATGCAATTCACATAGTATAACACAATGAGAAACAAATCGTACATATATCACAGGAAAAAAATTGCATACCACTGACAAACTATTAGCATT
>CM031598.1:52732699-52755199 GCA_018398815.1 Conus ventricosus | reverse complement strand
TGTGATGTACCCATTTCTTGTAGAACAGGGGTACTTTACAATGGGAACGAAGAAATGCTGTCTATGTGTCTGTCTATCTGTCCGAGGTCAAAATGTGTTTCCACTCGCTCCAGACAAAACTTCATGGCCGATCTTTCTGAAAATTTGTAGGTATGTTTATTATGGGTCACGGATGATGCCCGATGTTTTATTTCACCAGAGTAGCCGTTACTAACGGCTATAACGGCCCCAAACGGTTTTTCTTCTTTATGGAATATCTCAGTGACGAAATACTTTATGACGCATGTTTGATTGTGACATCAAGTACATTATGACGCATGTTTGATTGTGACATTTTTCAGGAACATAAATGGGAGTACGTTTCTGTGCTTTGCATCTTGTTTGTACATTTTTTCCACATTGTCCGGTCAGATCGCTGCCTCTGTCGATCTGGCAGCTTGATGACAGAACATCTGCGACAGACGGACGTTCCCATTACACGAAACCCGCAGGCACCAGGCGTGAACAGCAGAGGCATTGGTGGTAAGGAAGCTCTTCGATAGCCTGCAGAAACAACCGTGTACTGGCCGTCTTTGAACGAGAGACCTGCGTGTCCCATCGGAGAGTGTTCCAGGAGAAGAAGGAGAAGCAAAAAAAGAAAAGCAAGAAAGACAGAAAGAGAGATCGGTGTGGCGGTTTTCACGTTTGTTTGAATGTTGTGACCTTTCAGGGCCAACGCGTTACAATTTCGTTTATAATGTGACAATGCAACCAGCTATTCCTCCATTCCCACTGCCCCCCCCCCCCCACCCCCTTTCCCCCGAGAAAAGAAATAACGAGAAGACTTTAAAAAAGGAAGAAAAAATAAAAGAAGAAAGGAAGGTAGAAAAAGCAATAAGAATAATGACGAGAAAAAAAAGAAGTAAAAAACAGCATTACTTGTGTGGGTGACTGGAGTTTGAAAGAAAAAAGAACGGAGCAAAAATAAAAAAAGGCAATTTTTTTAAAGGATAAATGAAGGAATGAAAGAATACAAAAGTAAAGAAAGGAAGGAGGGAAGAATAAGAGGAAACTAAAAATGAAACAAAAAGAACTGCTACGTTTTTGTGGAATGAAACAAGCCTGAAAGAAAGAAAACAAAAAAAACACACACACACACACACACAACAAAAAAACACAAAAAAAAACAAACAAAAAAATGAAAGAAAGAAAACAAGAAAAAAAATGAAAGAAAGAAAAGAAAGAAAGAAAGAATGAAGAAACGAAAACAAAAACATTAAAGAAAGAAATGAAGAAAACAGAAAAAGGACAGAAAAAAGGACAGAAAAAAGGACAGAAAGAAAAAGAAAGGAAGAAATGGTTTATTAAAGAAGAAACAGAAGCAGTGGACAGAGCGTTTTGCCCTGGGTAAATATACTGAACAACATTAAAAACGCACCGTTTTGATTTGCCGATTTCCATTTGGAAAAAATGTGTATTTGGATTTGGTATATTAACACAATTTTTAAGGGACACAGATTCACACTGCCTCGGTTTCTCCGCGCTTGCCGACGTTCGTGTGACGCCCACGTGCAACTCGCCCAAAACACTTTTCTTGCCACTGGGGCGAGACTGAACGTAGCACATCTGTTTCTTTGTCTCAAATGGGGAGTTTAAAGTCACCCCGAGGGGAAAACGGTATATTGTCATTCGACCAGGGAAGTGGTCGAAAACAATCCCGCGACTGTCTAGCAAGAACGCGAGGGGCCCAAGGGAAATTTTAAGGTGGGTGTCATCGAGAGAGACAGCCGACAATGAACTGCGTCCTCTACAATTGAAAGGGCTACAAAACTTTTGGCGCAACTGGTTCCCCAGGGGCCCAAAAGGGGCCAACCCGTTTTACCACCCCAGCGCAAGATCGATCATTCGACAGTTCATTTCGTAATCGTTTCCTTACAGAGCAGAAACATGTGCCAGGTGGTTGGGTCGCGGGGTCCGGGTTTTCGGGAAAAACGTTCGACGTCGATTGCAAAAATCAGGGCTCAATGCAAAGCCCTCATGTTGGCCCAGTCCTCACCCGTAGCCCCGTCAGCAACGCCTGCGGGGCCAAACCCAGCATTGCAGGGGACACGACGTCGTGGGAGCTTGCTGTTCCTGACGAAAGTCGCTTCCGTTATTCATGCTGACGGGAAATGGAGTCTTGAGGCGTGTCGGGGAACGCTGCGCAACGCTGCGTGTTTGAACCCGTGATGGGGGGGGGGCAGTCTGAGGGTTTTGGGGGGGGTTTTTCGTCATGAAGGGGACCCTCTTATTTTTTGCAACCATGTGAATCCCCCAACAGTACCGCGGTGCGCAGAACCACGTGTCCCATTTTTGGGCCAGCCCCGGAGCTGCAGTTTTTCCGCAGTAATGCCGACCCCCCCCGCAAGAGCCCCCCGGGGGTTTTTCCCCGGGGCGAACAAAGCGTGTTCCCCTGGCCATCTCTGCCCCGACTGGCCCCCATTGAACCCGTCGGGGGAGCGGGGGCGTCTTGGGGCCCCGTGGAAAGTCCCAGACTTCGATTTTGGGGGGCCGCACTGCCGAGGAGTGGGAGGATCCCAAAGGGTTTCTTGCAAAACCCTTGACTCCATGGGGAGGCGCTGCCAAGCGTGCTTCGGGGCAAATGGGGAAAACCCATCTATTAGAGTCGGGGACGGACTGCCGTGTGGTGTTTTTTTTGACGGGGCCCTAGGAAGTCACCAGCTAATTTCGATGAATTTGGCCATTCTTGTCAGAACAGAATTTTTTTTAAATTTAAAAAAAAGGATGCGAAATCAAATTGCTTATTTTCTTAAATAATTCTGTAACCAAACGTTGTTGGGTCTTTTGGCAAGCGGGCTTTTTTTAATGTTGTTCAGTATAGAATGTGCGGTCTTATGTGTTGATGTCTTGTCCTGCCCATTGTTATCGTTCTGTTTTCCTTCGTCTTTTGGGTTGTCTGTGTTCTGTCTATCAGTATCTCCCATGCTGTTTCATCTTTTGGGTGTATTGTGCGCGCCGGGGTTGTGGTGTGTGTGTTGTGTGTGTGTTGTGTGTGTGTGTGTGTGTGTGTGTGTGTGACTCTGTGTGTGTGTGTGTGGTGGTGTGGTGGTGTGTGTGTGGGGGTGTGTTCGTTCTTTTTTTTTAAAGTCTATTCACATAAAGTGTTCCCGGGACCAGGTGTTTCCCAAATTCAGTGTGGGGCGCCATCCCCAACCCGGGGGGCCCCAAAGGTGGCGGATGGGGGACGGCCCTGATAGGGGGGTTAGCTGCGAAAAAGCAGTCCCGGCCAACTGGCGATGTTCCTCCCGGGGATGGGGTGGGAAACGGGTGGCGCTGTTGTCCTCACTAAAAATACCCATGTTTCTTGCGGACTATCATCGGTAAGAGGCGCGGTTTAACTTACCCCCGGGGTGGGACCCTCGGAAAAAAACAATCCCCCCTGTGCTAAGGGGGGGACGTAGGGCCCATGAAAGGGTGAGGCCCCCCGAAAAAAAACCCCAGCTAAGACGGAGGTATGGGGCACTAGCGCAACTTAAACCACGATACCCGCATCCTGTGATGCAGTCACGAATTTCGATGGGGGCGTGACCTTCGGAGCCCCGCGGGGGGGGTCGGGAGGGGGGCCCTTCCCCAAAAGGGGGCCCCCAAGCTCGGTGGTAAACAAAAAAAATTCTCATCCCAATCAAAAGAAGAAGGAGACCTCTCCCCCTGTAAATGCCAAGCAAACGTACCCCCCAGAATGTAACATTCCCCATGGAATGCAAAGGGGTGCATAAAAAAAACTTGGCGGGCAGAAAGGATCTCAAAAAAAATATCGTTTTCGCTGTGCCCAAGAGCACTTTGACCGTAAACCATCGCTTTCAAGTGGGGGGTTTTAGAGACCATCAGGGGACGTAAAGGAAAGAAACAAAGGGGGGGTGCTTATCTTGGTGGGGGAATTTCCCATGCCGCACAAAAAATAAAGACAACACCATAAAGGGCAGAGATCCAAGGGGTTGATATAGCCTTAAGGAACGAAAACATTGGGGTTACAATGCCTATTGCCTCAAGTTCGTGATTTTTCCCTCACAAAATGAACACCCCAAAAAAAAAGCGTGGTGGGGGGTGATTTTAACAGTCACTCAGAGAGATGGGGTAGGGAAGGGGACAAAGAGGCGAAGAAGTTGGGTTTTGGGAGATTGACACACTCCATTCTTCAAAAGAAGATATAAACCCACCTTTATCTAGACGCTGGATGCCACATCAACCCCAGATCTAGAGTTCGCCCCCAACGATTGTTCGTCGGACCAAGAACAGTCCTAAACCAGCTTGGAGGAAGTGACCAAAAAACCCGCAAAATCTCTATCAACCTAGTTACAATGTACAAGCAAAATGTTTTCCCCCCTGGGAAATTTTTGAAAGGGGGATGGACTTTCGGACCCCCCGATAATCAAAAAGCCAATCACACAGGAGAAAGGGTCAAACAAGATGGTTCGAGACTTCAAAAGGCCCCCCTTGAAAAACTCTACAGAACCATCCCCAAAGGGCACGTAAAGACTAAAGCCCTACTGGACGGAGGAACTCCGAACTGGGAAATGCCGTTTCGGAACCAGGGGCAGAGCAGAAAAAGCCATCACTGGAGGTAAATAGCGCTGAAGGAAAATAACTGCCCGATACAAGCGTCCTGGCACAAGCTGAAAAAAAAAGCTGCAAGAAAAACTGAAAGCCAATTTTAAAGGATGGAGCAATGTGAAAAAGAACCCCTTAAAAACAAAAATAAACTTCAAAAAAAAAAGGAAAACTTCTGGAAAGAAACACGCCCCCTTTTGAGTCTAAAAAAAGAACTGGAGTCCCCCAATGACTCAGGAAGGCCCAAGGGAATTTATGAAAAAGCCAAGAGAAAAACGAAAGGGGTTTTTGAGGAAAAACTGAGGGAAACTTCAGGTCATTTAAAGAAGTCACCTGGGAACGGAATCCTTTTAAAATTCTAAACAGTGAAGACAAAGGGAGTCCCAAAAAATTTTTGGGGGAAAAAAGATCATACAAGGGAGGGGAAACAAAAACACACAAAAAAAAACAGTAAGGCTCCCCCCCCCCCCCCTTCAACCCCCCCCCCAAAACCCCCCCACCTGAGGGGTTTACCCAGCCCCCCGCCTTGAAAAAACAATCAACGAAACCGTCCTTACACGCAAAAATTTGGGGGACCTTTTCCCGAAAAGAAAGAAAAGCTTCGGGGAGACAGGGTTGCCCGTTGGAAGGGGGCCCCCAGCCCCAAACCGGCGAGGGGGGTGTGTGGGAGGATGTACCTGGGTCAGTAAGTACCTACACAAAAAGCCAAGCCCGAATCAAAATTTAGGGCCCGAAAAGCAAGAAAAGGTGCTGAACAGGGAAAATACCACAAGGAAAGCCTTTCGCCAAAGCGTTTCTCTTTATAGTGACATCTCAGGAACTGCCAAAAGGGGGCAGGGGCGATTCGAGTGTTGGTTGCTTGGTGCCTGAAAAAACACCCCTCGACAGGTACGCCTCCGACTGCGCCACAGTCAGCGCGTGGACCAAGGGTGGCTTGTCTCTGTCAACCAAGCAAAACAACCTTCACAGTCTTCAGCCTATCCCGCAAGACCAAGAGGCGAAGCTGACACTGAAAACCAAAGGGTTTAAAAACCCCTACCCACCCGGGGGGCCTTTGACCCCAGTACGGAAAAACAAACCCCAAGTGGCAACCATTTAACTGGGGGAGGAAAATTGGGGGGGCGGACGGGGGGGGGAGAACTATCCGAAAAGCCCCCAGAGTCCCCCCCGTAGTGGTAGGAAGTCACATGGGGCACTCAAAGTCAAAACCCGACCTTCAAATGCCCCAAATCCCCTCTAAGGGGCATGGCCACCCCTCTGGAGGAAGAAGGGGCCCCCAATCATAGGCAGAAAAAAAAAAACCTCAAAAACAAAAAAAATTCAAACCCAAAAACCCCTGAAAAAGGGTTCAAACCCACCCGAGCCTTGAAAAAAGTTATACCCTTAAAGCCTTGAAACAAACCCCCCTTTGGCAGAAAAAAAGTTCCCGGCAAAGTCCCCCCCTTTGGAAAAAGGATGTTCCCCAAAGTCTCCCCGATTCCCGGAAAGAAAAGGAAAGACGGGCCCCCAAGAAGGCTCGCCAGGGGCACGAACCGGGGGGGGAAAACTGGGCCCCTTCTTCAAGAGGGAAAGGGAAAGGGGAATACTAAATTTCCCCGAACAAGCGGGGAAGAACCAATTTCCCCCAAAATAAACCCCCAAAGAGGGTGGCAAAACCCCCTTGGGCCCCAAAAGCCCCCAGAACCCGAAAAAGGGGAGGGGGTCTTCGACCTTCCCGGTCCAAGTAAGAATGGGCCCAAGACAGAACCCCTTTCAGCCCCGGGAGGAATTTTAAAAAGGGGGAAAAAGGGACCCGCACCCCTTTGGTCAACAAAGAAAAAAGGGACATTCGGCAAAAAGGGAAAAGGGAGCACCAAAAAACCGGGAACATAAAAATTGGACAAAAACAAGCACCCAGGAATAAAAGGGTCTGCTCCCAAAAAACAAAGAAAACAAATTTGCTTGGGGCGAGGGAAAAAGGCGTTTGCCAGGACGGGCACCCTTTGCCCGTACCACATGGGACAAAAATTGGCAGAAGAGTGGGGTGCCCGTGGGGGGACCCGAAACTGACCCAACTGAGATTTGCGCATCCAAAGGGGGACGGAAAGAACATAAGAATTTTAGACGGGGGGGGAAAGGGGAGCCTTTGGGGTTGGGGTGTTTTGGGGGGGGGGGGGGTTTTTTTTTGCGGTTGGGTTTTCGGGTTGTTGTGTGTGTGTGTGTGTGTGTGTGTGTGTGTGTGTGTGTGTGTGTGTGCGTGCGTGTGTGCGCGCGTGTGCGCGCGTGTGTGTGCGCGTGTGTGTGTGTGTGTTGATGGACTGATAAGAGATTTGTTACGAGCATTAGCTGTATATAGTGATTCATACTAAAATTCTGTACAATTAACATTAGCCCAAAGCAAGTATTAGAACATAAAGGAGTGCAGGATATTTGGTATAACCAAAATGTTTAAGCGCTCATATCTGTAGAACACTTGTTACAAAAAGAGCCCATTGGACTAATCATCAAGGACTTAACAAAAGAAACAAGACCTGGTAAGTTCTGGAAAATACACGTGCCATCAAGTTGCAGGAAGTCAGGATTTTCTTTTTTTCAAATATGCGCAGTGGAAAAGAGATGCTGGGTTGTGAAACTTTGAACTGCTCCGCAGATGCAATTCAAATTTTTGTGAAATTTTGTACGGAAAGCGTTTAGCTTAAGCCTGTAAAACAGGGATTCAAGTTTTCGTGTGTTTTTTTCAAGTACGTTTGTGTTGGCCGATTGATAGGTAATCTTTCCACTTTTAGCCGCATTGCTAGAAGAAAAAGTAGCTGACTGGGATTTGTCACAGCAGAGCAATTTGGAGTGAGGTAGATGTATTTTAATAAGAACCAAGTTTCTGTAGGCTTCATAAACCTTTTCAGTACACGTCTTTTTTAAGAGACCATATCCTTCGTAAAACACAGAGGAATGTTGATTTCTATGGATTCATCGGACTTTCGTGCTCCTTTTCTGACAGCCCGGTCAGCCCACTCATTACCAGAAATCCCACAGTAAGACGGGATCCAGCAAAAATCAAACTGTTGTACCTCTTGATGTAAGAATACTGACAAGATGTTTAATTTCTGAGATCACCTCACCTCGATTTTTTACAGCAATAGATTCAAGGCCTTGTAGGACTATTTAGAATCCACACAGAAAAGTGTGTGTACACAGTTTCAACATCCTGGTTTTCGAGATTTGTTACATCAAAAGACATTAAAATAGATTTGAATATGTCCCAGTCAGCTCGTTTGTAGTTATATTTTGAAGTTTATCAACTGTGTTGTCTTGTGCGACTGTAAAACCTCTGAGGGATATAGTAACAGGGAGGTGGTCACTTCCCAAAGTGTCTTTATCAACCTGCCAGGAACAGCTAAGAGCTAAAGATGAAAGAAAGATCAATTGCTGAGGGTCTATGGTTAGGAACATCTGGCAGTCTAGCGACACGCCCATCATTTAGAAGGTAAAGGCCAGAATCAAGAGTATTTTCTACCAGGCGATTTGAGCTAACTTTAGAGCAACAACTGTCCCAGAAGGGAGCATGTTCGTTGAAATCGTCGGCGATCAACCACTTCTGATTTTGCACGTCTGTAGTACGTAACCAGTCAGTGTTACAGTCAAATACTCCTTTTGGGAAGTATATAGAAACTATGTTTAATGTTAAAGGGGTACTCACCCCTAAATAGCATGTTTGGGTTTTTTTTCAAAAGTATGGTCGAGCGTGTTTCGATGTACGTGTTACTTTTCTTCTAGAACTCACTTCTGTCCGTGTTTCGGCCGTGCAAGTAGCCAAATCGTGACTCGCCACGGAGATTGCCGAGCACAGTACGTTAGAGACGAGAGTCGGGGATTCAAAGCCAAGACTAACCGTGAATGAAAGACATGTCCCTAAAAGCTTTCGCTATGAGGACGTAAAACTCAAACTATTTTCCGGCGATAATGGCAGATGCTCCCAGCTACGAGTCAAGTTCCAACAAAGAGGACATCGAACGTGAAATTTTCACTGAAGTGTATGGAGTTCAGCCGTACCAGTTTGAACCTACAGCTCCTTGTAGAGTACCACCTCCCTCGCCATCAACCTGTTTCTTTCCAGGCAGTTCGACATTTTACAGGTTGACCATATTATGTACAGGTACACACATACGCACGACACAGATAGTACATGATATAAACATGCACACACATACATCTGTTTACACACACACACACACACACACACACACACACACACACACACACACACACACATTACCGTAGTATGTAAATAACTTTAACATGATTATGTGATAAACCACATTTTCTTTCAGTTGTTTAGATCTATCAGATAATGCCTTTCCTTTGAACAGGAGTTTGTCAGCTACTGCATCATCACACTAATTCTCTTCCCTGCTGTAGAAATCTTTTCAATAGCTGTTCACTTTCACCCCCCCCCCCCCCCCCCCCCCCCCCCCCCCCCCCCCCCCCTCCCCCCACACACACTTTTTTTACATTCTCATTTTCAATCTCACTCTCTCCAGTTAAATTTTGACGTTCCACAATGACAATTAGAATCTGAGGGGTCTTTTACAATATATTGCAGTCAAAGATTCTGGCTGTTATTGTAAAAACTGATGCAGATCTAAGCAACAAATCTAAGCTCATTATTCTCTTACCAGGGCAGTGTGTAGCATACAGACATACCACAGCTGCATATATCTTAAAAATGCACACTAAATCACCATCCTGTATCCAAATACTGATAAATAATTCACTTACTAAAGCATATGGTTGTTGGCGGAAACTTGAACTTGCAGGGGTGCCTGATGTTCAGCAATGTCCTGAAAATAAAAAGCCAAACTATTATTCACTGGAGTCCAACAAGTTGTTATTTGTGGGCATGGACACTTTCTTGTTAATAAGAATCGTAACTTCAGTTTTGTTGGAAACAGTAACAGCAGGGGAAAAAATCAATCACAAACATGCAACAGTTTCAGTGGGAGCAGGCAGTGTGACTGCCTGACTGCCACTATGACAGTAACAATGTATGTTTCAGTTTGATGCCAACACTCAACAAAAACCAACAACTATCTTTACACCAACCATACACTGAGAATGAAATGAAACCCAAAAAGATCAACCACCCATTTCACAAACCTTACCTTCTTTACGCCTCTGAGTTTGGCTCTCTTGCTCCTGACAGAATCCGTGTCACTGTTGCGTTTGAGGCTTGCACTTGCAGCTGGCGAATGAACAGAAAGTGCTTTAATACATTTTTCTGTTATAATAGTTGGCACAGCATCCTCTTTCAGCTGTCTTCGGACCCGAATTCCAGCTTCCCACCTTTACTTCCAGGGGTGTTGGTCTGGAAACTGTGCTCTTCGAAGTGACGACCGCAAATGCCATGATAACTGTCCCGAAGAACAAAATCTTTCCTTGTGGTGACAAAATTATCCACAATCGCCTAAACTGACTGGAAGCACCTGGAAAAGCATGAACGCGTACTCTTTGCTTATTTCCTGATGAAATTCCGCAACCAGACACAGCACACATATCTCACTTCAGCCGAACACGAAGAGCGACTTGGCTTTGTCTACGTCATCAATCGGGAAACCCCCCTATTATCGAAATCGAGGCTCTCGTTCCTGTTTCAGCCTCTCGCTTTCCCAGTCCGCAGGGAAAATGCTGCTCTCACTGCAAAATGAGAGCACAGGCGGCTGATTCGGGGCTGTGTTTCGCAATACGACCACATACCAAAACCGTGTATTTGGTCAAAATAGATTTGTAAAAATGGGTGAGATACCCTTTAACGACTTATCGAACCTTGCACACTGCGCTGAGTGAATATTTGCAGCATTTTCTGGAACCGGCGATGTTATAAGGCGAGAAGACAAATGTTTCATGTATGTAGATGGCTGTAGACACTTTTTCTCCTTTAGCAGTCTGTTGAAACACTGGGGGATAGAAAAAGTTTGCCAGTCGTGGTAGTTTATATCTAGACACATTTAGTGACTGCAGAATTAAAGCGGAGAATGAATTTATCTGCATTGCTCTTTAAGGTGGGAGATGTTAGATGCCACCGAGCGACAATTCCACTGCAATGTGTCTATTTTGGGCTCTTTAGACATAAAAAGTCAAAACAGTAACAAAAATTACTGATGCTTTTAGAAAAACAAACAAACAAAAAAACCCCAGATGAATGCAAATGGAAACGAAACTATTCAACTAGAGGATTTTGCAAAGTCATGGACTTAGGTGGGAGACATCAGTTTAACTGGGGACAAAAAGATATAACAAAGATGACGATGTTAAATGCAATCAAAGCATTGACACAGTTGACAGAAAGACAGTCAGGGAAACCAGCGGAAGAAAGTCACGCCGTGGCGGTGGCACCGGAGCCATGTAGCTGTAGTGGTGCCGGTACTGTCGCCGTGGACGGGGGTCCATCGTCCCTGTAGGGTCTGCTGGGGAAAGGTCGTGCAGGTCGTCTTGGTTTGGACCAAAACAGGTGGTGAAGATGACGACCAGGTTCCCAGTCAAAGACACTCACACTCGTTTTGAAGGGTGGATGTTGTCCCGCATGTACTGGGCCTTGTTGCTGACATTTTCATGAGATACAAAACGATACGTTCTTATCACCATGAAGACTAGACAGTATATGGGCGTTGGGTATTTCACGTTTTGTGTTTAGGTCTGAAAGTCTGGTAGGAGCGACCCGGCTGATGATGATAAGTATTTTGGAATATTTCTTTCTCAGACTTTGAAAGAGCTTGACAAAGTTTTTTGATGTTTCCTGTGTGTCTTGTGTGTTTTTGAGATCGTTCACACCTACATGGAGTACAATGGCATCTGTATAATCCACGTATTGTCCAAAAGAGTATTCTTACATTCCTTTATTGTGTAGCACTTCTGACGTTTTATAACGTGCAAGCCATACCCCAAACCTAGTCTCTCTTCACATATGTCATTTAATACAGAATCCGAGACGATCAAAACTTTTGGGAGGTCGGAGTTGCTGCCAGTTTCATATCTTTCCGAATTGTTTGCTTGTAGAATTAAACTGTTGTGTACAGCTGAGTGGTGGTAAGGTTTTATTAGTTTGTTGGGTGTTTTCTGTACTTTTTGTTCTTTGGACAGTATCGATATGGGTTCGACACTTGAGACCAGGATCCTTCTCGTGACGTGATATCTTTTTTACAGCCTGTTTTACGTCATTTGTTTTTGCGTCACAGTGATCGTCACTGTATGTTGTGCAGATTTCTTGACTTTGAGTTTAACAACATCAGAAAAACTTAGTTTAGATATGTTTTTTGTGCTTCCACAGAGCATCCAAAGCCTCAAGCGTAACGTTTCACCTACATGGTGACACACGGTTTGTCCAAAAGGATTTGTGCTATGCTATAGGCTGTCATGCTATGCTATACAAGTGCTTCGCTTTACTGTAATAATATACTGTGCTGTGCACTAAGTGTGCAGTGCTTGTGTATGCTTGTGCGAGCGCGCTTTATGATTTAAATATGTGTGTGAACTGGGATCTTATTGGTGAATCAAATTGTTAAACATTGATGATGTAAATTCGTACGATTTTGCCATTGATGTGTCATATTGTTCTTATTCATTAATATTTGTCGTAGTCCTGATCGTTAATTTACTCTGATTGGTTTATGCCATTATATATTTCAAAACCGTGGATTTCCAGTTGAAACTTTCTTCAGATTCCGATTCTGATAGAGACATTCTGTTGAATCAATGCAAATTCATCAGCCACTGTGGTCCATGTATTGGCAGCGGCTGGGAAGTTGCACGTTCGACTCCCATCAGGGTCACAAGTTGGTTGGATGTTTCGTTCCCAGCTGGCTCCGACGGAGAGATGTTGAAGATGATGTTGGCGCAGGTAGGAATACTGGAATCCCAGAGTTGAATTTCACCCACGTAATAAATGCTTTTGTCTTTGTGTTGTTTACATTACCTGACCAACACCGTAGGTGTCTGTATCTCCCGACCCCAGATTGCACCGAAATGTGTTACGAAAGGAAGGGTGACGTACAGCTTTGTCATGCAGTCTAAGATCAGAAGTAGAGCTTCCATAGCATCACCTTCAACATCCTCACCACCCATGGCCGTTTTTGATAGCTCTCAAATTTTGTGGCCTTACATGCCACAATATCGTTCTAACCTCAGTTTCAATTCCCTCTCCGCATATGTATGTGATGGTTTCGGGTTTAGGTCTTCAATGATAGCAAGAACTGTTGGACTGACGTGCTGGTGGCCTTTCTCCCCCCCCCCCCCCCCCCCCCCCCCCCCCCCCAATCAACTTCTGTCACCTCCATCTCACCACCCTCCCTCAACCAGTCACCTAGAAGAGACGCCCACTCGGGCTAGCTTCACGATTAAGCAGTGACTGTCAACGACGCAGTTTACGCCGTTTCCTATGGTGGCTAAAACCAGGTATCGCTGAACTCTGCTGCAGTGACACATCAGCAGTGTGTGCAGCGTCTCCTCCGGTGAGTTTCCGCATGACGACCTTACATTGATAGCAGTTCCCTCTGGGCTGTTGGCGCTGCGTGGGTGTGGTTACGTTTGAGGAGTTGGAATGAACTCTCGTGTAGGGAAGGAAGAGCAAGAGAAGGCGGAAGATAAGAGAGAGAAGGGAGGGATGGGTGATGGGGGAAGTGGGTGATAAAACGACATTATTTTCAAAGAAGATCATCGTCACAGGTTATTACCATGCGTGTACGAGGGACTTCATTTCTCACAGGAAATTAAAGTGCCGGTGTTGAATGTAGTCACCACAGGTATGTTATTAATAAAGGTGTCTGAAATAGCGGATCGTGAGTAGTTAAAGGTCAAACACCGACTGAAGAGCTTCCATCGAGAGAGAGAGGGGGGGAGAGAGAGAGAGGGAGGAGAGAGAGAGAGAGAGAGAGAGAGAGAGAGAGGGAGAGAGAAAGAGAGGGAGAGAGAGAGAGAGAGAGAGAGAGAGAGGAGAGAGAGAGAGAGAGAGAGAGAGAGAGAGAGAGAGAGAGAGAGAGAGAATGTTTGTTCGTGGGTGTGCGAGAGAGAGAGAGAGAGAGAGAGAGAGAGAGAGAGAGAGAGAGAGAGAGAGAGAGAGGAGAGAGAGAGAGAGAAAAGAGAGACAGACGAGAGAGAGGAGAGAGAGAAAGACAGACAGAGACACAGACAGAAACAGAGACACATTCAGAGAGAGAGAGAGAGAGAGAGAGAATATTTGTTCGTGGGTGGGCGAGAGAGAGAGAGTGAAAATGTTTGTTCGTGGGCGTGCGCTCGTGCGCGTGCCCTCATGCACAAGTTTGTGCGCACGCGCGTGTGTGATGAGCGTGTATCCTCACAAAAATCCACTGACCTTTACTAAAAAGGATAATTTCAAAGGCGTATGTGTAAAGTCGCTGCATTGATATTCCTTTTCGCAAATGCGTAAGATTTTATGTACAGTCTTGACTTTAGTGATTGGGCTATGTCTTCAGTATAATGGAGATGGGACCCACTTGGCTAGTAGGTAAGATGTCACACTCTCTTTCCAAGGCTTGAGGATCAAATCCCACTCCAAAGCTGGAAGCACACATTTCTTCGGAATTAAAGGCTGTGCCGGCTTATATACCTTTTTGTGATTCGAATGAGATTTAAAACTTAGTTCCGTGTGTGAACGTGTGCATAAAAAATTGCACGCATAGTAAATCCTACTCCACCTTCCGTAAAAGAGTAGACTATCGTGTACTCATAGAGTGGATGACACGAAAAAAAAAGCATGTGCATTATTGCATCGTGTTAGGATATATTACCCTGAGAACGGATCGCGGCTACCATAATGGTTGGATTAAGAACCGTCGCATACATAAAACTTTCAGCGGTCGGAAAACCTGGGGGTTCTAGGCAACGAACGATGAGAGAGAGAGAGAGAGAGAGAGAGAGAGAGAGAGAGAGAGAGAGGAGAGAGAGAGAGAGGAGAGAGAGAGCATTCATCGAGCATGCATGCTAAGAAGAGACACACAACTCTACTCATTCGTCTAGCACACACATGCAGACAAGACGCGCACAAAAGGAACAAAACAGCCCACCAAAAGTACAGACCAGAGGAACACGTGACAAAAATATAGTCACACCTCCACTCTCCCACTCACTCTCCCACAAATTTGCAAAGTAACAAATATACAAACGGCGCATGGAACAAATACAGAACCTCCTATTATCATCAAACACATAATGTAGACAGGATACACACGACGAACACTGAAAACTTCCACTACCCGCCCAGCACATAAGAGGTCAGGGGGACATAGAAGCACAGAGAATAAAGAAACTTCCAGCAGTCGCTGAACACATATGTAGACAAGGGGACACTGACTGAAGAAGAAGAAGAAGAAGAAAGAGAAGAAGAAGAAGAAAAGCTTTCTCAACTCGCCGAGTACACATTACTCAGACAACAAACGCACCGAACAAACGAAGGAATTTCCCTCATTATCCCCTCTCGATGGGAGCGAGAATCACTTTATCATTTCTTCACTGTTTACCTGTCCCCGTCTTACTATCCATTTTCTTTCACAGCAAACTACTAAAGAAACAGAGACGGGAAATCAAGAAGCAAGAAACCAAACAACACAAACAAACACACAAACAAAATGACCAAAAAAGATAAATAAAACAACCGACAAGATGAATTAATGTCGAGAGCCATTTCCCCCCGACCTTACCTATCGGAAAACCGTCTAGGGGGTCGTATAATACCTCTCCATACCTCTCTTTCATCTCCATTTTCAGTCCCATTGTCTCTTTGCACGTCCATCATGGACCCCACGACGTTAATGTCAAAACGGAGAGCAAGAGAAGAGCTGCAGTCAATGACGAAATTAACCAATTTTCGGAGCGAGATCGCGAAAATCAATGCCGCATTAGCCAATTATTGTCTTCGCGAAAGAAATTAGGCGTCCTTTCTCCTTCTTCTTCTTCTTCTTTCCTCTCTCTTCTCTCTCTCTCCTCTCTCTCTCTCTCTCTCTCTCTCTCTCTCTTCTCTCTGTCCTGCACAAATAAGTAATGATTTTTTTTCTCCCGTTTTTTTTTTTAAATACGTGACGAAGATCCCTTCTAGCTCCCCTATCCCCCTCCCTGCGCCTGCCCCCCCCCCCCCTCCTCTCTCTCTCTCTTTTCCTCCATCTCGCCATCTCCCGTTCCCCACTTACACTCTTCACCATAACCTGTCCCCAATCCGTACCATGATCATCTATCTGCCCCATTCCTTCACCCAGTAGGAATTTGTCATTGCTTTGTCTTGGTATTTCCACTGTCATTATCGATTACGATCTTTGAAATCTCCCTGTCTGTCTGTCTGTCTGTCTCATAACCCCCCCCCCCCCAACGTCTCCTTTCCTTGTAATACCACCCTCTATGCTATCTGCAAGCAGCATCCATGATATGGCTCTCTGCGGTAAGTTTGGGCTGTAAATAATACAGCATGAAACGAAGTCTTCGATGAGCAGAGAACAAATCCTGAATCAAACTAATGAAAATATCGACAAACAAGCAAGTTAAAACACGAAAAGAGAGAGAGAGAGAGAGAGAGAGAGAGAGAGAGAGAGAGAGAGAGAGAGAGAGAGAGAGAGAAGAAGAGACAGACAGACAGACAGACAAGACAGATAGACGGACAGAGTGATGAATGGATGAATAGTTTCTGTAGATCAGGCCACGATCACTTCTTGAAGGGGGCACAGTATGTTAAACGTAGGAATCATACATACTTGAAAGAAAATGCACAAGAAAACCAAATACAAACAACATTTCACTGACAGATATACACAGAAGGCTTTCATGACTAGTATGATCACACACACACCACACACACACACACACACACACACACACACAACACCCCACACACACACACACACACGCTCGCGCGCGCGCGCGCGCCACGCACGCACGCACACGCACACGTACGCACGCACGCTCACACCCCACACACACACCACACACACACCACACACACACACACACACCACACACACCAAACACACACACACACCGGCGCGCGGACTCATGCTCGCAGACAACAAATCTTTCGATTTTGATTACTTTTTCTAGTCATGATGTTGCCTGATGTAATTCATATACCTTGATTTTTTTTCCATTATATTTAAAACGTATTACTGTTATTTTGCAAATGTGAAAATGCAGAGGCATATTTTTGCCACACCGTTTTGCGTATGAAATAGTTTCTTTTTCAAAGGGAAAATGAAAAAAAGTCAATAAGCAGGCAAACAAACAAACCGACAAACAGAAACAAGATAACAACAAAACATCACTGTATGATACCAATACGTTATCATAACACAACCACACCCTTTGAATACAAAACACGTCTCCGATTTCACCAATCCCCATCAACAATACCCCATTAAAATGTTGCCACTCCCTCGCCGTACAACCAAAATCGGCATGATAGTGTGGGATGAAGGAAGGAGGAGAGGAGAAAAGGAAAGGGGTTGAGGATGTGTGTGTGTGTGTGTGTGTGTGTGTGTGTGTGTGTGTGTGTGTGTGCGTGTGTGTGTGTGTGTGTGTGTGTGTGTGTGTGTGTGTGAGAGAGAGAGAGAGAGAGGAGAGAGAGAGAGAGAGAGAGAGAGAGAGAGAGAGAGAGAGAGCGAGAAGAGAGAGAGAGAGAGAGAGAGAGAGAGAGAGAAGAGAGAGAGAGGAGAGAGAGGAGAGGGCACTCAACCTCAAATCCTATTAACATTCATTATTCATTGAATTCATGTATACTTTCGAAATATTGCTATCACTGCAAACTTGTTGGCATTTGCAGCTGAGCAGACGACCACAAATCTGCCAAGTAGGATAGGTATGAAAGAGGGAGAGGGAGTGGGTAGGGAGTAGGATAGGTATGAAAGAGGGAGAGGAGTGGGTAGGGAGTAGGATAGGTATGAAAGAGGGAGTGGGTAGGGAGTAGGATAGGTATGAAAGAGGAGAGGGAGTGGGTAGGGAGTAGGATAGGTATGAAAGATGGAGAGGGAGTGGGTAGGGGAGTAGGATAGGTATGAAAGAGGGAGAGGGAGTGGGTAGGGGAGTAGGATAGGTATGAAAGAGGGAGAGGGAGTGGTAGGGAGTATACATGAAACAGTTTGGCGATAAAATGCCAACTCGACACGATGCAATACACCATAGCTAACACAATGAGAAAAACAATCTGTACATATATCACAGGACAACACACAATACAATATAATGTCAGTACAGCACAGCACTATGCAGTGCGATGAAAACAATGCAAAGAAATACAATACAGAGCAGTTTAATACAGAGAGTGTCCCCACAATAGAACACAAAGTAGTGCAAAAAATAATGCCGTACAACATGATTGTTGTAATGCAGTACGTTTCAAAAATGTATGACAATGTGACAGTGTGCGTTACATGCATGATGCGAGACAATGCAGTACAATACGAAATACAGTACGGGTATGACACTCTACGATTCCTATGTTCTTTGTCTTTGGCGGGCTAAGATGAACTACGATTTCTACAATCACTGGGTGGTGGTGGTGTGCGAAAATGGCTGATCAGGCCGATCCCCGCATTGAATGGTCTACTGCAGTGTAGACAGGGTAGATATGGAAGTGATGTACGCTGAGATTGGATGCTTGTTCTGTTGTTGTTTTTTTCCTGGAAGTCTTTTACTCCAGATTTGATCAGGATGCGCCAGGTTGAACGAATTTTGAGCAGCTTCTACCCAGGACGTAGGGCGATGCTACAGCACCTCAATGAGGCTTTCTGTGTGTCTTTGTCACGCTTCTTTCGTCCTCCATGTGAACGCTTGCTGTCCAGTAGCTCGTTATCGGACAATTACGTTGGAAGACGATTTTCATCCATCCTGTGTGCATGTCCTGCCCACCTGAGTTGAGAGCGTATTAGCATTGCATGAATGCTTTCCAGCTGGGCCTTCTGAAGCACCTCTGTATCTGGTACTTTGTCCTGCCATTTGATGTGCAGCAAGGTTCTGAGCAGTCACGCGTGGAAAGAGTTCAGCTGCCTGGCATATTGACTGTACACTGTCCAGGTTTCACAGACATACAGCAGAGATGGCAATACACTTTGAGCTTGGTCTGCGGGCTTATTTCTCATCTTTCCCACACCTATTCTCGGAGGCTGCCGAAGGATGCTCTAGCCCACCAATCCTATATGCAACGTCCTCATCAATCTTGGCAGTTCGTGACAACGTGCTTCCAAGACAAACAAACTTATCTGCCACTGTAAGCTTCTGGTCATTGACCATGATGTTTGGCTCTACCTAGGGGATTGCAGGAGGTTGTTGATGCAGTACTTCAGCCTTCTTCGTGCTGATTGTGAGACAGAAGTCGTCACAGGCTTTGGCTAATCGGTCCATACTATCTTGCATGTCAGACTGTGTGGCAGCATTCAATGCTCAGTCATCAGCGAAGAGAAACTCACGGGCAGTGTCTTTCTGGTCTTTGGTTTTGACCTGTAGCCTCCTCAACTTGAAGAGCTTTTTGCATCCATGCGGTATTTAAAGCCAACACCAATGTTACCATCTCGGATAGCATCTGTCAGCATGAAAAAACCCATCATATTGAAGAATGTGGGAGCTAGTACGCAGCCCTGCTTGACGCCATTTAATACAGGGAATGGCTATGAGTACTCTTCATTATCCTGCACGTTTGCTTGTACACCGTCATGAAACTGTCTGACCATTGAGTTGAACTTTGAGGGGCATCCAAACTTGGCCATGATCTTCCACAACCCTTCACAGCAGACAATGTCTCTAATACCTTGGTCAGGTCCACAAATGTGGTATAGAGGCGGACGTTCTGCTCTTGATATTTCTCTTGTAATTGCCGTGCAGCGAAAATCATATCCACAATGCTGCGACTCACCCTGAATCCTCAGTGGCCCTCAGGTAGCAAACCTTGCTTCAGGTGCTGATTTAGACGGTTGATTAGGATTATGTCCAGAATCTTTCCAGCGATGGAGAGCAGTGAGATGCCACGGTGGTTGTCACATATTTTTCGATTACCTTGCCGCTTGTAAAGGTGAACACTAGAAGCGTCTTTGAATTCCTGCGAGAGTTCTTTTTTTTTCGTGGTCTGGAATAGCTCAGTGAGTTTCGTGATCAGTTGTGGGCCACCAGAGGCATGTATTTCTGCTAGAATAGAGTCAGCACCAGGTGCTTTACCACTGGAGATAAGCGACACAGCTTCCTCCACTTCAGTTTCGGTTGAAAGATCGTCAAGGGTTTAGTCAATTGGAAATTTGAGGCAGTCATTGCGATCGCTTCGTCATTAGTTTTAGATGGGCGGTTGAGGACACTATCAAGTGTTCAGCCAGCGCCCAGGAATTTACTCCTTGTCAGTAATCAGTGTATTCCCATCAGCACTCAGGAGAGGGGGCGATCCTGACGATGCGGGACCAGAGATAATCTTGAACGCACTGTAGAAGTTCTTCATGTCATTGCAGTCGGCGAAAGACTATCTCTTCAACCTTCTCATGTAGTCATGCATCCTGCATTTTGTGTCGCTCAGATTGTGCAGTCTTTGTAGCAATGTTAAATACAGCTTTCTTGGAAGCAGAGCTAGGATCGTTAAGGTGGGCTCTATAGTGTTTCTGTTTCCCATCAAGCAACGCATGGATGCGATCATTACTTTCATCAAACCAGTTCTGGTGCTTTCATGATACGGGAACCGTCACTTCTGAGGCAGCAGCATAGACTGTATTGCGAAATAGCCCCGAGTCTGTCTCAATATCACTGGAATCGAGCCTTGAAGGTTTCAATTTGCTGTTGAGTTCTTCCACCAATCTCTGTCTGACGAGGTCACATTTAAGCCTGGAGACGTTCAGTCGCTTTGGCACCTTTATTTCTTTTGGTTCTCTGGGTGTCTGTCTCTTGTTGTTAAGCTCAGAGATCAGCAAGCAATGGTCGGTCCAACACTCTGCACCACACGTGGCTTTGGTAACTCCGACATCGTGCCTGCACCTTTGACTGACGATAACATAATCCAGCTGATGTCAGTGCTTGGAGCAAGGGTGCATCGAAGTTGCCTTGTCACGGTCAGGGAGGCGAAAAAACCGAATCGGTGATGAGAAGGTCATGTGTAGCGCCGGTTTCCAGCGCAGAAAGTCATCGCTATTGCAGGCAACGTATTTCCAGACGTGTGATCTCTGCGATCTGGCGTTAAAATCACTCAGGATGATGAGTTTATCTGCTCTGAGTGAGGCAGTGTGTCTCTTTCAGATTCTCACTTCCCCGAAGATGGAGTATGTACTGCCTTAATGGCGGATAAAAAAACGGTATACACACGAGAACTCCACTATCTGTCTATACAGCAGTGTCGCAGAGTATCTGCCTGCTACGCTAGAAGAAAGAAGAAAAAGATTCTCATAATTTTTTTTTGGACCTCGTCAGGGATTGTTAAGATGGGGGCATACGCTAACTAGCATGGCACACCGCTTTCTTGGGAGTGGAAGTGGGACTGTCATCAGGCGATCGTTGATATCCTTGGGTGGCGCTTGTTGATCAGCTTGGATTTAATGGCGAATCCAGTCCCGGCCTCACGGCGCTCCTCTTGTTTGCGTCCGATGCAGGGGAATGTGTACCCGGCTTGTGTCTCTGTCAGTTGGTCTCGCACTCACTACAGACACTACAGTACACTACAGTACTACTACATATACTACAATACACTACACTACACTACACTACTTTATATTGCATTGCACTACATTGAACTTCACTGTGCTGCACCGCGCTTCACTGCATTGCGCTTCAATACACTACCTACACTACACTACACTACATACACTACACTACACTACACTACACTACACTGCACACTACACTACACCATACCACACTACACTACACTGCTCATACACACACCACACTACACAAACACAATAAACACAACACACACAGCCAAACACAGCAAAAAAAATACAACAACACACAGCACAACACAATTCCACACGGACACAGACACGACATTACACAACGTTATACAATTCAATGCAACAGAATACGACGCAATACTTTTTAGAATTTGACCAGAGCTGCGAATCTATTGATCAACGTTATACCGTTTTTCCTTGTTTCTGGTTTTTGGTTTTTGGTCTGTTCGCTGTGCACTGCTTTTTACGGGTCTGGAGGGAAAGTGGGATGGGGATGAGAGTAGCAGGGTAGAGGGCAGGGTGAAATGTCAACGCGCGTCGATAGCAAGGTTGATAAAGGTTATTCTCCCGACCGACTTTCACAGCTGGGGTGAAGAGGACAGGGGATTCGGAGGAGGGAAAGTGGCAGAATTGGCGAAGTTTCACGTTCTATAAAATCTGTTGTCCAATTGTGACAGTGTTCAAATGCGCAGATAGAGACTTCTGTAGAAATTTGTTACAGTGAAAAGCCAGGGATGAGGGCAGCTAGGAGGCAGGGGGTGCGAGGGGGGTGGGTGGGTGGGTGGTGGGAGGTGGGGGGGGGGGGGTAGTTGTGGAGGGATGGGAGAAAGGGGGAGGAGCTGAGAAAGGGGGTTCTACTGAGTTCAGAGATGCGGAGTGCGCGCGAGTGTACGTTTACACACAGTCCACGCATGTGCACACACGAGCGCCCGTTTGCTTTTGTGTACACACATGTACACATACAAACTCGCGCGCGCGTGCGCGCGCGCTCACGCACACACGCACGCACACACACGCACACACTACACACGCACGCGCGCACGCACGTTGTAGCGTGTTTTCTTTCAAACGTGCACACACCACACACACACACACACACACACACACACACACACACACACACACACACACAACACACACACCCACACACCACACACACACACACACTATACGGGAGCACACATGGCATTTGCGAACATTCATTACACGCACACAGACATACAGACATGCACAGAGGCACGTGCTCATGCACATT
>CM031598.1:52717699-52727699 GCA_018398815.1 Conus ventricosus | reverse complement strand
AAATTGTGTATATGTATGCATGTATGTATGTCATTCATTTTAATTTCTGTGATAGATTACCTGTTGCATTCTTGACGACCGTGCACTACTGTAGATTTTACAAATTATGTATTGAATTTATTGATGTAAATGTATGTATATGTTTCTTTGAATGCATGTGTGCACGTGCGTGTAAGGTATGTATGGACGTTTGTGTATATGAATGTCATATTCATAATTATAACCCACATCGTGATTCATAATCATGATAATAAAAGAAATAGATATGACGATGATGGATATATACATAAAAGACCGATCTAGCGTATGAAATGTAAACGGTCTGCAGGTGTGTATGTATATCATCATATTATTTATTGCTTTATTTTTTTTATACTGCTAATGGTGATGGATATTTTTCAGACTATTATTGCTATTTTCCGTACAGTAGTCTTCGTCATAGCACTGGATTTATTGACTTATTTTTAAATGCATATAACTATGACGTTATTTTCTCTTTTGGAATGTGTGTATGGCAAAGAGAGAAAAAGACGGAGAGTATCATAGAGACCTTGTAATTTTAATTCAGTCCCGCAGTGTGTGACTGGTGGAAACATGACAATGCTATTTGTATATTTTCTTTTCTTTTACACACGTACACAACGGGAAACATTTTCCATTTATGTATTGTATTTGCGGTGCGTGAATAAATCGTCTTATATATAATGGATGTTGGTATACAGGACGCGAGCTCGTGTGTGTGTGTGTGTGTGTGTGTGTGTGTGTGTGTGTGTGTGTGTGTGTGTGTGCGCGTGCGCGTGCGTGCGTGTGCGTGTGCGCGTGTGTGTGTTTCTTTAACATAACGGACGATTGTTTCAAGATGTTATCTTCGTCGGTTTTGCGTATCAGCAAATCCCCTAAGCTGGTTCACTGGCATCAACAAGTTCATGATTTTAATCGTTTCTGTCGGTTCAATTGGCTTGCTCGTCAGCAAGATCACACACACACACACACACACACACACACACACACACACACACACACACACACACACACACACACACACCACCCAATATCACACTGCACTACGTAACCCTACGCTGCGCTACCCTGCACTACACTAAACTATACAACACGACACGACAGTACACCCACTCGCACAGGAGCCCAAACAAAAAGACAGAAGACGCAGTGAGAAACTAGTTATGATTTATTTGTTGTTGTGTTTTTTTTCCCCCACGTAGATAGTAGTAGATTCGACTGAGAGTGGAGTGAAAACAATGGAACAGTCTAGTAATATAGAGCTGGCTAGATCATGGATGCAACACACACTCGTCTTCATCAAAGAGCAGCAGACTGGCAGGAACCCTCTGGAACAAGCACAGGGGAAATGAAGAACGAAAGGACATGGTATTGCACGGAGAGAGAGACAGAGAGAGAGAGAGAGAGAGAGAGAGAGAGAGAGAGAGAGAGAGAGAGAGAGCTGAGCAAAAAAAAAAAAAAAATCTTTATGGCCCTTCCGCAAAATGTAATTCTTGTGATCTAATAACTAGTGTGATACAATCACTTGGTGGGAGTAGGAGTAAAAATCAATCAGGACCAAAGAAAAAAAAAGGTGTGGGAGGGGAGGGGTAGTCAGGGAGGGGTAAGGAGAAAGTGGAGTGGGGGGGGGGGGGGAGGGCAGGAAGTATGGGGAGGGTCATGGGGTAGAGTGGGTAAAATTGGTAGGGTGGAGAAGGGTGAGGGTTGGGGGCAAGCGAGTAGAGGGAACCTTGTATTGTTCATATACACACGTATTCTGCTATTGACATTAAGGGGGAGATTTACAAACGAAAGAAACAAAACAAACAAACGAACAAAACAAATAAATTATCACCATTTGTTCACGGGTCACTTTTGTTTTATTCAGCTACTTCACATACATTATAAAGGCAATCATTTATTTGTCAACAATCCAATCCGTAAACAATGGTGTGTGTGTGTGTGTGTGTGTGTGTGTGTGTGTGTGTGTGTGTGTGTGTGTGTGTGTGTGTGTGAGTGAGTGAGTGAGTGAGTGTGTGTGTGTGTGTGTGTGTGTGTGTGTGTGTGTGTGTGTGTGTGTATGGGTGAAAAATTTTTTTTTCCCGAGATGGGCGAAAGAGGGAGGTGGTGGGGATACAAGGTATTATTAAAAGGTATGGTTTAATCTAATATATGTGTTATTTTAAAGACAAATACGCAGATCAACGGAAAGGCTCTCACATCACAGCGATCAACAAATCTGTTAAAAGGAATCACCGTCGGAATGTTAATCGGGAAAGAAGAACCGTACAACATTGGAATGTTATTAGACTGCTGATAAAATCATAAAAATCATTTCATAACATTAGTAACATGTAATTTAGCGTGGGTGAAAGCGTTGTGTCTTGGAATCTCGCCAAATGGGACATTGAAATTTATGCGCATTTTTTTTTTTATTTTATTGAACATCAAAATGAGTGACGCTTACGATTCGTGGCGCTCTTTATTCTTAGCGGTCCACGTGCTTTTTCAATATTTATTTGACTGTTGATTCAGTCTGATCAATCTTTATAAAGATTATGTCATTCATTTATCTATCTAGTGCACATTTCATGTTTTTCATTGTCCAGTTCTAATGATATACTTCAGTTGTGTTTGTTCAAAACCATGTCCTCTATATAGTTTTGATCGCTCTATTTCGTTTTTGTTGTCGTCTTCCTTCATTCCCTCCTTCTTTTCTTCCTTTCTGCATTATTATTTGTTCAAATGGTTTGCTGTCTGCTTGTAGGCATATTGATGAATCTGTCTGTTAAGCTGTTCCTTTCTGCATTATTATTTGTTCAAATGGTTTGCTGTTTGCTTGTAGGCATATTGATGAATCTGTCTGTTAAGCTGTTCCTTTCTGCATTATTATTTGTTCAAATGGTTTGCTGTCTGCTTGTAGGCATATTGATGAATCTGTCTGTTAAGCTGTTCCTTTCTGCATTATTATTTGTTCAAAGGTTTGCTGTCTGCTTGTAGGCATATTGATGAATCTGTTGTTAAGCTGTTCCTTTCTGCATTATTATTTGTTCAAATGGTTTGCTGTCTGCTTGTAGGCATATTGATGAATCTGTCTGTTAAGCTTTTCCTTTCTGCATTATTATTTGTTCAAATGGTTTGCTGTTTGCTTGTAGGCATATTGATAAATCGTCTGTTAAGCTTTTCCCTTTTTCGCATTATTATTTGTTCAAATGGTTGCTGTCGGGCTTGTAGGCATATTGATGAATCTGTCTGTTAAGCTGTTCCTTTCTGCATTATTATTTTTCAAATGGTTTGCTGTCTGCTTGTAGGCATATTGATGAATCTGTCTGTTAAGCTGTTCCTTCTGCATTATTATTTGTTCAAATGGTTTTGCTGTCTGCTTGTAGGCATATGATGAATCTGTCTGTTAAGCTGTTCCTTTCTGCATTATTATTTGTTCAAATGGTTGCTGTCTGCTTGTAGGCATATTGATGAATCTGTCTGTTAAGCGTTCCTTTCTGCATTATTATTTGTTCAAATGGTTTGCTGTCTGCTTGTAGGCATTTTGATGAATCTGTCTGTTAGCTGTTCCATTTGTAAGTTCACCATGCCCTCATGCAGATTTAGTAAAAATAATTCATCACGTAATGTGGTTAGTTCCATATTACTGATGCATTGGTTCTGTAGTTTATCAATATTTTTGTGCGCTTCTTCACAAAGATTGTTGACTTTGAGTTTTGTTCTTTTCAATACTTTTTGCTTCTACAATTATGTTGTTGTTTTTTTAAAGAAGAAAAAAATCCTGAATTTACAGTTCTGGGAATTAATCAACACTTGAGAATCAACGGCGGAAGGGGGAGGAGTGGGAGGGGTGGGGGGGGGGGGAGAGAACCTGAAGTGACGCAATGTAAGAGCGGATCCTGCAAAAGGCAAAATTCCAATAGGACAAATTCCCTACATGTTCAGGTCAACCAAAGGAATTCAATGATACGGGAAACATATCTATGAGGGAGTGGGAAGGAGGAAGGAAGGAAGGAAGGAAGGAAGGGTAGAGGACTAAAAACGTCATTCCCAAAATCTTAAAAGAATTAAAATGAAAAAAAAAGTGCTTAAAAAAACCTTCACCTCCTTACTTTTCTAGTTAGTTAGTTAGTTAGTGAGCTGGTTAGTTAGTTAGTTAGCTAGTTAGTTAGTCAGTTAGTTGGTAAAATTAGTTTGACTTTATGTAGCCATCGCCGTTCTGAAAACAAACACAGAAAGACACACAAACAAAACAAGCAAGAACACGAATATATGAAATATGTATAATATATATATATATATAAATATATTATAATATATATATATATATATATATATTATATATATATATATATATATATATAGTGTGTGTGTAGTGTGTTGTGTGTGTGGATGTGTGTGTGTTGTGTGTGTGTAGTTGGTGTGTGTTGGTGTGTGTGTGTGTGTGTGTGTGGTGTGTGTGTGTGTGTGAAGCCATGTTCCCTTCGGCTGTAAAAATGATCGCCTAATAGATGTCTTTACCATTCAATCGATTCCGTTTTTAAACGAAACAAGGACGGGGGAAGCGGAGGGAGCGAAGGGGGAGGTTAGAGTTGGATTGGAAGGGGGGAAGGGGGGGGGGGGGGGGGGGGGGGGGGGGGAGGGGGGGGGGGAACGGGCAAGTAGTAAAGAGAGATGCTGGAGAGGGAAGGGGGAGAAGGAAAGGTGGGTGGTGTGGAGGTGGCTTGGGAAGAGGGGTGGGGTGGGGGTGAGGGTGGGGGTTGCAGCATTTTCATGAACGTGGAATCCCAATTCGGGTCCAGTGTGACGTTTGCCTTCGATTTCTGATTTTGTGTGTGTGTGTGTGTGTGTGTGTGTGTGTGTGTGTGTGTGTGTGTGTGTGTATGTGTGTGTGTTAATCTTTGTAAAGAATCGCAAACAAGACAAAACGAAATGATCACGACAGGAAGCAAACATAATGCAGCAAATGATCCAATCTGGGTATTTATCACCCTGCCGTTCAGGCGTTATCAACCCTACACTCATCTTACTTCTAATAACAATAGGACAGCAAGCCAAAAAAAAAAGCGAGTTCTCGGTGTACTCAGATAAAAACAAACGCGAGCAGTCTTAGAACTGGATGTACTGGTTAGCAAAAACAATTGAAAAAGAGATAAAACTTTAAACGCTTCAAACCTGATGATATTTCTTAAACAAAACAGAAAGACCAGAAATGAAGAGAAGGAAAGGAAAATATAATGTACGCACGTAAGTACTGTCTTCAAATGCCCAAAAAAAAAAAAAAAAGAAACAGCTCTTAAATCATGTGTTATGCGACATATACTGGGTCAGCGAAAACAACAACAACAACGACGACAACAACAGCAAAACCTCACTTCGGTATCTGAGCATTGTTTTGTCTGCCTTCCTGATTGACATCAACATCCTGTTGATGTGCTCTCTTGGGGACAGAGACAGAGGACAGACAGACACAGAGAGAGAGAGAGAGAGAGAGAGAGAGAAGAGAGAGAGAGAGAAGAGAGAAGAGAGAGAAGAGAGAGACAGAGACAGAGACAGAGAGAGAGAGAGAGAGTTGTGTATGTCATACAATCCCAAAAGTCAACAAATCAAAATCACGAGTACGTCCAAGTCAGTCAGAGGCCAGAAAAGAGCAATAATACTAATGATAATACAATAATATAAAAAAGCAAAAAAAAAAAAAAAAAAAAAAGCCTAGGCTGCTCAACATGCGTCCGAAGAAGATGACTGAATCTAGCTAACAAAAAATAATGTTGGAAGCGCCACTAGTCCCATGACAAAAAGAAACTGCATGAGAGTATAGTAAACATTAAATCCTACCAACATCACAGAAAAGAGATAGAGGGAAAGGAGAGTGAAAAGGGGAAGGGGGGGGGGGGGGGGGAGGTGAGGGGAAAGGGCAGCAAGGATTGAGAAGGCTGAGTCTGAAACAGGAAGGGGGTAGACGGATAAAAGAGGAGGGGGGGGGGGGGACGAAAAAAAAAACCGGAGAGATGGGGAGGACAGGGGGAAAAAAAAGAAAAGAAAAGAAAAGAAAAAAAACAAACAAGCACGGAAACCAAAATCGACTCACATCGACAGCAATGACAAGAATGATGAATGCAACGCAGATGTTTCTCACACAGTGACGTCAAACACGATCCAACTTTACAGTGGTTATAGCTGTATTCTCGGGCTTAATAAGAGATAAGTCTTTGGCGGGTTTAAAAAAGAACAAAAGTAAAAAAAAAAAAAAAAAAAAGAAAAAAAAAGGAGAAGAAGAAAATAAGCCAACAACTGAAAGAAAATAAAGTTGTTCTTGGAAAGAGAGAAAGAGAGAAAAAGAGAGAAAACAGGCAGAGATATTTTTTCTTTTTTTTCTCCCTTTCTCCTTTTTAATATACGTGAGTAAATAGAGGTGGTGGAAAAGGGTGGAAAGGGTTTTTTTTTTCTGGGGAGGGGTGGGGGTTGGGTGGGGATGGGGATAGAAGGAGGGAAGCGCTTTGAAAAATAAAATTCAGTAGATTTAAAGTGAATAAGTCCTGACAGAAGTGGGTCTCAAAAAGGTGAGATTGCAACACAGCACAGCACAGCACAGTACACAGCACGGCACGGCACGGTACGGTACGGTACGGCACGGTACGGCACGGTACGGGACAAGCACGGCACAGGGACAACACGGCAGAACACAAAAACAACCAACAAGCAGAGCACACAAGCCGTCACAGCATCACAGCAAAGAGAGAGAAAGAGGTGCGTAGCGGCAGGAACCGTCACAACACGGTGGCAGATCAGGTTCTTAGTAGATCAGAGGCCAGTGAAGATGATGATGACGACGACGACGACGACGACGATGATGATGATGATGATGAGAGAGACGATGACGATGATGATATGATGATGATGTTGATCATAATGATGATGACGATGAGATGACGTCGACGACGACGACGACGACGATGAAGATGAAGATAGATGATGTGATGATGATGATGATGATACGATAACAAAGATGACGATGAATCAGAATCAGACTGGGGAAACTCAGTCTTCGACCGGGGCCCCCCAAACATTCACGCAGACACGCTAAACCCAAAGTAAAAAGAAAAAAAAAAAAAGAAAAAGAAAAAAAAAAGGGGAAAAGACAGAAAAGAAAATGATGAAGAAGAAACAAGCTTCATGGTCGGCAGAGTTGGCTCGGAAAGGAAAGGGGTGTGGGTGGGTTGGGGTGGAGGGGGGGGGGGGGGGGCGGAGAAATGAATGGGTGTTTCGTGGGGGCTGGGAGAGGGTGGAGATAGGACAGGTCAGAGAGGATACGGGAAGGGGTGGAAGGCGAGGTGGGTGGGGTGGTGGAAGTGGGGGTGGGGCGGGTGGGGTCCAAGAAGAAAGCGATTTAATTCAACAGGTTTCTGTCTTAGAGAAGAAAAGGATAAATAAGGAGAAGAAGAAGAAGACGAAGAATGTTCTGATCATAAGAAGCTATATATAAATCAAATGAACGTTTTTTTTTATCGTGAAACAGACAAAAAAAAAAAAAATAAAACACTGATAGAAATAGACAAAGCAGGTGGTAAATTATTGGGAATTTCTTATACACAACATAACAACTAATCTGAAGCATAAGATTCTCTAAAACTTTCTTTTTTCTATTTTCTTTCACAGATGTTAACCCCACCTTTAAGAAAACATAGGTTTTCCTGTCCTTCGTAACTCATGCTGCTCTGATAATTATCATCTTACCAATAATCATTATTATCACTATGATTTTTTAAAACTATCACTATCATCATTATTGTAATGATCATTATCATAACATCGTCATTGTTATGTTTATTGTGAGCGCACTAGGGAAGGACAATGGAGAGGAGAGCCCATCTTGGGGTGGGTCGTGAGTGCGGGCGGGAGGGTGGGAGATAATGTATTTCTGGCAATGTATGACATTTACCTTGATTCCTTTGTGTGTGTGTGTGGTGTGTGTGTGTGTGTGTGTGTGTGTGTGTGGTGTGTGTGTGTGTGTCCTGTGTCCGTGCGTGCGTGCGTGCGTGCGTGCATGCGTGTGTGCGTGCTGCATTGCGTGTGTGTGTCGTGTGTGTGTGTGTGTGTGTGTGTGTGTGTGTGTTGTGGTGTGTGTGTGTGTGTATGTGTGCGCGCAGGAAAAGGCGGGACGGGGTAGAGGAGGGATGGGGAGAAAGGGGCTATGGGCTAGGCTAGGGAGAGGACGGTCAAGGGAAGAAGCATCAGACCAAAAAATCACGAAGAGGCAATCGGTAAATTGACCAGTAACGTAAACTGACGATTGGTACACGAGTTATTCTGTCTGGTTTACCTACATGTAAAACGTTGTTTTGTACTGCTTGTTCCAAAGCAACAATCTTGCCGAACAAGATCCATGTAAAAAAACAAAACAAAAAAAAAACCCAAAATAGTGATCGAAAGTGCGTGTTCTGATATATCTTAACACAGACACTGGACTGAAAACACAAACTTACTTAAATTGAAGAAAATTTCCCTTTTTTTAATTACTTGAAATTTTCGTTTGTGTCGCACAGAACACATTTTCTAACAACAACTTAACCCCCCCCCCCCCCCAAACTTAAAAACAAACAAACAAAAAAACAAAAAACAAAAATAAAACTCGAGGGCTATAGTCATTGAAAAATAAATCAGCCCCCCCCCCCCCCCCCCCACTACTCTCCTCTTTTCCCAAAAATGCATATTGACTGATTTTGTGTCTGCAGATATTCACATTATTTTGGAGATATTCACATTATTTTGGAGATATTCACATTATTTTCGAGATATTCATATTATTTTCGATCCATGCATACAGACTTTGAGAAGAAAAGGAAAGAGAAGAAAACAAAGGACAATAAAAAGGAGAAAAAGGAAAAGAAAACCAGTAAAACAAACAAACAAACACACGAACAAATCCAAAAATGTCATCGATGTTAGGACAGAAGAGCCGTGGACACAACTAGAAACACCTGACTATACATACAAGTCAATCTACAGGAAGCAATCCACAGAAAGTTTCTCCAAGTCAATCACAACGCAGAGGAAGCTGACAAGTTGCTTGTTTCTTGGCTTTTTTTCTTTTTTGTTTTTCTTCATGCTTTTAAAAGTATCATTATAGTTTATAACGCACATGCACTCGCTCAATGCGATATTTCTTTCCCCTGATGTTTCTTTTCTTTTTTTTCTTTTTGATTCTCTGTTCCGTAGTACTTAACCTGTCTCTCTCTTTCTCTCTCTCTCTCTCTCTCTCTCACTCTCATTTTCCCTTTATGATTGGTGTGGGTATTTTCTTTTTTTTCTAACTCTCTGAATAACTGGTTTGTTCCTCTTGTTGCTTCTCAGCCTCCAAACCAATCGGCTGGTGCCACTTAGAATGGCAGGAACCCGGCGATGTGGGGGTGGTAGTGGTGGTGGTGGTGGAGGTGATGGCGGAGGCGCGCGCCTTTTAGACGTGGAACCCGCTCTCCAGGAGGGTCTCCAGGAGGTATTTGACTTCCGGCCAGGAGCGTTCCGGCATGCCCAAACCCAGCAGAGGGCGCTCGTCGCCTTCTACTGCGGCGATGAAGGCTTGTCGGATGTTCTTGACGTTGGTCTCGGTCAGGCCCAGGTGGTGCTGCAGGCTCTCAATGTTGTCGGCCACTGTGAAGGACATAAGGAAATAAGGGACGTCAATCAGTGTGTTTGTTTGCCAGGGTTTGTCGCCCTTGCACATGCACGCACGATTACGCGCGCGCACACAACACACACGCACGCACGCACGCACGCACACCACATCGCAACACACACACACACACACACACACACACACACACACACACACACACACACACACCACACACACACACACACACACACACACACCACACACACACACACAAACACACACACAGTCAGTCCACACACTCACACATGGGGTTAGAGGTAGAACAGCATATGTGATTCATTACAGGCTGTAACGCAGAGAGAGAGAGAGAGAGAGAGAGAG
>CM031598.1:52680199-52685199 GCA_018398815.1 Conus ventricosus | reverse complement strand
CCTTTTAGTAAGAAAGTGTTTAGAAAAATATGTAAAAGAGATTCAGATAAATTGTGACAATACAATTGTTATAAGAATAGATAAAACTGTTTTTGGTGTGAATAAAGATATCATTTTTGTTGGTTGCTATACTGTTCCAGAGGGAGGTCCTCTATATAATGATAAGGCTATCAAAGATGGCGTACTTTTATTAGAAGAGGCTTTACTGGAAAAGTTTGATAAAGAGGATGTATACTTTATTGTAACTGGTGATATGAACGCTCGAACAGGTCAGATGCAATCTGAGCATGAAGATATGACTATGTGTGATTTTGATTTGTATGAAATGGATGACATTTTTTTACGTCATTCAAAAGATATGGTTGTGAATAGCTTTGGGAAAACGTTACTGGATTTTTGTTTTTTGTTTGATATGAATATTTTAAATGGGTTTTGTGACGGAGATAAAGAGGGTAGTTACACTTTTGTATCCCCTAATGGATGTAGTGTGGTTGATTACTTTTTGATTCATGTTGATTTATTACCGAAGTTTGATTTGCATGTTGGTGACTGTGTTCATTCGTGGCACTTGCCAATCGAAGTTGTATGGAATAACGTTCACCGGAATCTGGAAAGTAACCAGGTTTAAACAGTCAGGTGAAGAAAAAATTGTTTGGTCAAATGAAAATGTCCATAAATATAAAGACGAACTTGAAAGTGATGAGTTCCAAAGTTGTTTACAGTCAGCCCTTCTGCAAATGGATATTGATATAAATGATAGTTTAAACCTTTTTGTTAATGCTTTATATGGAGCTGCTGCATGCACGGTCCGCACGGTAGGTCAAGGTCGAATAAAAAGCAATGACTGGTTTGATGTTGAATGTGAGAGAAAGAAAGCAGTAGTAAAAAGGCTTCTAAAAAGATTTCAGAGATGTAAAACAGCTAGTGATAAAAAAGAAAAAAGAGTAGAATATGCAGTGTCACGAAAAGAATACATCAAATTGAGAGAAACTAAGCAATTAGAATTTGAAGAAAATAGACTAAAGAAATTAAGAGATTCTACAAAAGATTCTAAAACATTTTGGTCAGTAATAAGATCCGTTAATAAGAAAAGCTTAATTTACAATGAAATTTCCATCTTACAATGGTATGATCACTTTTTGCATGTTTTCAATGATTCAGATATTGTTCCTCTGGAAGAAGATGTTTCACTGGATGATGAGGATGAATCTGTGCCATTGTTCAATAACACCATTTCTAGAGAAGAAGTAATGGATGGTATCAGACATTTAAGGACAGGGAAAAGTGCTGGGCCTGAAGAATTGTTGGAGAAATGTTAAAAGAAGCAAATTCGATCATAATTGACTATCTTGTTCGCTTATTTAATGAGCTTTTTGAACACAGCAATTTTCCTTTAGAATGGGCTAAATCTATTATTATTCCAATTTACAAAAAAAGGTGATTCCAGCAATCCAGATAATTATCGTGGTATAGCACTCACTAGCACTATAAGCAAAGTGTATACTCATATCTTGAACAAAAGATTATCAAAATGGGCTGAAAATGAAGAAAAATATTAGAAGAACAGGCAGGTTTCAGAGCAAATTATAGTACTATTGACCATATATATACACTATATTCACTTGTACAGAAATATCTATTGAGCAATTCTAAACTCTATATAGCCTTTGTTGACTTCAGGAAGGCCTTCGACTCTGTTAATCGTAATATTCTTTGGAACGTGTTGCGTAAAAGTGGAGTGAATGGAAAACTTTATTTGGCTATTCGTGGTATGTATAATTCTGTGCTGGCATGTGTGCGTGCAAAGAGTGAATACTCTAATCATTTTGACTGTCCAAAGGGTGTAAAACAAGGCTGCCTTTTGAGCCCACAACTGTTTTCCTTTTTCATTAATGAGTTAGCAATTGAAATATCAAAAAAAAGGAAAGCACGGTATCCAATTAATCTCAGGAGCTGTTGAGATATTTTTGCTTCTGTTTGCTGACGATGTCATTCTAATGTCTCAAACAGTTATAGGTCTTCAAAACCAATTAAAGTCATTAAAAGAAGAAACAGATCGTTTTAGGATTAACTGTCAATTTAGATAAAACTAATATTATTGTATTTAGAAATGGTGGACACCTTTCAAGGCATGAAAAATGGTTTTATGGAAATGAAGAAATAAAAGTAGTCAATTCTTATAGATACCTAGGATTAATATTTTCAACAAGATTAAGTTTGAATTTTGCTTGGGAAGAGGGAAGCAGAAAGGGTAGAAAGGGTGTAATTGAAATTTTGAAGTCATTGAAAAGGCTAAATACTATTGACTGTAATCTATTTTGGAAATTATTTGATACTCAAATAGAACCTATTCTTACTTATGCTGCTGAAATATGGGGTTTGTACTCTAATCAGAAAATGGAAAGAGTGCATACATATGCTATAAAACGTTTCCTTCATTTACCTTTACATGCTTCTAATACTATGCTATACGGAGAAACCGGCCGATATCCTCTGTACATAAGATCTTTTGTCAAGTGCATAAAATACTGGTTAAAAATGATGAAATTGCCTCAGTCTCGATTGTGCAAACAAGCATACGACATGATGGTAATTCAACTCGAGAATGGAAAAGAGAATTGGGCCTATCAAGTAAAAAATGTATTATCTGTAAACGGTTTTGGTATTGTATGGATGTTTCAGGGTGTTGGAAATGATAGACAATTTATTTCAGAGTTTAAAGACAGACTGATATGTTCGTACAAACAAAACTGGCATTCGGCTATTGAGAACAATGAAAAATACAGTTGGTTTTATTCATTTAAAAGTGTCTTTCAAGCTGAAAAGTATCTATATATTATATCAGACAAATGGCATAGGATTAATTTTGCTCGATTTAGATTCAGAACTCTCGGATTGAATACAAAGAAAAGATGGTATTTGCCTAGGGCTTCCTCAGAATCTTCATGCCCTATGTGTGGTTATGATGTTGAGGATGAAAAACATTTCTTGTTCCACTGTACAGGATATGTAACATTACGAAACAAATGTGATTTTTTCATACGGATTTAGCTCAAACTCATAATGTTATATCTATTCTACTTTCAAATGACGAAATGATTATCAAATCAGTTGCAAAATTTATAGCAGAGGCCCAGAAATTGCGAAAAGAAAAGATTAACTCAATATGATGCATAATCCATTAATATGACGAAGATAGAAGTGAATGTTCAGTTACCATATGATGAAGTGGATGGTCGAATTTCATGTATTCTTGATTGCGTGTACGTGCGTGTTTATCCACGTGTGAATATGTGTGTATGCATGGGTTTGGGCAGGTGTGTATGGGTGTGGGTATGTCTGCATTGAAGTATGTGTGTGTGCGAGAGCATCTGTGTGTGTGTGTGTGTGTGTGTGTGTGTGTGTGTGTGTGTGTGTGTGTGTGTGTGTGTGTGTGTGTGTGTGTGTGTGTGCGCGCGTGCGAGTATGTGTGAGTGTGTGTGTGTGTGTGTGTGTGTGTGTGTGTGTGTGTGTGTGTGTGTGTTTGTGCGTGTGTGTGTGTGTGTGTGTGTGTTGTGTGTGCGTGCGTGCGTGTGTGTGTGGGTGTGTGAAATTGGGTAGGCTGGTGGATGAGTGCTTGGGATATGTACTTATGTGATTAAATGATTATTATAACTGATTGAAGTTTTGTTGAGATAAGTTTATTGATTTCATGTCAGCAACGTTACTTTTTGAGTGTATTGTTACCCCCCTTGTCATTAGACCGTAATGGTAATGACAATAAAATATCGTGAATCGTGAATCGTGAATCTCTCTCTCTCTCTCTCCTCTCTCTCTCTCTCTCTCTCTCTCTCTCTCTCTCTCTCTCTCTGTGTATGTATACATGCATGTTATAGTAACAATACATTGACTATCGCTACTTCTACATCTACGACTACTACTACCACTACTTTTTAAATGCATTACTGTGACTGCTGCTGCTGCTGCTGCTGCTACTACTGCCAGTACTACCACTGCTGGTACTGCTGTTTCTGCTACTCCTACATCTGCTATTGCTGCTACTACTGCTCCTACTGCTTCTGCTACTACTACTATTACCACAACTATAACTGCTGTTGCTGGTGGTGGTGGTAGTACTACTACCACTGCTGGTACTGCTGTTTCTGCTACTCCTATATCTGCTATTGCTGCTACTACTGCTCCTACTGCTACTGCTACTAGTACTATTACCACAACTATGACTGCTGTTGCTGGTGTGTTGGTGTTGGTAGTACTACTACCACTGCTGGTTGTGCTGTGGTTGCTACTACTACATCTACTATTGGTTGCTACATACTACTGCTAGTACTACGGCTGCTGCTGTTACTACTTACAATCACTACTATTGCTGCTACTACTGCTGCCACTGTAGTTGCCGCTACTGCTGTTCCTAACACTACTGCTGCTACTGTTTCTGCTGGTACTATAACTTTTGCTACTGCTGATATTGTTGTTGTTGCTACTGTTTCTATTATTACTTCTGCTACTGTTGCTGTAACTGTTGTGTATCGAGTATTTGTAGCCCTGTCACTGTTATTTGTAGCCATATCACTGTTATTTGAAGCCCTATCACTGTTATTTGTAGCCCTATCACTGTTATTTGTAGCCCTGTCACTGTTATTTGTGGCTCTGTCACTGTTATTTGTGGCCCTGTCACTGTTATTTGTGGCCCTATCACTGTTATTTGTGGCCCTATCTCACTGTTATTTGTAGCCCTATCACTGTTTTTTTGGACTTTTTCAAACACCATCAAATGCTAGCAATGACGTTTTCCTTTCAACAATCCCTTCTCTCTCTCTTCATTGAGAAAAAGGTATTGTCTGTCCTTTCACATAGATCAAGATACATATAAAAAAATATTGATAATGATGATAGTAAATAATTATTACTCCTCCTCTTGCTCCTCCCCCTTTGCTATTACTTACCACTATTTACTACACTACCACTACATTACACTACTCAGCTCAGCTCAGTTGGTAGAG
>CM031598.1:52620199-52667699 GCA_018398815.1 Conus ventricosus | reverse complement strand
TCATATGTTCCATGATGATGCTGAAGAAGTTAGGGAGTGGAAGACAACCTTGACGGACCCTAACCTATGTATGGAGCTAGTCTCCCTGTGTGCCTGTAACAAGAACCGGAAACTGCGGCTTTGTAAATTGTTACTTTACCGTTTTTATCACCTCTGGCTCCATTTGAATGTCTTCCTTGTGGCCTGCAGCACATCGGTTCACACCCTATTGAACGCTTTCTTGAAGTCTGTAACCTAATAGTGGGTGTTCTGTTGATTTGGACTGTATTTCTCGCACAGAATTCACAGGTTACAATACTTTCGTTATATTTCTTAAACTGCGAAACACAGCCTATTTTCCCGCCGCGTTTCCTTACAATCGGGATTTAGGTTATCTCATGATAATTTTCTGCATCACCTTGTTCACGTGGCAGATACGATCGACAGTATTGTAATTCTGGTACTGTGTAAGTTGCCTTTTTTCGTTGAAGGATGATGACGAGTGATCAAGTCTAAGGTTTTGGCTACCCTCCATTTTGTCAGTTTTCTTGCTGATTTTAATGAGAGTATATCTATCTCCGCTCCTCTTTCACGCTTTATCAGATTAACCAGAGGTTTTGTAATTTACTGCTTCCTAAATTTTCGGTTAATCAGCGATCTTATCGCTGTTTTCCATTTTTAATCACGTACAATTTGAGGCTGTCATGGTTTGTTTATTCCCGACTTGCATGCACGCTAGGATCTGCTGATAGTTTTAGACGTCGGAACAATTCTCTGTCTACCTTTTCGTAATGCCGTGTTCTTCCGTAAGACCGTTTCCTTATCTGCACTGGATAATACAGACTTTTGAATGCCATTGCATTGTGAAATCATATGCAACTTTAATGTTGCCTTGGCCTGGTTCATATCCTTTTTAAAAATCTTCTTTCTAACTATCTGATGCAATGTTGCCCCTGCTGTTGAATTCTTGACTTCTTCGAACTCCTTTCGAGTGTCAGACATTGTAGTATATTCTAAGTGACCCATTGTTGAGTCTACTGGCAATTTGTTTCTCAAGATGTCAGTTTCTGTTTCTGTCATGTCACTGTACGTGATGTTTAAAGCTTCAACATTTTAATCCTGTGTGAGCAGTGGTGCAAAGCGTCCGCGAATTGTTGCAAGCACTCGGCGATGGAATAGTCCTTCAGAATGTGTAGGTTGCTCTTGCGTCTTGAGTTCTTTGGTGTTTGATTTGTTCTTAAGCCTGATTCATGATCACAAAATCATGGTCACTTCTCACATCTACATCAAGCAATGTCCATAGTTTGGCTCTTAATCCTGGACAGAAACCCAGTCTACACCAGTCCATAGCCAGTCTGGCTATGGTGTATTCTACGCAGTGCATTACATGTCCAGCGTCGTAACGCCTTTTTTTTCCACCAAGGGTGTTTACAGACACCATCTTGTTGCATCTGGCAAACTCCGCCGCAGGAGGTTCTGCAGAAGGCATTTTACTCTTTCAGTACATGAATACCCACCTTGGCATTCCAGAATCCCTGTACGATGAGGACATTACGTCATTCCTGTCGGCAGTGCCTCAGCGTTGAGAGATTTAAGTGTCCTATAAATACAGTATAACGGTGCAAAACACTCGCAAGAAAAGCTGTCAAATGTGCAGCTCAGAAATAGCCCCCTTAATGCAAGGACACACACAGTTCGTAGTGACAATGAAGCTACATTCCAAACAACACAGAGACGGGGCATAATCTCCTCTCAGCATAAAAGCGACATGAAGAGCATGACATACACACGGTTTATAAGTATCGATTTCAAAGACAAAACGTCACAGGGACTTAATCTAACCGAATCAAATCATGCACTTTATGACCTAACTGTCTAGGGATGGCCGTCTTACAGCGCATAATGGCAAGTCAGGGACAGCGTGTCGCAACTCGACTGCAGTAGTTCCCAAAGGTTATGTTGAATGCTTCGGCAAAGACACCCGAGGGCAAAACAGAATAATGTCTCCATACTAGGGCTCCCGATCCAACGATGATTAGGTCACACTCTGGATCTGGCAAGCACAAAAACTGGGCCAAATAATGCTCCCTCCATTTTAAAGACTTGTTTGTCTTTTTCTGGAACCTGTTTGTCTACAGGCTGGTCCCCCCCCCCCCAAAAAAAAAAGAAAAAAAAAAAGATTCAGGCCAATCAAGATCCTTTTCCTTTTAAACACTCGTTTGTTTGCCCCCCCCCCTCCCCGCCCCCCCTAGAATGTTCGCTCAGTCCGGGTTCTGGAACGTCCAATTAAAGACTCTGCGAAGAACATTGTTTCCCTGAACTAAAGAGCTAGTTTCTTCCGGGGGTGGTTTGTTTTTGCCTGCATACAAAGACCTCCGGACAGAGACTCTGTAAATAAAGATTCCCTCTCAGTAAAAGACTTTTTTCTCTCTCGAGGATGCCATATGCGCGACTCCAACGTTTGCGTTTATCATAGTTGTGCAAACCTTGATAAACCTAATGAGTGACTGCACTAAAAGGAGTGATGTGGAACCCATCCCCTCGAGGGCCCCTTTTCATCATGTGAACATGAGATGTACTGGTCTGTTGTGACCATTCTGAAGCTCCCAAAAACGTCCTCGTAGGAAAGGCGGTGGCTGTTTCAGTGTGTACACATATAGATCCCTCACCTTCTGGAAGATTCTGTGCCGGCAACTTCTTTTCTGATACGATTCTTTCTTCTATGTTGCCTTGGAAGATGATCTATTTTAGTGTCGCCTACTGTTGCTGTTATTTATATTTTTATTTATCTATTTATCTACTGTTTTTTCTGTTTATCATCATCATCATCATCATCATCATCATCATCATCATCATCATTGTTATTATTATTTTTATTTTTATTATTATCATTGTTGATGTTATCGTCGTTATCGTTATTATCATTCTCATTGTTATGATAGCAAGTATTATTATTATTATTATTGTTGTTTTTATTATTATTATTATTATTATTATTATTATTATTATTATTATTATTATTATTATTATTACTATTACTGTGTTTATTGTTATTATTATTATTTTGACTTCGTTGACCGTTCGCCCGTCTTTGTTCAGGATACTCTTACACAGGTTTGTCATCCGAGAGCACTTTAAGACATGCCAGCTTTTTTTTATGTGGCTGTTACAGGCAGCGAGGTAGTGAACATGGCATAACTCCCTGTCCAGTGCTGGCACTAAACCTCCTTTCCGCGGTATCTGTTTGCCCCTAGAGCTTTTGTAATGTTTTTTTTGTGGCATTTAGATCTTTTTTTCGGGTTTTCTTTTTTTGTTTGTTTTTGTTTGTTTATTTATTTTCTAGAATCTTGGAGATAAAAAGGAAGTCAAGGAAAATACCTGGCCCTTTCAGAACAGCCTAATTTTATATGTCGTAGGATTTCTGTAGTCAACAACATCCAACATAATCCACATTACGCAATCTGCACGTCTTCAGGTCTCATCTTCTTCTTCTTCTTCTTCTCCTTCTTCTTCTCTCTCTCTCTCTCTGTTTGGAACCGTCTTGATTTTATACGCTATTTTTCTGCCTTATTCGATATCTTCCCTTTTATTTTTTCATCTTGTGAATGTCTTGATTTTGAATGCTTGAGATCTGCCTATCTAATTATCTGTCTCTCTGGCTGTCTGTCTATCTATCTATCTATCTATCTATCTATCTATCTATCTATCTATCTATCTATCTATCTATCTATCTATCTATCTATCTATCTCGGTCTCCGTCTCTCTCGGTCTCTGTCTGTCTGTCTGTCTGTCACTCTGTGCGTGCGCGCGCGCGCGCGCGCGCGCGCGCGTGTGTGTGTGTGTGTGTGTGTGTGTATGTGTGTGTGTGTGTGTGTGTGTGGTGTGTGTGTGTGTGTGTGTGTGTGTGTGTGCGCGCGCGCGCGCACGTTCAAGCTCGTGAGACCACGCAAACGCTTTGTATGGCAGCAAACTCACACCACCACCACCTCCCTCCCTCTCCCATAAGAAGAAGAAGAAGAAGCCCCGGCGAACATTTCGGTCATCAGAGTCATCGTTGATGACGTCCCTAAAGGCTGTGCCACATCCGCCGTGCACGAGCGCATGAGGACCGGATAATGAATCCAATCCATCGTAGTCCGCCGGAGGTAGAGAAGGACTGCCCGTGGATTGGATGGCGGCAGCCTTGGGCACGTGGCGGCAATAAAACCTGCTGCCCAGTGTGAAAGGGCCCGATCCAAATCGGCTTTGGGGAGAGCGTTGGAAGAGTTTGTATTATGCTCACGACGACGTTTATTTAGTTGGGAAGAGAGTCTGTAGTTTTGCTCTTTCTCTGTCTCTGTCTGTCTGTCTGTCTGTTTCTGTCCCTGTCTCTCTCAACTGCTCTCTATCTCTCTGTATCTCTCTCTGTCTGCCTGTCTGTCTGCCTTTCTGTCTGTCTGTCTGTCTGTCTGTCTCTCCCTGCCTCCCTCCCCCCCCCCCTCTCTCTCTCTCTCCGTTGTTTCATTTTTTCGTGTCGTTCTCTTTCAAAGGGTACTGTCGTTTTCCCCCCTTCATGTCTTCTTCGAAAAATACTTTGTTTGTTTGTTTGTTCGTTTGTTTCTTTATGTGTTGCATTGTCTTTCTACATTAATTTCTTTCTCCTTTTCTCTGGTTTTAATCTGTCCTTTTTTTATTTTTTTCGTTTTCTTTCTCTTTCTTCTCATTCTGTTCTTGCTTTTAGTCGTCCCTGCGGTTGTTCCTTTGTTGTTCTTATTTTCGTCTTTCTTTCTTTCTTTATTTATCTTGTTGTTTTTTTCTTTTTCCTTTCTCTTCCTCCTCTTCTCCTATTCACCTTTTCTACATCCTCTCCTCCTCCTCGTCGTCGGCGTCGGCGTCTTCTCTCCTCTCCTCTCTTTTCTCCTCCTCTCTTTAGCTTTTTTTTTTCTTCTCCTCATTCTTTTTCTCAATCGTGACAGACAACAGAGTTCCTGTAATTACGTCACATTTACATCTTTGCTGCCATTGCAACGCTTTCGTCGTCACGTATCGTGTTATTTGACAAACTTTCTTTTGCTCATAATATATATATAATATATATTATATATATTATATATATAGAATGCTGAACATTAAGTATGGGGAAACAAGTGAGTAACAATTCTTCATCGTTATGTATGACTTGCAAAGATTTGAACTTTTATATAATATAAAAAAAAAAAATGAAGCGAGAAATGGGAATTATTTAACTATAGAAGCCCTTACCAGTGCTTGAGGAACATCATAATCTCTCTTGAAGGCAGCATTTTTTATTCCTCTCCTAGCCTCGTCCGCTATGATATCAGACCTATTGTGTTTCTTTGTTCATTGAGACACTCCATCATTTCTGTTGTTCTCAACTCAAGGTTCAAAAAGAATCCAACAGCCCCAAGCAGCAGCGATATAATGGACAAACGGTTGGTAGGAAAAGTTGCTGAAACTAAACATTATTCAATCGTATAAAATGTGCATTGGCTAATGCTTGAGGATCCAATCGGATGCAAGTGAGTCAAGTTGGAACTTGTGAGTGTCAGCTTTGCTGTTATCAGCTTGCATTAGAATTGATAAGATAAACCTTACTTGGATACTCTTATAATGAATTCCACTATACAACAATAGAATGCTGAACAATTAAGTAGTGGGGGAAAACAAGTGCAGGTTAACAATTCTTCAGTCGTTATAGTAATGACTTGGCAAAGATTTGAACTTATATATGATAAAAAAAAAAAAAAAATGAAGACGAGAAAATGGGGGAATATATTATAACTATGAGAAGCCCTTCACCAGCTGCTTGAGGGAACCATCATAATCTCTCTTGAAGGCAGATTTATTTGTATTGCCTGCTCCTAGGCCTTTCGTCCGCTGGATCGGACTCATCAGGGAGACACGGCTGATTGTGTCTGTGCTCTTGGTGTCAAATAGAGACACACCACAGTCCATAATTCTGTGGTGTTCTCACCGCCAAGGGTTCAAAAAAAGAATCCAACAGCACCCCCAAAGCAGCCAGCGAAGGGTAGTAAAATGGAACAAAACAAAGGTGTGGAGAGGAAAAAAGTTGCTGAAAAACTAAAGCATTATTCAAACGGTAATAAAATGTAGGGGACAATCTTTGAGCCTATGCTTGAGGATCCAATCAAGGATGCAAGGGAGGTCAAAAGATATGGAACAGTGTGAGTGGTCAGCTCTGCTGTTCAATAACCCAAGCATTGCGAGTGGCTAAGAATTGTACAGAACAACCTTTACTTGGATCTCTTAAGAGATGCAATCTCCCACTGATTGACCAAACAATAGAATGCTGAACAATTAAGTAGTGGGGGAAAACAAGTGCAGGTTAACAATTCTTCAGTCGTTATAGTAATGACTTGGCAAAGATTTGAACTTTATATAATAAAAAAAAAAAAAAAAAAAATGAAGACGAAGAAAATGGGGGGAATATATTATAACTATGAGAAGCCCTTCACCAGCTGCTTGAGGAACCATCATAATCTCTCTTGAAGGCAGATTTATTTGTATTGCCTGCTCCTAGGCCTTTCGTCCGCTGGATCGGACTCATCAGGGAGACACGGCTGATTGTGTCTGTGCTCTTGGTGTCAATATATATATATATATTTCATCTTTTAAATATAAAGATCAATACGTGCAGTAATTGGATGTCTACCGAGTTTATTTGGATGGGAAAATGAGTATTTGACGTGAATGTTACTATTATGCGACACGCACGAACATTATACAACGTTGTTACTCGTATGCATGTCCTTATGGTAGAGAGAGAGAGAGAGAGAGAGAGAGAGAGGAGAGAGAGGAGAGAGAGAGAGAGAGAAGAGAGAGAGGAGAGATGTTAGGCAGCATTTGAATTTCTAATACGTCCCTGCTATCTTAATGTGCAGGACTGAAGCACAAAGTGAGACAACAAGATGGTAATATAAACACAGAATAATTTGATCATCATGATCGTGCTCATGATGATCATCATTATGATCATCAACAACAGCAACACAACAACAACAACAACCATACGAATGAGAATGACGATCTACTACTACCACTACTACAAATACTACTGCTGCTGCTACTACTACTACTACTACTACCACCCCCAACCCACCACCACTGCTGCTGCTGATGTTGCTGCTGCTGCCGCTACAACTACTTCTGCCACCAACAATGTTGATAACAGAAATGATCATACTACTATACTACTACTACTACTACTATACTACTACTACTACTCATCTACACCACCACCACACATGATGATGATGATGATGATGATGATGATGATGATGATGATGATGATGTATGATGATGATGATTGACGATGTGATGATGCTGATGATGATGATCATCATCATCCGATCCTACCACTACTACTACTACTACTGCTACTACTACTACTACTGCTACTACTACTACTACTACTACTACTACTACTACTACTACTACTACTACCGTAGCAAGAAAAAATAAATCAGCGAAATCATTTTTATGCAATCTCTTGTACACTTTATATTAGTGAAAAACAAACACAAAGAAATCGAGCAACAACAAAAAAAAAACAAACAAGCAAATAAAAAATCAGGGATGTGCGATATCTCCCGGGAAAAAAAGAAAAGAAAAACAAAAGATCCCATGGCGGCGCCTAACCGTTCCGGACCCACCTCGGGTCACGAGACTGGACTTTAGCCGCAATGGGCCAGGGAGAGAGAGAAGAGATTCGGTGCTTTCTTTCTTTTCTTTCTCTTTTTCTGTCTTTCTTTTTTTTTTCTCTTTAAAAAAACAAACAAACAGTTTTGCTCTGTCTCTCTCTCTGTTCTGTCTGTCTGTCTGTCTCTCTCTCTCTCTCTCAAAGGACCACCATGGAGTTAATGAGATTAGATGGCGCCATTCCAGGTCAGCGAATCTCTGAACACAAACAGCAGTTGCAGGCTCCACAGCTTTAACTCGATTAGAAGTCGAGCTGCTAGCTTCCTTGCTCGCTTGCTTGCTCACTTGCTTGCTCGCTTGCTTTGCTTGCTTGCTGCTGCTCCTGCTGCTGCTGCCTTGGATGGCTTTGCGATCTCTTTATTATTCGTGTACATTTATCTTTCCGTGTGTGTATATTTGTCTGTCTGTGTTTGTGTGTGTCTGTTAGGTTTGTCCTTCTGTCAGTCCGTCCCCTTGTCTGTTTGATGAGGTCTGTCTTGTCTATGTGTATATATATATAATATATATATATATATATATATATATTAATATATTATATATATATATATTATGTGTGTGTGTGTGTGTGTGGGTGGTGGTGGTGTGCGTGTGGGTGTGCGTGTCGTGCGTGTGCGTGCGTGCGTGTGTGTGTGTGTGTGTGTGTGTGTGTTGTGTGTGTGTGTGTGTGTGTGTGTGTGTGTGTGTATGTATGTATGTATGTGTGTATGCATGTATGTATGTGTGCATGTTTGTATGTATGCATAGATGCATGTATGTATAGATGTAGGTATGTATGCATCTGGATGTTTATCTGTCTGCTTATCTATCTGTCTGTCTGCCTGTCAGTCTGTCGGTCGGTCTGTCCATCAATCTGTATAAATGTTGAAAAGCGAAGGAGAAAAATATTCGAATATTTTCTTATTCCATGGGGTAGAATGATCAGATTTATTGTAATTAAGGTTCCATTTTGCGGTTTTGCAATCTCTCTCTTTCATTGCAAAATGTATGTTTGTGGACAGATTTCCTTTAATTTTGGTTTTTTGATCACGCAATGAAACGTAGACATCACGAATGAGTAATTAAAGGACCAAACGAGGATATGAAACGACAGAACGATGGAGAGCATTCATACTGTGTTTACATTTTATGATGCGATGCGCATGCATCACCTATTTTGCTGCTAATTGCAGAACTAATGTTTCTTTTACACGGATAATTGATTTGTATTGAAACTAACATAGCCTACTTTACAAAGCAGGATGAGGACAGTTAACCGGGAGGTGGAGGCTATACTATACACTTACACACACTGTCTTAACTAGGTCCCCTTTGGGGACTGTCCCAAAAATGTTCGTTGTCACTTTTACTTTTCACATGACATATTAACGGGCAGCAGTTGTACGTAATTGTTCTAAATTTCTTCATAGCCCAGCACCGTTAGGAAAGCCCAAAACGCTTCCAGAAAGTTTCAGAAATTGTTTCGAGAATATTTTATGCATTTGATGAGTTGGGTTTCATCAAGATTCTCGATTAAAAAAAACAACAATAACAAAAATACATGTAATGGGTGTTTGGACTGACATAGAGAGAGAGAGACAGAGAGAGAGAGAGACACAGAGAGAGAGAGAGAGAGAGAGAGAGAGAGAGAGAGAGAGAGAGAGAGAGAGAGAGAGAGAGAGAGAGAGAGCATTATTTTTCTTATTGTCACAGTTATATTGTTATTATAGTTATTATATATCATTATTTTATTATATTATTATTGTTATTTTATTATTATTATTATCTATTATCATTATCATTATGTTATTATATTGTCATTATTATCATTATTATTGTTGTTGTTGTTGTTGTCATCGTCATCATCATCATCATCGTCGTCGTCTCATCATCATTATCATTATGATTACATTATAATTATTATTATCATTATTATTATTGTTATTATTATCATTATTATTATCATTATCATTATCATCATCATCATTATTCATATCGTTATAACTTTCATTGTTATTATCATTATTATCTTAGAATTATTTCTATTATTCTTACTTTAATCGAAGGAGACATTCCATTTCAAAACCATTGTATGGGCAGATGATTGAATGAGCGAACTTTTTATTTTTATTTTTCATTTTCTTTTCTGTTTGTTTTTGCGGAGAGTAAAGACTGTCTAAGATCAGCCTTTCCTGTAGCCTGGATCACCAAATCACAGTTTGATCCACTGTCTCTGTCCAAAAGATCAGTTCTAAAGACTCGCTATAAGGAGGCGTCGTTTTGAATCAAGTTATACTGTTGATGTAAACGGTTGCAACGCCCGCACCGCCCACCAGGTACCTCGAATTGGGTCACTCTTACAGACGAGAGTGGATTATGCCCCTATTTGGCTTCTACTGGGCGCTGTGTGTGTGTGTGTGTGTGTGTGTGTGTGTGTGTGTGTGTGTGTGTGTGTGTGTGTGTGTGTGTGTGTGTTTTCCAGTTTTTACCAAGTCAAGTCATGTTATATCTCAGCCGAACACTGTGTCTGTATCAGTGTTGCTATCTGGTTAAAACAGCACTGCATGAAGTTTTAAATCCGTATTGACCGAGACCAATTCTGAACTTAAAAGACCGGTCTCAATCCAAGTGCTTCATTAACCACGTATATCTCTGATTTAAATGAAAAGTATTGGTTTCTTGAGAAAATTAAAAAGTTATGTTAAGTGGAGCATCTTGGTACAAGTCTTCGTAAAGTCGGTAATAACAGAAGAGCAAAGACAGAATTATACGTTCAGCCTCGGTTCCATTTCGAAGCCATTTTGCATCAGTTTTGAAGACATAAGTGACTGTCTGTTCCGTCTTCGTTTTTATTGCCATGAATAAATCTCGCATGAAAAAGCCCTAATATGTCGAAACGCGTTGTGTTTCTTTTGTAATTGGTTTATTGCTGCGTTTGGTGGCGCCGTAATTCTGTCGTTACTCTTGTTTCAGATTCAGTCTTTGAAACTGTGGTAAAATGTTTGTGTCTATGATCCTACGCGTCCTGACACTAAATAAAAAGATATTTCATACTGAACACATTATTGCACGGTATGTACCATGGAAAAAGAAGCCCGCCATGATTTTTCAAGACGATCCACTGTTGTAGTTTAGTGGATTCATCCCACTATGGGATAACAAGGAATGAGAAAGCTGACGACCTCTTCAAGAAAGGCAGCAATATGGATCAGTTCAGCCACCCAATAACCTGCAGAAAGGCCAAAACTATCATCCACATCCAATACCAAAACCAGAGGAAGAGAAGATAGAGTGCAGACAGTGGTGTTGGTCCAATCCATCTGCTCCAGAGATACAAGTAAACAATCCTCTTCAGACTGAGAATTCGCCACTGCTGAGCCACCTCAGCCGAATGAAGGTTGCCCACACAGGCGAATGTCCATGTGGCACTGGATCTCAGACTCCAGAACACATCCTACAACAGTCCATGATGTTCTACGGCATCAGACCTGGCCAGAGAGTGCAGAGCTACAGATGCAGCTTAGGGGCAGCCGTCAAGACCTCGAGGAGACAGTGGGATTCAGGATGGAAGATCTGACGCAACCAATAACATCGACAGCAGCAGCGGCAGAAGAAGTAGCATGGATCCTCCTGATCCTTGTAAAGACGAGAACGATTGAAGTACGAGTGACCAGTATGCAGTCTGCACGAAAAGTTTCTTCCTTGCGGCAGCTGAATACCGGATGGAAGGAATTCCTAAAGGCTGGTTCTGAATCTGAAACAGTTCTGTTATCTGTTTCCGCATTCCGTTCCTCTTGCCAGGGCTCTTTGACCTCTTCCTGAGTTTTGAGTTTGAGGTCTGTCAAAGTAACGGATGTGTTTAAGAGTTCGTATCTTGTGGTAGTTTTGACAGTCTGATCTGCAGCTTTGTTACTCAGAACATTTTCCACATCCACCTCACTGAGGAAAAGTCTCCTGTAATGCGATGTGTAACGTGGGCCGACGCAATCTACTCCATGTTATCGTCTTCTCCGAAAGACTATGACCCAGATCACTCTGAGTTGAGTAGACTGAACAATAGAGAAGGGTAGAGTGGAAATATATTTGTGAAAGGAAAGAGAGGTGAAGGAATGAAAAGGGGGCGGGGAGTGGGGGATTTGAAAAGCTCCGATCTCGGGTCTGGTATTTCGAGTCCGTGAGCTTTGTCACTCGGTCATATTCATTGCTTAAAACTAAAATAGTGGCTGGGTGCTCTGTACCTCTACATTGTCATATTCTTGAATCTTCGTGCTTCCTAACAATGCAGTCTGGTAATTTACTTCCACTGCTGCAAGAGAAGAAAAATTGAGCGTCCGACGAATAGACGTCTCTTCATTCCTCCTGCATCTCTGGATTTACCCTCCCCGCCCCTATTTCCTCCCATTTCTCACCACCCTTCTTCCCACCCCCTTCCCTCACGTCATCACGACCACCAGTGTCGGAGTTCCAGTGATCAGCCATGTTCTGATGCTTCCGGTACGTGACTTTCTTGTTAGTGAGGGCCGAGAGCTCAACATACATCATCCCCCACGTCACTTACAGTCTCATCTGAATAGTCTGTCCCAAACTGAGAGAACGAGTTGAGAAGCATAGGCCAGCAAAGCGCTGTCCTTCCTTTTAGTAAAGCATCCTCTCTTACTTCGCCGATCAAAATGCGAGCTCTACGTTTGCGCCAACGGGACAATTAAGGACATGATATTCGTCTGGCGATAAGAACTTCAGGGTAAGGCTGGAGGACTGGGTAAATCTCTCTCCCGACAAAAGAATGGCTGTCCGAGTCTCAGCGGATATGAACATCGTGACAGGAGAGATAGCCATGGCCGGAGAATCCATTCTTGTGTGACAAGTGTTCGACATCAGCATACTACTGATGGAGAGCGGATTGCTCTTAGTAAGCCTCCGATACACACACAGACACCCACACACAGAGACACAGACAATGTATACGTGAGTGCAAATACATTATTTGTTTTTCTGATGATACTTTATGAAAGGGCGCTGAATAGCTCAATAGGTATAGCACCGTTTATGATCCTGGTGACTCTGGGATTCAGGTTTCGGATCTCCGTCGGGCTGTTGCAGTACAGGGGATTTCTTTCCCTTGGAGTTACCGTCAGTTCTGACTCTATTTCCCGCAAAGTGTTTGGAATGAGACTAGGAACCGAGATTCGGTGTGTGAGCTCACGCCACATCTTGCACACGTGTCAAATCCCCTCACCAACTTTCGGAAACGACGGTTAGTTTGACTGTTGATATGGATGACACGTATACAAATAGCACGCATCCTCCGTAGACAAAAAGGAAAACATGGCTGTAACATTGAATGACTGATTTTACACTAAACGGAGCGCGAGATGGCCGAATGCAGCGCCGGACGTACGCAACCCGTTGAGTAAACGAAAGCGTGGATTGTGTAGCGCTTAGAGCTTGGTCTCTAACTGAAAAAAGGTACTACATAAATACCCTAATAATGATGATGATAGCAATGATTGTGATGATGACAATGATTATGATGATGACGATGATGATAATGAAGAAGATGAAAATAATGATGATGATGATGATGTTGATGATGATGTTGATGACGATGATGATGATGATGATGATGATCATAATCATCATCCAACATCATCATCATCATCATCATCATCATCATCATCATCATCATCATCACCATCATCATCATCGTCATCACCATCATCATCTTAACATTTCATTTTGTGCTTTAAACAGACGCATAATGAGAAATCCGTGTTAGAAGAGAGAGAGAGAGAGAGAGAGAGAGAGAGAGAGAGAGAGAGAGAGAGAGAGAGAGAGAGAGGAGAGAGAGAGAGAGAGAGAGAGGAGGACTATTATGGTGGAGGGGCTGGGAAGCAGGGGGATGGAGGAACGACGGAACGATGGAGGGCCGAGGAGAAGAAGAGATGAATTACAATGTGTCTACACCTTCTTAGTGTGATGGTGCTACAGACGATAATTCTGCTTTGCACCGCGCAACAGACAGGCCGGAAGATTGACCCAGACAGCTAAACGAATCACCCTGTCGTCTCCAATGGAGTGTTACACATCTCCGTAACTACCCCAGAAAGTTACCAATCCGTAGATCACATTTTCCACTCCATTACGCTCTTGCCAACTGAAGAGAGAGAGAAGCGTTTTGTACGTCCTAATCTTCGTATCACTTCATATCGCATCTGTCGGAACCGGTCGGCGGTTGAGCGTCGTGAAGGCCGGGATCCAATAAATCAAGCGTGCCCACTGATTGGGATGTACGGGGAACGCGTGGGTCGGGTTGGAGTAATTTCATTTTCCTCGCTACTCCTGCTGCCACAAAGGGCCGCAGTTTGCTCTGTCTGGTGAAAAGCTCCCTGGATGCTGTCTTGTGCTGTCATGAATTTTTCATGATGAAATGGGAGCTTTCTTGGTATTTTGGTCCCCACTTTGTTGATCTTCTCCCGCCTACGTTTCTAACCAACGCTCACGCTTGATTTTCGATTTTCATTTTTTTTTCCCGACTTCTCTTCACTCTGTTTTTCCCCTGTCTGTCTGTCTGTCTCTGGTCGGTCTTTCTTCCTCTCTCTCTCTCTCTCTCTTTTCTCTCTTCTCTCTCTCCTCTCTCTCTCTCTCTCTCTCTTTTTTGGGTTCGTGTGTGTGCGTTTGCGTCCGGTTTTTTTGTTCGTGTTAAGTTAATGATCCACACACACACGCACACCACAACCCACAAAACCCACCACAAACACACCACAAACGTACACACACACCACAAAACCACACGCACGCACACCCACCACCACACACAACCACACACACCACACACCCCCACAAAAAACACACTGTCACGCACGAACTGAACGGGTCGCCTCAGTGACAATTGTGGAGTGTGGCCCGCCCCAGTGCCAGGGGCAGATTGGTGCGGAATCCTCCCGGGGGAATTTGCTTCCCTTTACTTTTGGGAGGGGGGAGGGGGGAGTTCAAGTGTCGGAATGTGGGGTTTAGTGTGTAAATAGCTCGTAAAAACGGGTGTTTTTCGATGTTTTGGGGGGAATTCCCGTGAAGTGGTGCTGTCTTGTGGTTTTCCCCAGGTGAACTCGGAGGTCGTGTGGTCTGAAGTGTTTAAATTGAGGCGTTACCCGCGAGGTTTGGGTTTGGGCCTCGGCTATGTTTGTTCTCCCGTTGGGGGGCGGGGGTTGGGGTAGCCTCGGACGACTTTGAGGTTTGGTACCGGTTAAAGGGATGTCGATGTTTCGGTGTTCGCGGCGGGTTCGACGTCGGGCTTTGGGCTGTCTGGCGGTCCCGGCGAATGGGGTTTTCGTCCATGTGTGTGCCTTTTTGTTGCCCAAGGTGAGGTTAAAGTAGCGGAAATTTTGGAGGGCCGTGCATTTGGTTGTTTGCGGGTATTTGGGTTTCAACTTTTGTATTTCATTTCCGGAATGGGGATTTCCCTTTTTAAATTTGATTTTATTCGCAAGATTCTTTTATGTAAATTTTGCAAAGGGGGAAAAAATTTAAAGGGGGGAAGTTTGAAGAGAAGAAAAAATAAAATTTTGAATTAGGTGGGGAAAAACCGTACATAGGGAATAAAATAAGTGCCTTTCGGTTCTACATGATGAGAAAAGTGGATGTGTTACAGCGGTGTGTGTGGTGACTAATTTTGTTGTCGGGGAGTGGTCGTGGTGTAAAAAATTTGGTTTAAATTTTAAATAAATTTGGTTTTTTTGAGATTTTTCGTTGGTATCGGAGGAGGGAAATTTTAATTTTAAAAAGAGGAGACTGTCAGGGTGCGGGCCAGGTAGGGAGCAGACTGCATGTATGTCTGGCGTGTGTGGGTTTATGATAGGGAGGTGGTGGTACTCGGATGAAGGCTTGTAAAAGTTTTTTTGGGGTGTTTGCGTCGGAACTAAACCAGGGTGGATGGGCGGAAGGGAAAATTAAGGATCTTTTTTATATAAGAATTTTTTTCTTTTTAAATTTTTATTAAAGATTTGCAGGGAATTTTGATTGTTTTAAAATAGGGTGTAGTTTATTTTGATTATTTGGGTTTTTACGGTTATTAGATTGTAAAATAAGGAAAAAAAAAAAGCAGTTGATAATAAAAAAAAGGTATGGTTTTTGGGAATTGTGCCTGGGCCCTTTAATTTGATTTTAAAGTATGTATGTGGTTGTTTTATCGGGGGGGGGGGTCTTTTTTCAAAGATTTTTTCCCGAAGCATTGTGGTGTCAGTAGAAAATTTGTTTAGCAGCGTTGGGAACCCTTTCGGTTATGAAATTTGGTTTTTGCCCCAGCGCTTGATGATTTCGATGCATTTGAGGATTAGTTGGGCCTGCAAAGAATTTGGAAAAAGGGTTTTAAATTTTATATTTTGGTTTTGCTTGAAAGTGTTTGTTCTTTAAGCATGTTAAAGTAATTGTCCTGTTGTGACCGATCTGGGGTCACTAAGGGTGGATGTTTGTTGTTGAAGTAAATATGATTTAAAATCCTTTTAAAATCATTGTCTTGGCCCAGGGGGAAATGAAGTCGTGGGTTGTAATAGCAGTATAATCACTTTTATGAAGGAACGGTTTTAATTGTTCGGGGGCGTCGTGGAAGTGGAAAAAGTCAATAAAATTGGGTTTTTTTAAATTGTTATGGAACATTTTGGTGTGAGAGAATCTTGAGTCAAGGTGGGGGTTGTAAAAGTATGTTTAAATTCAAATTGCTGCGCACTTTGGGGGGGGGTGACATGAAAAACACTGAGAACCATTTCTTTGTAAAAGCAACAAAAAAGTTTTAACTGTATTCTTCTGTGGATTTAAAAATTTTCCCTTTGCACGGGTTCCCGGGGCGAGTTTTTGTACCTCCCCCACGGCAAATCCGTGGGGTGGGCCCCTTCAGGTGGTGGGGTTGGCCCGCCATCCCAGTATCCTGCCCACTTCTCTGCGGATGGGGGCGCCCGGACCCGGCGGTGCTTTCCCTTTTGGGACGTATCCCCCCTTCCCAAGTCGAGGGTGTGGCAGTTCCTTGACTTATCTGTCTTTCAGGGTGGAAAGCTTTTGGGGCCCCCCGCGTATTCCTGGTGTGATTTCGCGGGTGGGGTTTGGTCCCCGGGGTGGGAGGGAACCGCGTTTTGAGTGTAAACTTTCCCTTCCTATTTTATCAAGCGCTTCGTGGGTTTTTGTTTTTTGGCGTGCATAGTGTGAAGCGCCGTCAAGAGACCGACGTTTTCAAAAACCTATCGGGAAAAACGCTGTTTTTGGTTGGTTTTTTTTTTTTTGTTTTTGGGGTTTTTTTTTTTTTTTTTGGAAAGTTTTTTTTTTTTTTTTTTTTTTTTTTTTGCCTGTGTAAAAGTCCCCGCAGGGATTGGGATAAATTTTTGAAAGTACGCTTTGGGTGGGGTTTACCTGAAAAAAGGGGGTTTTGGGGAAATTTTGGGGGGTTTAAAGTTTGGTTCGATGGTTTGACCCCGGAAATAAAAATTTTGTATAAGAATCATTTGAAAGAACAGCATTGGGGGGGATCTGGGTTTTGATATAACCCTTGCTTAATTTCAGCCCGGGATTCCAGGTATGTGATTTCCCCTTTTGCCCCCTCTGGTATTTGGCCTTTAGTGGGCTGAGGTGTGTATCGTGCTCCTGGGGAAAAGGGGTTTTTATTGTAAACGTGCGCCCTGCGTTTCCGGGTAGCATAAGGGGCCATGCGTGTTTGGGCGGGTATTATAGTATTGTTGGGTCTTTGGGTTTTTTTTTTTGTGTGGGGGGAAAATCCTATGTGTGGAATTTAAAGGGTTTTTTGTTTCATCTGCCCTTTTGTGGGGAGGTGCGTGTGTGTGAAATAAATCCCGTTTGTGATTATTTTTTTTTTGTGTGGTTTGTTGTGTGGCGTCATACTTAGTAAAAGGGGGAAAGGGGGGTGGTTATAAAGGGGGAATATTAATAAATTTCCCTGTTATGTCCTATCAGTGACATTTGGTGGGAGGGGGTGGAATTGTTTATTTGGGGAAAAAACTTTGGGGGTATTCAAAAAAAAACAAAAAGGGATCGTTCAAAGTGGTGTGTTTAGTTTGGGTAGGAATTATATTGGGAAAAGTAATTGTAGCGTGGGGTGGTTGGAGGGAGCGCGCCGTCAGTAGGGGGGAAGCGCGGTTGTGGCAATCTTGTAACTAGTTGCCGGTAACGTTGTCTTGGTTGTCTCGGGTTGGTGAACCGGGTTGATGGTTTGGGGTTTTTGGGTTTCTCTTTCTATTCCAATTCTGGTTTATGAGGGGGTTTTTTGATGGTCACAGTAATACTTGCGTGGATGTTGAAGAAAAATTTCAAATGTTTTTGGGCTTAATGTGTCAGTAGTTACGTGCCAGGGTGTTGGGGGACAGGTGTTTAGAAAAAAAAAAAACTGGTGCCAAGTTCTAATGATTTATTCGCCTGTGGACGATCAAAAAATTTTGCTTTACGGTTGGGAGAGAGTGGAATTTTTCCCTTTTAGGTTCTAATCTGGTTTCCTTGGGTAGGAAATTTATAGTCTGTGGTATGGGTCTGGAACCGATCGCAAGCTAGGTCTCAAAGGGACCCTAAGTCCAGGTGGTCTGTCAAGGGGAAAGGGGTGTTTCAACTCCCGGGAAAGCCCGGGGTACTCCCCTGTCCTACCTTTGCGGCTGGTAAGCCTGGGGTTTGGAGAGTCTCCGGGGGGTGCGCAAGTTTGTTCGCCCGCGTCTGCGTTCAGTATATCACGCCTGGGGATAGGTAGGATTGGTAAAGGGGGAATTTGGCCCGTTCGTTGTGAAATGTAGCAAAGGAAGCAAAAAAAGTGAGGATGCTATCGTTAGGAGGGCCCGGTGGCTCGGGAAATGTCAGGAAGGAGAGGAAGGAGCAGGGTTTGCCTGTTTGCTCCAGGGGAGAGGGGCTGCAGCCAAGCTTAGGGAGAGAGGAAGAGGGAAACTGCTGCCAGGAGAGAGGAAGCTGGCAGGAGAGAGGAATGCTGCCTGGTTGGCTTCCTTTTTGGGAGAGAAGCAAAAAAAAAGGGATGAGGTTGCTTTCCCGAAGACGGAGAGGTCCAAGGATGGCCCCCCCGACAAGGGACGGGATGTAGGGGGAAAGTCGACCAGGGTGACGTAGGTTAAGGGAAATTAGAGGGATCTCAAGCACGAAAGGCGAATGAGACGTGTCCTTTTAAACAGGAAAAAAATTGAGATTGAAAGAGCAAGAGTTGAAGGGGTGAGAGAAAGGGTGAAGAGGAGGCGCAAGCCCTTGGCAATTTATCCTTTGAAGGCACTGATGACGTGGACATGTATTTAGTATTTCGAGCAGGTTGCCACGTTGTGCAGCTGGAAAAAAAACTTCTGGTCCCCTAGACTAAAATCTCTGTTGAGGGGAAGCGAGAGTGCTATTCGCGACTGAATGCTGTTGTTCGCAGTTTCGACCAAAAGGAAGAAAGCGCTTTTGAGATTTGTTTAGACGTGGGCTACCCAAAGAAATTAGGGGGAATTTAAGAAGGAAAGTAGGAGAAACATTTCAGATTTTTAGACCGGCTAAAATCTTGTTTCGTCTGTGGTGTCTGCAGCCCGGGAAAGACGAAACAAGGCGGAGGGCTTGAAAATCTCATTTTCGAGGAACGATGTATGGAATTTTTTCCGCGACGGAAAATGCATCGGCGTGTCCTAGAATGCTGAAGCAGTGGCCCCTTTGGGAAACAATCGGATAGCAGAAGCACGAGGATGGGCGAGAGAGCAAAAAAGGGCCATCTGTAATGGCGCCCGAGGGCAAACCAAAAGACCCGGGGGTAAAAAAACAAGGCAATTCCCGCGAAAGGGACCGGGGGCAAAGGGAGAGAGTAAATTTAAGAGGCTCAGCCCCGATCAGTGCTGCACCCCAAAAAGGGGACCCAGGCAGGGGGTGATTTGTTATGCAGCAAGGACAGGTCAATCCAGCGAAATTTTCCGATTTGAGAGTGTGGCTATCCAATATTTTTGTTTGGAGAGCGTATCTCGGAAGTACCCCTGACTGTGTGTGCCGTGCTCCCGGAAAAACCCTTTTAGTCCGAGGGGCAGGGTGAGGGTCGGAGGTCTGGGCAAGTGGGTTTTGAGAACAGGGATCGCAGGGCCGTGGTGCGGGAGGCGGGGAAAGGATGCCTATACGGGGGACTCGGCGGTTTATTGGCTGAATCCCCGGGGTCGGGCACCTACCCGTGGTATGTGTGTACTGGACAGCCGTATTTAGGGGAAGGTTGAGGCTCTGGTGATGGGGATCAGTTGAGGGAAATGCTGGTGGGAAAACAAACGCCCTGAGGGGGGCACCCTCCTGGCGAGTCCGTTACCCCCTCGGGAGAAAACTCTTTGGAGAGTGAAGCCCCCAACGCCCCAGGGGCTGTGTTGACTCGGGCTCAAATCAGGCCCAGGACAGGCCTGCGAACCTTATCTTTTAGGAGAAGTGAGGCTGTCTCGAAAGACGAGCATTCTGGGCAGGAACAGGAGATAGCCTTGCACGTGCCGGAAAGAGCTGCAGGGAAAAATTGGTTCCATCCCCCGGAAATAGGGTTCCTTTTATGTGGGGAAAAAAACGGTCCTGGAGTAAGTACGAGTTGAGAGTGGAAAAACAACCGGTTTGTGGCCCAAGTCTCTAAAGGAAAACCCCTATTAACTTCGGACACGATATTCCTTGGTGGACCTTGGGGGGAAAAAAGACTTTCCCACATTTTTTGGCCCGGAATGTGCAGTGAATAGGCAGGGAGTGAAGTAAGTGTGAGTGCCAGCTACCTTGGATAAAGGACGGTAGACCGGTGCCCCTTGTGGAGAGTCGACCGGTGCCGCTTGTCAAATGCTCTTTGCAGAACTTTGACAGGGTGGGGTTTGTTTTTTTTGTGTGTGGTGTGTGTGGGGGGGGGGGGGGGGGGGGGGAAATGCTTGTGTCGGATATATAAGGTTTTGGGTTTCATCTCCTTTTGGGGGTGAAGTGCGTGTGTGAATGCAAAAAAACCCTTCGTTTGGCACTGTTTTTTTCTTTTGTTGTGTTTTTTGTGTGGCGTCTTTACTTAGTAAAAGGGGGAAAGGGGGGTTATAGGGGGAAATTATTTAATACATTACCCCTGCTACTGCCCCTATACAGTGACACCCACACCCAAACAACCACCACACACGGACGCACGCACCACACGCACACGCACACGCCACACACAATACACAATGTGTATAGACGTTAATTTGAAGCCCTAACCTAACAAAAAAGCAAACTATACAGTGTATTTTTAAATTTTTATGTTTTTCATGATTTGGAACAGAATAAAAAAAAAGGGAAAAAAAAAAAACCGAAGGGGTGGGACGTGGGGGAGAGAGTTGGAAAGGGAAATTCGTCATAAACACACCGCACACGCACACCACACAGCGCTCACGCTCACACTCACTCATCCCCCTTATTTCAGTCATTTAACGTGAAAAAATTTTCTGCATCTTTTCACTCTGGAGGTGCCCCCACTTACTGACTTAAACCCCATGTATGTTTCCCTACCACGTGCGTTGATTTTTTTTTTCAAAACTTCAATTACAACAAAGCAGACTGACGAAAGGACAATCTGTGTGTGTTCGCGCGGCGCGCGTGTGTGTGTGTGTGTGGTGTGTTTTTAAAACTTCAAAAAAATTACAACAAAGCGGACTGAAGAAAGGACAATCGTGTGTGTGTGGTGGTGTGTGTTTGGGCGAAAGGATTTTTGTTCAAATTTACCTGCTTTGGCAGAGAGGGGGGGCCCTCATCAATCCACCGTCGCAACCCACTTGCCGTCACAGATTCGACGAGGCGGATACGGTGGAGAATCCCGACAAAAAAATGGGTGGAAGGATCACAGGGGTTTCTGAAACCCCCAAGGCACACAATCAGATAAGTAAAACCAAAAACCCCTCTTCTCTGTCTCCTTTCTCTCTCTCTCTCTCTCTCTCTCTCTCTTCTCTCTCTCTCTCTCTCCTGTGGTTTTCTGTTTCAGCGTTGTGTGTGTGTGGTGTGTGTGTGTGTGTTTTGTGTTGTGTGGGTGTGTGGGGGGGGGGGTGCGTGTGTGTGTCGCTCTGTGTGTGTGTGTGTGTGTGTGTGCATTTCTTTCCAAACACTCTCACGACGCTTTATAAAGCCACCCGCTCTATAAACAAGATACGCACAAAATCGTGTACACACACCCACACACCACACCACACCACACACAACAACCACACAAAGAGGCAAAAAAACACACACACACACACACACACACACCACAACAACGCACGCAACACATGCGCCACACACAATATGCCGCACACACACACACAAACACACACACACACACACACCACACCACCCCCAAAATTTTTAATCCTGCGCCCCCTTTTGGGCAAAAAGGATTTGAAAAAAATAAAACAAATAGAAAATGAAAAAAAATAAACCATCAAATTTTTTCCATATAATTAACTTTTAATGAAATTCACACAATTTTACTAGTTTAAAAAAACTACCACACACCACACCACACACACAAAAAACCCACACACCAAACACACACACACAATGCCTTTACATTTCGTTCAAAAATTTTCTGAAGGCTTTAAAACCACACACAAAACACCCAAAACACCAACACAACACACACCCCAACACCACCCCCACTCTCTTTCCCCTTCTCTCTCTCTCTCTCTCTCTCTCTTTTCTCTCTCTCTCTCTCTCTACTCTTCATTCATAATTCTGTCAGAAAGTTGCATTTTTTTTGAAGACAAAGCAAACATCTAAAAGTGAACCCAAAAAAACGGGGTCACAGGTTAGGTAACACTTCGTCATTTCCGTCCCCAGCTCTTGAAAAACAAAAAAATGCGAGGAGAGGAGAGAGAGGGAGAGAGAGGAGAGAGTTTGATTATGTGACAAACGACTGTTTAAACGAGCTTGAAAAGGAGATTTTTTCTAATAAATGACCTAAAGTCAAATGTTACTTGAGAAAACAACTCTCTTCCCCTTCTCCCACACACCACACACACACACACACACACACCCACACACACACCACACCACACACACACACACCATCACACACTACACACATGCGCGCGCGCCGGGGGTACGTGTTTTCCTCTCTCTCTCTCAAACACCCACACAGTGCGCCACTCCCTCCCCTCTCAACAAAAATGAAAAATTTTTTTCTCTCTCTCTCTCTCTCTCTCCTCTCTTCTCTCTCTCTCTCCCCTCTCTCCATTTTCAGTCCGATCATTTTTGTTCACTTTCCACCCAAACCCGGAAGGACAAGGAGTGGGGGGGGGAAGAGGGGGCCAAATTGGGCTCATCGCGTCAGCTTTTTTCATACAACCCTTCTCACACAAGCACAAACAAAAAGACATGGAAAAAATTTTGTCACACCCACAAAACAAAAACCCACAACACAACCACACCACCACACAACCCCACACACACACACACTGCAGGGAAAGACAAAAAAGGCAAACACTGTAAATTTTTTAATCAATTTGTACAACAAAGATTTCTCTCACTTTTTTTGGGTTTTGCTCACTACATGAGGAAAACAGGGGGGGGGAAAGGGGGGGGGGGGGGGGTGGAGAGAGAGGAGAGAGGGGGGGGAGGGGAGAGAGAGGGGGAGAAGGAGAGAGAAGAGAGAGTGGGAAAATGGTTCAATGATCAGACTATTTTCTCCCCGGTCTAATGGGTGTGGTGGGAATGGGCGGGTTTTCAAAGACACTCGTCTGGAAACGCTTCTCCCAAAAATTAAACGAAAACCAATCGCGTACATCGAATAAATTGGTTTTTAAAACACTTTCGTGTCATGATAAAATGAAATTTATTTATTTGTAGATTTAGAGAAGAGAGGAGATAGAGGGGAGGAGAGAGAGGAGAGAGAAGGAAGAGGGAAAAGAGAGGGGAGGAGAGATTTTTCGTGTGTAAAAGGGGGAAAGCAAGCTTGTTCCCGGAGAGAAAGTTTGGAAGAAAAAAAACGAAAGTGACAAGGGGGGTAGTAATCTTAAAATTCTTTGTGTTTTGGAAAACTAACACAAGCTATTTTTTATATTTTCCTTTTTAGATTCAGGCTATGTATCCATGTTAAAAAATGGAAAATGAAGGGAGACAAAAACCCTTATTTAAGGAGACACTATCGCGATGTCTCATTTTTCCCCTCTTTAAAAATCGAAATGACCATCGCGTCCCCCTTCTCTCCCTTTTAAAAACGAAAAACACTATGCGATATCACTTCTCTCCCCTCTTTAACATCGAAATGACCTATCGCGATATCCACTTCTCCCCCTCTTTAAATCGAAAAGACACCCATCGCGAATCTCACTTTTTCCCCTCTTTAAAAATGAAAGACACTATCGCGATATCTCACTTCTTCCCCCCTTAAAATCGAAATGAACTCTGATTGACCTATCGCGATACCCACTTCTCTCCCCTCTTTAAATCGAAAAAGAACTTGATTGACACTATCGCGATATTTCACTTCTCTCCCCCCTTTAACATCGAAATTAAATCTGATTCGAAACAATAGAAACTCTAGTCAAATATTGCAGACCTCGTGCGGATGGTCAAATAAAGTGCGTTAAACCAATTTGTTGAGGGGTGTGTTGATCCCCCCTCAGTTGTGTTTAAAAAAATGCATCAAACAAAGCTTTGCCTTTATGAAGAAAAATCAGGCCCTTGTTTTATTTGACCATCGATAGTGCTTTAAATATCGTTTTTTCTCCCCTCTCCTGGCCACAATTAAATTTAAAGATTATGGGTTTGACAACACCATTTATCTAGACTAAACTAGTCCTTGGTTTTCCCAAAAAACATAAAAACAAAGAAAAAAACGAACGAAGACAACAAAACAAAAAGTAACAATTAAATAGGGCCCCACACACCCCACCACACACAACCCCCAACACACACACGCACGTTTATAATGGATCTTCCGGGGAATCGTCTCTCTTTTTTCACTTTCCTTCCCAAAAAACCCAAAACCGTAGAATCGGGGAGAAAAAGAGAGAGAGAGGAGAGAGAGGGGAGAAAAAGGGGAGAGGAGAGGGGGAGATGCAAGGCAAAAGATTAAGGGGGAAAAATTTTTTGAATGCCAAAAAAAGCGAGAAAAATGAAGAGAGAGAGGAGAGAGAGAGAAGAGAAGAGAGAAATCTTTTCCTACTTTTAAAAACCACTCGGAGAGGGGGGAAAAAAAAAGAGAACAGCCAAAGGGGAAAAAACTCAGAGGGAAAAGATGGGAACTTGGGATAACCAAGAGAGAGAGAGAAGAGAGAGAGAGAGGAGTTTATCCCCCCGTTTACTTCAGGCCCGACAAAAAAGCCACGGGAGAGGGAAAAGGAAAGGGGGATTAAAAATCGCCGCTCTTCCCCTTAAAAGCGAAATCAAAAGGCGAAAAAGAGAAGAAAGGATTTCCATCGGGGTGAGGGAGCACGGAATTGTGTTCACTGCTGAAGGCTTCCCGCGATAAATCCCGAGGCTGACAACCCCTTTCAGCCTTTTGTCTCCACCATTTTAAAAATCGGGGGAATTCTTTTCAAGATTACAGTAAAAAAAAGAGAAGAAGAAGAAGAAGAAGAAGAATCCCCATCTCCTCCTTTTTTGTGTTGTCCACCCCCTTTCCCTTTTTCCCCCTTTTGATTTGTTCCCCATAGATGTTGGATCCAGGGAAAATCTTTGATTGTGGGATTGACAACTCAAAAGCGTCAATGAAAAAAATCGTGGCCTGGGGAAAAAAAAAAAAAAAAAAAAAAAAACAAAAAAAAAAAACGAAAAAAAAAAAAATTGTTTTACTTAAATTTGTAGGCATTTTGGGAAAAGGGGTTTAAAGAACAATTGTGTGCTTTAAATACGCTGCTTAGGAGGCATTTGATATTGCGCTGTGGGCTTCTCAAAGTGTAAAACTGAAAAATTTGAGCAGGGAAAAAACAAAGAAAATAAATTTCATGCTAAAAAAGATGGTTTTCATGCACCACATTTTTTTCCCCCTCCCTCCCCCCTACAAACGCCGGTAGTGCAGGTGTGATACAAGTACATGTGACATGTTAGCTTTAAAAAAAATCATCAATGGCCCCACGATGAAATACCCAAACAAAGTGTTCAAAATAAGACAAACATTTCATTCCCCAACCCCCCCCCAAGGAGGAGAAAAAAGGAAAAAGAAGGAAAAGAGAGGAAAGGGCCACTTCTCGAATCAGACCCGTTGGGGTTAGAACCCCCAAACCTTCCCCCCTGGGGGGGAAAAAAAAGAGGAGGAGAGAGAGAGAAGAGAGGAGAGAGGAGAGGAGGAGAGAGAGGAGAGAGAGCATTATGTGCTAGAGCACGGACAAAATGCTTTAAGATTTCTGTTAAGATCGAGAAACCTCCATTTTCGAGTTATTCCAACCCTTCGGGGGAGGGGGGGAGAGTGAGTGAGTGAGAGAGGAGAGAGAGAGAGAGAGAGAGAGGAGAGAGAGAGAGAGAAGAGAGAGAGAGAGAGAGAGAGAAGGAGAGATCACATCAAGTGCCTGAGTATGCACAGACTGCTGTCAGAGTTCTGTTGGGATCTCCATTCTTGTGCGCCGTAGTCTCCAAGGGACCCCCGAACGTCACACTACACTGCTGGAGTATCAAAAATCTCTCCACCGAAGAAACGGGGGTTAAATCCCCTGGAGAAAATTCAAACGTGACTCTACGACGACAAGGCTGGTTAGGCAAGAGAAAGACACTAAAAGACCTGTAATCCAAACTGACAAGATCCCTTCGACCCAGCAGATGCTCATGTTGTAGACTTTTTCTCCTATGTATATTTTCATTTTTGTTTTGTTTTGTGCTATCGTGTCTGCTTCCTTGCTGCAGCATTGATAGCATGGGCATTGTGTAGCATCCCTCTTCTTTGTCAGCGACAAATCACCACCTCACGTGAGTTGCTTTCTAACAGCTACCGGACGTAGGAATGTTTTGAAAGGAGGCGTTCATTCACCCTTACCAGAAAGAGGGGCAGCGCTGAAATCCCATTTCCAGAAATGTCAGGGGACTGCAGCGTCCAGACTGGTCTGCTCCCCAAAACAAACTCAGACAACAGTTCCCCCCTCCCAAACAAAAGGAAGAAGTTAAGGAACCTTCCCCAAAAAATTTTAATTTGGGTAAAGCAGCCACCAGAGAAATTAAATATTATGAGTATTGAAACCGCTTTTTTTTATTTTCCCCCCCAAAAAGGGGAAGGGGAAAAAAAAAAAAAAAAAAAAACAACCAACACAACCCCAAAACACCACAACCAAAGGTGAAGAGAACCCTAATTTTATGCTGAAGAAAAAAACAACTTTTTTTTGGTTAGGATTAAAACCCTGAGGAAATTTTTCCCAACCCCAAGAAGAAAGGGGAGGAAGAGAGAAAAAAAAAGAAAGGGAAGCGAAGGGGGGAAAACAAGTGCCGGTTTGCACCGCTTAAATTTTCTTTGGGATCTTCTTCTTGGAGCTTTGTAGCAAGAAACCCCCGTCACACTACACGTGGAGTTTAAAATTTCCTTGGCCGGTATTTAAATCCCTAGGGAAATTAAAGGGGGGGCCTAAAAACCAAGCGGTTAGGCAAGAGGAACAAAAATTCCTTAATCCAAGTGCAAGAACCCTTAAACCCAACGATGTTGTTTTGAAACTTTCCCTTTTAAATTTTTTTTCATTTTTTTTTCCGGTTTTTTTACAGATAACCATTTTACACCCTTTTTTAAAAACCCCCCACCTCCTAGACCCAAAAGCTCCACGAAAAAAAAAACCTTTTACCAAAAACCCTAAAACCTTTAAAATTTAGGGGTTACGCCGGGCGCCCAAAAATCACCTTTTCGGCCCCCCACCCCCCCTCCCCATTGCATGTAAAAGGAGAGGTCCGGTGCAGCCGGGTTTTTTCCCAAGAGAGTGAGGACAATGTGTCCCTTTTCCACCTGGAAAATGCCATTTGAGTTCTTTTTTTTAAGCTGAGGCTGTGTTTTGAATGCCCTCACCGATAGTGGGTTTTTCTTTCGTTGTAACTGTCCAGGGGTTTTTGACTTGCAGGGGGTTTGGATGAAACTCTCCCCAAATTTTTTCGAAAATAATTATCGTAACAAGTGCAGGAAGAGATAGTGTAGAAAGAGAGAAAAGAGAGGGGAGAGAAAAGAGAGAGAGGGGAAAGAGAGAGAGAGGAGAGGGGAGAGAAGAGGGGGGGAGAAAGAGAGGAGAGAGAGAGAAGAGAAGAGGAGAGAGAGGGGGACAGGGGAAAGGGGGAAGGGGCGGGAAGAGAAAGCGCCAGTCAGACAGATAGCAAGCTCTAATTTTAAATTTTTAAATATACTCTAAAGTTAATACTCATAAACGCTTTTGCTAAATCTTTTAGGTAAATTTTTTAAAGCGCTTTAAGAGAGAGGAGAGAGAGAGGAGAGAGAGAGAAGAGAGAAGAGAGAGAGAGAGAGAGGGAGGGAGATATTTAAGATATATTGCAAACGTTAAAAATTTTTTTACTGAAAACGAAACGTTGATAAAACGGGGTGTGGACGGGGAAGAGAGAGAGAGAGAAAAAGGAAAGAAGAGAGAGAGAGAGAGAGGAGAGAGAGAGAGAGAGAGAAGAGATTTGATTTTTTTTTTTTATTTTTTTTTTACCTGCATTGTGTCCGTAATTGAAATGAAGAAATAATAAAGTAATAAAAAATTTTCATTTTCTTAAAGGGAAAGGAAAATAGATAACACAAAAAGTAAAAATCCAATTAATAAAACAATTATAGCATACACACATCATATCATATCAAAAAACCCAACACACCCATTTATATATCTCACACCACACCCAAAACCAAAAATAGCATCTATACATGCATATACATTAAAAAAACCCAAAAGACCGAAATCATAACCCGTGGGGGAAAAAACAAAAAAAAAAACAAAACCATCGACTTCCTGAAAAAAAGAGGGGGATCTTAACGGGATATTCTGCATCTACTTTCTGTCTGGAAAGGGGATAGCGCGCACGCCCCCATGTTATTTATTTTGCGATTTTTTTTTTTCCCTCTTTTTTTTTTAATCAACATTGAGAATGCACTGGTTTGTAAAAAAAGTCAATCTTATTCTCTGAAACCTATAACTTAAAAAAATCAACCCACAATGTCGCCCATCCTCACCCCCAGCTTCACTAGTCAATATTTTATCACATCACAATGAACTCAAAAATTAACGAAATTTTCAAAATTAACCATCAACCTCTCATTAAAAAAACCATTTGAGAAGCATTTTTTCCCCTCTCTCCCCTCCACCACCCAAGCACCACTGCCAGCAGGCAAAATCACCACCACTGCGACCGAATGCCACCTCCCCCCCCTCTTAAACCCCAAAGAACAAGGGGAAAAGCCTGTCTACAATTCAATATATATATATAATATATATATAAATTAATTAATATACATACACACTTACACACACAATACATAACACAATTACACATCCCACACATATATATAATACCACATAACCATATACATACATATACCCCATACAATACATATACAACATACATACATAAACACATACATAATAAACATAACATATAGAGAGAAAAAAGATGGGGCTGCATAAGGTTGAAAGTGAGTGCGCTCCCGACAAAACAATGGTGTGGTGTTTTCGTTGACGCTGAGCGTTGTGAGATGATATGGTGATGTGATTTTTTCCCTTCTAAAAAAAAAAATTTTAGGGAATGAGACGTGACAGTGAAATGTTTCTCCCCGAATTTTTTGAATTTTTTCTTAAAGGGGACTTTTTAAAGTGGCGCTTGTGATCGACCTGTTTTCAATTTTAAACCCCAATCTGCCCCTGTTTTAGCACGTGAAACGGGTGCGTGCTGCTAAGTTGAAACGGGGGGGTTCAGTTTTGTGGTGCTTCTATGTTTTCCCCAAGTAAACCCGACCTTCACCTTCCCCTTTTCCCTGCTGTCGAAATCATTTTTGTTTTTAAACAACTTAATCTCAGTTGACTCGACATTGATTTGTTTCTCCTTAAGGGGTCATCAAAAAACACATTTTGTGGTGTGAGCTTTTTGAAGCGCTGTTCGTGTTTCGTGTGCTGTGTGTTTTGTGTACTTTAGCAATATTGAAATCATCGGAATCTGCACTGCTGTACTCAGAGAGAGAAGAAAGAGAAGCGGTTGCGACTTCCTTACAGAGGGGAAAGGGAAAAAAAAGAGGGGGTGTTTTTCCGATGAGAGTCCGTGAACTTGACGGTGATGACACGATCATCAACACCGACTTCCTCTCTAGTACTTGGGGACAAGAATCGACTCCTAGTGTCATTTCCTTTTCCGCCTCTAATTCCCCTTGTTATGGAACTCAAGGCTTGCCTTGGGTGATCCAAACATTTGGAAATATTTAAGTGGTGTGAAAGTTTGGAAACACCCAAAAGGGATCCCCGATTGATTAACGATTCAAAAATCCGTGCAAGTTAAGGAAAGGCAACAAACCAAAAATTCAGGAAAAAGGGTTGCCGAATTGGAGCCGGAAGACGAAACTCTGTAGGATTACTTTCGTGCCTGAAAGTAAAGGGAATCCATGACAGAAGTCTTTTAAGCGGAAGGTAAAGAGATAAATTTGAGACACTGGGGAAAGATTGTTTAAAACCCCCCGTGTTGGACGGATGCCTCAGGGGGGACGCCGGGTGTCGTCCTATCCTTGTGAAATTCACGGTATCGTCAAAAGGCGGGCTGATGGGACGAGAAAGAGATTGGGACATCGACAGAAAAAGGGCTTTTCCCCAGGGTGAGGCCGGGCGCTTTTCCCTTTCCTGCGCCCCCCCCCTGGATCACGCCGGAAAGATCTGGGATCTTCATCAACCACGACCTTAAAAAGGAGCGGCCGAGATCGCGTGGTTGGCCCGCGTTACAAGAGACAAAGAAGATTCCGACACATGGGCAAGACGGAGTTATTTTTGTGAAGAAAGGGGAACCGTGTTTCGCATCACAACAAAAAAACGTAAAATCAGCATTTTGGTCGGGATTAACCCACACTTTCTGATTTCAGGATAGTGACCTAACTTTTCAAAAAAAACTTCGGACCCAAATATTTAGAGTAGTGGGGGAAAGGGAAGAGGGGGAAAAGGAAGGAGAGGAAAAAAAAAAATAGAAAGGAAGGAAACATTGTGTGTGTGTTGTGGGGGGTGTGTGTGGGGTGGTGTGTGTGTGTGTGTGCGTGGTGTGGGGTGGCGGCGGCGTGCGTGCGTGGTGCGTCGAGTGGTGTGTGGTGTGTGTGTGTGAGTGTTGTGTGGCGGTGTGTGTGTGTGTGTGGGTGTGTGTGAGGCTGCGTGCGTGCGTGCTGCGTGCGTGTTGTTGTTGTGTGGGTGTGTGTGTGGTGTGTGGTGTGTGTTGTTTGATAGAAAAGGGCGAAAAAGCAATAAAACTTGTGCGGCTGTGCACATTTCTCTTTTTCAAAAAGTCGAGTTTTTGGGGGGGTTTTATTTATGATTGAAAGTGATCCCCACTGCGCCTGATTTTATGTAAGAGTTTTTGGTGTATGATAGTGCTGTGACAAGTTTTTTTAACTATGAATTGGGTCATATTAAAATTTGTGAATTTGTGAACTCGGTTCATACGTATTTTGGTGTGCTATACATATTGTGTATGTATGGTGCATGAGAGTTAGATGTTTATGTGTTATGATGTGTGCATGTGTAGTTTATTATGTTAGTATAGTGTGCGTGGTATGGTGTGTGTGTTAAAACATTTGTTTTTTTTTTGCATGTGCATATGTATTTTATATACATGCGTGTATTAATGCATGCATTTATGGTGGTGTGTTGCTGTGTTTGTGTGATGTTGGGGTGTGAGTGCGTGGTGTTTGTCCCTGTGTTGTGTGTGTGGTGTGGGGGGTGTGTGTGTTGGTGGTGTGTGTGGTGGGTGTGTGTCCCGTGCGTGCGGGGTTTTTGTTTGTTGGTGTGTGTGTGTGTGGTGTGTGTGTGTGTTGTGTGTGTGTGTGGTGTGTGTGTATAAGAGAATCTCGACAACTTGTAAGAGTCGTCTTGAGTCCTCCTTCGGACCACAATTTTTTAGGTAGTGAGGGAGAGGGGGAAAAAGGGGAAAGGAAGGGGGGGGGGGGGGGGAAAAAAGAGAAAGGAAGGAAACAGTTGTGTGTGTGGTGTGTGTTTTGTGTGTGTGTGTGTGTGTGGTGGGGTGCTGCGTGCGGCTGCGTGCGTGCGGGAGTGCGTGGTGCGGCGTGCGTCCCGGGGCGTGCGTGTGAGTGGTTGTGTGAAGGAATGGTGGTGTGTGTGTGGTGTAGTGTGCGTGCGTGCGTGCGTGCGTGCGCGGCGTGCTGCGTGCGTGGGGCGTGCTTGCGTGCGTGGTGTTTTGGGGGTGTGTGTGTTGTTGTGGGGTGGTTTGGGGGTGGTGGTGTGTGGTTTGTAAAAAAAGGCTAACAGAAATAATCTTGTGCGGCGTGCACTTTTCTCTCTTTTTTAAAGAAGTCAAAGGAGAAGCCGAGCAAGGGGCATCAATAAAAAGAGGTATTTTAATTTTGCACGAGATTTAAAGCCGGGGGTTTCTTTTTTAAGAAAAAGGGTGCTTGTGTGAGCTAACACTGAATACATTTTTCGACCGAGCTGTCAAATTCTAGCCAGTTTTGGGGGTTGGAACAAAAAGGGGAAGCTTGTACAGATTTACTGTTTGTATGGTGTGGATGAGAAAGGGTGATGGGGGTTTTTTGTTTTTGTTGCGCTTTCTTTTGGGAGTGTTCCGTGAGTGTGGCCTTTATTTGGAGGGGTCATTTTGTATTAGAAAGGTGATACCTCTGCAGCCTGATGTTTGGAAAGAAATTTTTGTAGGGAGTGCGTGACAAATTTTTTTAACATGAATTGGTGTCATATGAAAATTTTGAATTTGTGAATCGGTATCATAGTATGTTTGGGGTGCTATCATATGTGTGTATGTATGGGTGCATGATTGAATTATTGTTATTTAGGGTTGTGTAATTTTTTGTTTTTTGTATATGGTGGTGGAGGTGTGTGTTGCATGTGGGGTGTATAGTATTGGTGTATATTAAAATTTTAGATATATTTGGGTGCATTTTGTGTGTGGTTGCTGTGTTTGGGGGGAGTGTGTGTGGTGTGGTGGTGTGGTGGTGTGTGTGTGTTGTGTGTGTGTGGGTGTGGTGTGGGGGTGTTGGTGTGGTTTTGTGTTGTTTTGTTTTTTTGGTTGTTGGTTTATTCAAACCCGAAAGGACCTGGGTTTTCCTTGTTTTTTTTGGGAGCGCACTAGTGGGCCCCGTTTTGGGTTTTGTTTTTTTTTTAAACCCATAATTTTAATCACAAAGGGGGGGTTTTTGTATTTTTTTTTTTCCCTTTTTATTTCTTTAATCAAATTTTTAATTTTTTTTTTAAATTTTGCTTTTTCATCGTTTTTCCCTCGGGCTTTGGGAGATTTTTTTTGGGGACTTTTTTTTACCCCAGTTGCTTGTTTTCTGTGCTGGAAAGGGGTTACTATAAAATTTTCTGGGTACAAAATCTGGGGGCCTTTCTAATTTTAAAATTTTTTTTCCCGGCTGGGTTTTTTTGCAAAAAATGTTTCACTTTTTTTTTTTTGCCTGGATTCCCCCTGTTACCTTTTTTTGTTTTTTTCTTGCGTTTTTTTCCCCTTTTTTAAAGTTTTTCAGTTTTTAAAATTTTTTTCTCTACAAACAAAAACTTTTTTAAAAAAAAAGAAATTTAACACAAGTGTAATTTTAAAAATTTCGGTGTCATATGTTAATTAATCCGGGGGTGTCCCAAAAAGTTTAAAAAAAGGGGAAATTAACATTTTAAAAAAAAAAGAACTTTACAAAATAAAATTGCTACAATTTCGAAAAGGGGGATAATTGGAAATTTTCCAAACTTGAAAAAATCCCCAGTAGGTGTAAGGGAAAAACCCAATGGTATTTTAATTTAAAAAAAATTTTTGTAAACCCCACCCAACTTTTTAAAGACCCTTTGGTGGGATTTTCGAACAAAATTCCAAGTAGGGTTTTTGGGGGCATTTTTATAAAATTCCCTTAAATTACTTTGGGATTTAAAAGGAAACTTTGGGAAAATATACTTATTAAAAATTTTTTTTCGGGGGACTTTAATTATTTTTAGAACCCCAAGTACAGGAAAAACTTTGATCGGTCACCAATTTTAATGAACCCCCAAGGATTGGTGGGGCAAAGGTTTTATCGGTTCTCCAAAGTAACATTTTCCAGGGCCATATTTAGGGTCATAATTTTGCCTTTTTTAGACTTGTGGGGGAAAACCCCTTAAAAGGACCTACTTTTAAAAGAAAGTAAATCAATGTTTTTTTATGTTAGGAGAACTGGGGGGGCGTTAAAAACAAAAGTCTGACAAAAACCGAAAAGTTTTAAAAAAATTAAGGGGAAAAAATAAAAAATCACGTTAAAATTATTTTCCTGATCCGGATCCCGGTCTGAAAAAAAGAGTTAATAAGGAAGAAAAACAATAAAAGTTATAAAATCCAAATTTCCCAAAATTGGTAGGTTTTTTGGGTTTTGGAATTCTTAAAAAAAAGACAAGAAAACTCATTGTTTTAATTTGAAATAAGCCCAAAACCCCCCCAATTTTTAAAAAAAATCATTGTAAAAACTTTTTTTGAAAAGGGATTGAGACAAATTCCCCAATTGTTTTAATCAGGGCTTGCTCACAAAGGAAGTTTTAATAATTTTCATTTTCCCCCTTTTTGATAGTAAACCCCGGTGTACCCTTCTAGTTAAGGATTCGACTTTCTTTAACATAAAATTAAGGAGCATCTTGAAAAAGCCCAAAAATAAAAAAAGGGGAAAAATTTTTTTTCCCAGGGTTTTGTTGCCTTTAGTTTTTTTTGGACCCTGCTAATTTTCGAATTATTTAAAAATTTCACCTAAAAAAACCCCCCCTAATCCAAAAACATAAAAAGAAACAAGATTTTTTCAATTGATTCCCCCGCTTTCTTGGGGGAAATTTTTAAAGGTTCCAAAAAGTTTTCGATTTTTTTTTTTCAAAAAAACTTTTTATTCCCCCCGGGTTTTTCCCCTTGCTTCCAGAATCAGTTTTGCACATAAAGATTTATTTTTTCCCGGGGTTCCAAGGGCCGTTTCTTGAATTTTTTAAAAATTTTGCCTGTTTTGGATAAGGTCTATTTAAAATGGGGATGATACAGGGGGGTGTTCGGGCCCCCCATTTTCCTCTATCGCACAGGGTTTTAATCATGACCAACGATATCCCCGCGGAAATTAAAACCCCGTTTGGGCCCCCCATTTCTTTTTTTACAAAGTACTTTTAAAGGGCAAAGTAAAAATTTTGCAGAACCACATGGCCCTTTACTTAAATTTCCCCTTGAAGAAATATAATTTTATTACAAAAGTACATCTTTCGGAGGTAAAATAAAAATTAGTAAAAAAAACAAAAACTTTAAAATTTTGGGAATCTATTTTTTTAAATTTTTTTTTTTTTTTATTTTTGGGGAAAATACTAAGGGAAAGAAAAAATTAAAAAAATGGAAAATCTCAAAATAAAGAATGGGGAACAATTAAAGGAAGGGAAAAAAATAATATTTTTCTGATAAAGGTTTTAAAAATAATTTGTTGGGACCTTGGTTGGGAAAATCTTTCAAAACTTTTACTACCAATTTTAAAAAACCTGAAAAGAATCCAAAATTCTTAAAACCTTTCACTTAGAAGCTTGAAAAATAAGTTTCTTTAAAAAGTATCAAAAATTATGGATTTTAATTTTCACTCAAAAAAGGGAAAAAAAAAAAAAAATATTATTGTTTGGGTTGGCCGGATTTTTATGATTTTTCCCCCCTTTTTTTTACAGGAAATTTTTTGGAGGGAAACCTTTAAGCCAAATTTTTTTGCCCTGGTTAGGGAAACCCCCCAAAAACTTTTGGAATTCCCCCCCCAGAAATTTAAAAACCGTTTTTAAGCGTAATCGATATTATTTGGTTTGACCCGTTTCCCCCGTATTTTCCCGGGAGGGAAAAGGAAAAAAATTTTTTGGGGTTTCGTTTGAACAGGGGAATTGTTTTTCCCCTTTTTTTTTAAGACCCCCCCGTGTGGTGTGGGTGGGGAGGAAACCCTAGCCTTTTTTCTTTTTCCCTCTTTTAATGAAACCCGCGCAAATACTATTTCCGATCTCCCATCACACTACAGAAATGTTCGAACTCTGTTAAATGGTGACCGTAATCTGCGGATGGATATCAATGTATTGATTTTGAGGCTGTTCATGGGTTATCTCTCGAAGCAAGCGGTTTTAGATGTGTTGCCTTTGGGGGTTTCAGGTGTGACAAGAGAGGATTGTGCTGGGGGTGTTGCCATTGTTTCAGGTTGTGATGATGGCAATTGGATGTGCCTGTGCTGTGTTTCTCATCGTCTCTCTTCATTGATTCCGTTTCTTCTTTCTTTCTTTCTTTCTTTTTTTTAATTATTTTTTCTCTTTCCGGGAACAGGTGGGGGGCGGGGGTGTTTCTTTTTGTATTCTTCATGCGATTTATAAACTTTAACTGTCAATTGTTTTCATATAAATAATGTAATATTTGTGTTACTGTAGCCGCCAGGTAAATTATTTGTGTATTGTCATTTTGCAGAGCACACTATAGCGTTCAGCTTGTTGCTGCTCACTTGTATTGTGTAAACATTGTACGTACCTGTGATTAAGATTTGTTTAAACCACATATACATATACACATATATATAAACAACATCAAAACAACAGTTCAAAGCTATAACCAGGGCATGAGAAAGCACGGACTGCATTGAAAACAGGGAGGTGTGGCTTAACGGTAATCTTTCTGCAGTTTACCTTCTTGTCTGGACAGAACGAATGTGTGTGTGTGCGTGTGCGCGCGTGTGTCTACATACATTTTTGCAAAGTTTTTCATCAGTCATTGAGATACACTGGTTCATAAAAAGTCATATTATCTATCTGCACAGCTCGTTAACTTCACCAAATCAACTTCATCAATCAATTTCACACATCAACATCATTCAATCAGCTACGCTAGTCAATATTCTCTTTCAACCTCACAATCAATCTCACCGATTAACGTATCTGTCAGCATCAACCATCAACCTCTCTAATCAACCTCCTTAATCAACTCACATTCTACAGTATCACCAGTCAATGTCCTCGATCAACTTGCTTATCAACATTATCTATTGATCACCGTCACCATTCAATAAAACCTATCAACATTATATCTAAACATCACGTATTATCATCGGTAACATCCCATTTGGTCTACTCCATTTGTCTACTCCCATTTAGGAGGGTTAGGGTTAGGGTTAGGGTTAGGGTTAGGATTAGGGTTAGGGTTAGGGTTAGGGTTAGGGTTAGAAAAAGGGGGGAAATTTTTTCCCTTGTACGAAAGGGGGAATTTTGAGTAGGCGAAATGGGAGTAGACCAAATGGGAACAAAACCTTTTCATCTTTTGTCACCCTGCCCTCTCACAATATTTACCCATTTGCATCCATTTACATCTTCTAAAAAATCCAACTTACTTTACAATGGTCATTCAGATCATCGATCGGCCTTGTCAATTAAATCTTAAACTTTTTAGGTAAAACCCCTTGTCAATGCTTTGTCCCCCATCAACGTTGCTGGCGACATCACCCATCAGCATCCTCAATAAACATAATAATACCTCGTCAAATCAATTTCATCAACACCCCTCCATCAATACCATCCATACCATCCATTTATACATATTATTTCATCACTATCACAGAGACGGCCCATAATAATTTCAGTCAACCTCACACAGTATTCATACATTCTCTATCCGTTTACTATCATCCAATGATATCCCCCATGGGCTCATTGCGGAGTCTCCCAAATTCGGGCATAACCAAACGCCATTGTCCATTTCATCAGCAGGTATCATTAAAGAAGAAGGGTAATCACAAAAAAGGAAAAAGGGGTTTAAATTCTTTTTTGTATTAAATGTCTGACAACTTTGTAAATAGATTGGACATGGGAAAAGGGAAAACAATGCAGGTCTTGGGGGACGGAGAGGGGGGGGGGGGGGGGGGGGGGAAGCCGTAACGGTGGCGGGGACGGGGGACAAAAACCCGAAAGGTTGAGAAGGGGAAAAAATGTCTGAATCTGGATAAGTGCGCGCGCGCGCGCCGACCCCCCCGCGCGCATATTTTGTGTGATCTCTCTTCAGAAACGTTTTCGAACGGCATCTATTATCACATTTTTTTTTTTTTACAATAACACCATGCATTTTATAACAAAGTTGACAACAGAAGGATGATAATGAAAGTTGCACATTCAAGTTCAGTACAGAAACATTGCCCCTGTACATCTGAGCGTCTAAACTTACTGTTATTATGTGAGAGATTGGAGAACATTATGACAGAAACAGAAAGAAGAGGGAGGGGAGAGAGGGGGAGGAAAGAAAGAGGGAGAAAAAGAGAGGGAGACAGAAAGAAAGAGAGAGAGAGAGAGAGAGAGAGAGAGAGGAGAGAGAGAGAGAGGAAGAGAGAGAGAGAGAGGGAGAGAGAGAGAGAAGGACAGACCGACCAGTGAGAGACAGTCTCAAAGTGAAACGAGGGGGGGGGAGGGAGGGGGGGAGGGGGGGGGGGGTGCAAATTATGTGAGGATGAGGAATGGATGAATAAATACCTGGGTAGTTAGAGAAACAGATAAATGTTTCCTCTCACGCCCCCACACGCCCCACCCACACCCCCTACTTTCCAAAGTGAAATCGGTAGGCCCAGTTATTTTTTGCATTACATTTCCTTTGCAAAAAGGGAATCAATATCCATGTTTGTGTCTATCTTCAATGTTTTTCCGTTTTCAGTTTTGTCAATTTTTTTCCGTTTGTTGACCAGGCAGCCATGGTTGCGGAATGTGCACTTGCTTTCTTTAGTAGTTTATAATTCGCTTGTGTCAGGTCCTCTCCCACAGTGATTCCAGTTTGTTTTAATTTTCGGGGGGCGGTCAGCACTTCTCCCTCTTTCTTCGCGAAAAGAAACGAAGAATGATGGGGCGTGGTCTCCCCCCCCCCGTGGCCACCCTCCCGACCGGTGGGGGGTATCTCCCATCAGCTGTTGTCACAGGAACTCCTTGCTTTGGGTAAACAAAATCGACCAATTTCTGATGCAATCTGGAACTGTCTCGTCCCCCTGTGACTCTTTGATGCCGTACACCCGCACGTTCCACAGGCGACCGTGCTGCTCGTTGTCGTTCACTTCACACCTCAGGTTGCTGGTCTCCTTGGACATCTGGGCAAGTTTGGTCCTCCGTTCCGAATTCTCTCCCCGCACCTTTGTAACTTCAGACTCCGTCTGTCTTTGTCATTTTGGAGGTCCATTAACGGTGCTCCCAAAAATTTCTATTCTGTGGTCATAGCTCCCTCAGCCTCTCCATCTCGTCTCTCACAGTCTCACATCCTCCTTCGTGGCGAGTTTTGTTAAGGCGGCCTTTATTTCACACAAAGTTTCTTGCATCGCCATCTTCTCCACACTGTCATCTAATTCCTGCTGTGTTTCTTACTTGCAGTTTTGCTGCTTGGATCTGGGCTGGTTGAACTCACATCACTTCCGGACGATGAGGATGGTTTTCGTTTTTCACCTCCTTTGGTCGAAAATATCTAGAAAAGTAGAAGTCATTTTCTGTGGAGTCCTAACATTTCGCATTTGAAGTCTGAAAATTTTAGTCCTCAGAACTCAGTTGTTCATTTTTCAGACACCCGGGGTGGGGATAATAAATAAATAAATAAATGCATAATAAATGGTAGCGCCTCGCTCACTTCCAACGTCCTCTCGCGTCACTCCATTTTGACACAAAGTCGTTGTTACAATTTGTCGCACATTTATTCCGCTTCGGGTAGAATAAAGATCTGTCTCCACTTTAGCAAAACCTCAGCTTTCTTTTTACTTGTCGCAAGAAAAAAAGACACATTTACACCACATAGATGTAAACCATATGGTGGATGAAACATATAAGGCTGGAAAAGAACAGTCGTCGAGAGAGATTGATTGTTAGTTTTATTTACTTGAAATCATTTTTCGAAACACAAACTGAAAGCACAAAACAGATGCATACTAATAAGTCAGATAGGAGCATGTGATCTGTTTCCACTTTCTTGGGGGGGGGGGGGGGGGGGGGGGGGGGGGGGGGGGGCTGGCACTTGACAAAAGCAAGGAAAAGGGGAAAAAAATCTGAAACTGCTATTGTATAAATCATTTCTCCTACTGTAAAAACAAAATGAAAGTGAGTGCGACAGAAGGAAAGTAGTGCTTCCATTCAAACGAGACGGAGCCCGCGACCACCGAATTCCCCAACTCCCACCCCACACTCCCATCCTCCCGCTCCCCCTGCCTTCAATTAAATCCTAAGGCTGACGACATTACGTGCCACTCGCTGCTCTTCTGTTGTTAAACCCAGGTCAGACGATTTGAAGATTAAGTGTAGAACATTCCAATTTCCTCCCTTTTTAAAGATCCTTTAGTCTGGCTCCAGGCATGCGTGAAGTAGATCAATGATAGTGGCGGTGGAATGGCAGCGGGGCGAGAAAGCGTCCGGTCTGGAACTGCCAAGGCCCAACTCTGAAAGCCACATGGACCTCTCTCTCTCCCCTCTCTCTCTCTCTCTCTCTCTCTCTCTCTCTCTCTCCTCTGTCTCTCTGTCTCTCTGTCTGTCTGTCTCTCTCTCTCTCTCTCTCTCTCTCTCCCCTCTCTCTCTCTCTCTCTCTCTCTCAGCAAACCACTGAAAATGTGTTACACAAATGCAACATTACAAACAGAAGTGTGATGGTCTTCTGCTTTATCTGGTCAAACAGAATTTATGTTTACCAGTTATTAGTATGCACCAGGCGTCAACCATAACAGAAGCCTCTCCTCTGGGCCAAAGCTGAAGCGATAAGGGTGTGAAGTCTGAGGCTACGGAACTGCGGTATGTAAAATAAAAGGAGATTATATAACACATTTAGAACTCTCCTTGAATACACTAACAACATTCTCTGATTTTCTGAAAGCGAGAACGACAGCTAGGTGGGGGGGGGGGGGGGGGGGGAGGGGGAAGGAACGGACGGCAGAGGAGCAGAGGACCAGGGGGGGGGGGGGGGGGGTGAGGGGACACTCATGAATCTCTAATGGACGAAAAGTACATCTCTGAGTATTTTCATCAGGTTTCGGGCTGTTCGTACTTCATTTTCCTTGTCCTTTGTACGAGCCACGCTGCAAGTTTTCCGAATGCCTCCTCCAAAGGAGAAACGATGCTAGATTCTCCACCAGAGTCCAAGAAATGGCACCACACAAAGCTCCATTAGGTGGACAAGAAAGGAAAATCCCCTGTGATCCACGCTGACAGGCCTTTCTCCTGGTGACGTCGATTTTCTCCAGCTCCCGCACCCCCCCCCCCCCCCCTACTACCACGCCGCCCGACCCCCCCCCATCCCGTCAACTCTCTCTATTTCCGCTGTCCCTCTTTTATCCCCACATTGTCTTTCACATGTGACCCTGCGCTACGAAATGTCACCTCGTGCTGAACGGTCTGGTCCGTGTGGTCATTCCGGAACCCAAACCATATTGCCTGCCGTCCTTTTTCTCCATGTTGGTAATGACAGTGATTCATGGACGAATGGGCTGGACAGCACAGATGTAATTCAGGCCCCCAGCAATGACAGCGATTGTCAATATGTGCAGAATATGATTTCACTATGTAGTGAAGGGCCTCATTATATCATTATCAGCTGTGTCACCGTGTCTGTTGGTTGTGGAGTTGACAAGAAGCTGATGCCTCTTTCTTCATTTCAGTTTGTTCCTTTATTCATTTGTGTACGTATTTATTCATTCATTTTGTTTGTGTGCTTGTGTGCTTGTTTACTTATTTGTTTGTTTTTGAAAGAGGTCAAAAGGCAAGGGGTAATAAGTGAGTATACGGGGGATCTTGGGCAAGAGGCAAAACGGGAGAAATACGATGCATTCTGAAGTTTTGAAACACACACACACACACACACACACACACACACACACACACCACACACACACACACACGCACGCACGCACGCACGCACGCACGCACGCACGCACGCACGCAGCCCACGCACGCACACCGCACACACACACACACACACACACACACACACACAGGTCAGTCCTTGGTTTTATTGAAGAAGGTTTAATAAACCGAAAAAAATAACTGCCACTGCCTGGGTGTTGGTTGCTTTTTTCATTCTAAACACACACACACACACAGACACACACACACACACACACACACACACACACACACACACACACAAACCACACACACACAACACACCACACACACACACACACACACACACACACACACACACACACACAACAAGAGAAAGAGAGAGAGAGAGAGAGAGAGAGAGAGAGAGAGAGAGAGGAGAGTGAGAGAGAGAGAGAGAGAGAGGAGAGAGAGAGAGAGAGAGGAGAGAGATTACATTGGCATCAGCTCTCTACGGCCAAAAGGCTCGATTCTTTATATTACACAGTTACAAACGGAAAATAAAGAAGCATTAGGCGACAAACAGTCGGAGTAAAACGCAAACACCGCACACAAGCATACATTTACATTAACCGCAACTAATTTCAATTCGATCTAACAATCTACATCCTTTCTGCACACACACACACACACACACACAACACACACACACACACACACACACACACACACACACACACACACTGAGTCAATGTCTGACGCACAAAAAAATGTGTTATATTGATGAAATGACTTAAAACAGATGACCTTCCACCGATACTTTTTCAATAACAGGTGCATCCCGGTCAAATTTTCTTATGGGTTCCTACTACTTTTCTTTTTTTATGATTTATTAGTTTAATAACCATCAACAATATTTTCCCAAACAATTTTGCTGAAATAACATTATTTGTCTTCTTCACATCACTGGCATCTGATACAAATTTAGCCAGCAATATGATCCCATCATTTTCTGACACCAGAATTGCTTCTAGATCAAATTTTTTCCCAAAGAGGAAACGATAACAAATTCTGTTGAATTCGAATTGAATCACAGTCAGAGCAATAAGTAATAAAACGGAGTTTGCTTTCAACAACCCCACAGCGCATTAAACACAAGTTAACTTTTTACTAATCTTCAATAAACCATCTTCTTTTAGCGGTCAGTTCAACAGTTGAGAGAGAGAGAGAGAGAGAGAGAGAGAGAGTGAGAGAGAAGAGAGAGAGAGAGAGAGAGAGAGAGAGGAGGATGCCTTATTCCTAGGCATGAAAATAGAAGACGAAGAACTTCGTACTGATAATATGAAAAAAAAAAAAATAAAAGAAAGAAAGAAAAGAAAGAAAGAAAGAAAGAGTAAACGTCTTCTTTGTTCTCATCTTGAAGTATATTAGAACCTTAAGAAGAGAGAAAAAACGTATACAAGATCGCCGCTACCATCACCTGAACCTGTCTTTGTTTGTACTCACTCCTCCCTTCTCTCGTTCCCGTTGTATGAATTAAAATCAGTGGTAGAAAGAAGAGCGAGGACGTTCCATCGCGTGTGAATGAAACAAAGCTGGATGACTTCATGGGACAAAGCCCGACGGCTCACGTAACCCTGCACCATTTCGTTTTTTTTCAGTTGTAAGTTCAGTAAAGTGTTCAGGATTAAGTATTGGATTTTGACCAACCCGACCAAAAATTATGTTACAGCCAGCCGATCACGAGGGGCCATATGAGCGCTGTCAAGAGAGACTACAGAACTGAATGAAATGGAACCATTATATAATTTTTTCATTGTGTGGCAAGGAATAAGTGAGCGATCGACTGTCTTAGATGTTTGCATGCGCATAGTGTGTGAATGTACACACGTAATGCGTGTGAGCATTCATGCACGCTCTGCCACTGGAACAATGAGTAATCACTGGGAAAAAAAAAAGAATAGAAATAGACAATCATGTTTGTCCTCACTTTACCTGGTATAAACAACAAGAACAATGACAACGACGACAACAACAACACATTCTTGAAATGTCTTAACACTAAACATGGACAGTCAGAAACCAATCAATAAAATCTACATATTAATTAACCAGGAGGGTCAATGTTCTCTGGTTCGAACGTGCAGAGCATTGTCTATATGTGCTCACATACCACGTACAGTGCCAGACTCTGTGAAGGTTTGTAAGAACGAATGTAACAGTTTTGTGTACCGCTGTCTAAATTTGCACTGAAGCAACTAGACTAGGGAAAACGAAAGCGACCAAAATACCAGCCGATGACTTCATGGGTACACTATGGCATGGGCTAACACACTGGTTCTATGACTGTGGGTTGAAGCTCAACATGCAGCCAGTGACAAAAGGGTTAGACTATTTTCACCATTTTGTCAAGAATAACTTTTCGGTAAAGGTCTCTCTGGTCCTTGCATTGAACACGTCTGTGAAAATAATCACCACAAAAGAACCCGTACTAGAACCCCTTCCAGAAACAAAATCAAGTAAAAGAAAGAGTACGGCAGCAAGCAATGGCAGGCGAACAAGGAAGACCAAAAGAAAATCTTCTCTGATACATGCTGACAGGCCTTTTTCTCTCCCGTTTTCTCTCGAAGCTGGTGACGTCTGTTCGTTCAACCCGTTCTGTCTTTTTTTTTTGAAAATTTATTTCCGTCTTCATCTCCTCTAACATCATTGGCTGCACTTTGATTATCTAACACCCGTGTTTCGCGTGAACACCAATCCGCTTCTTTGACAGTTACAAATGGCCGCCCCACGTGCCTTGGTTTCCAAATGCCGGAGAGACAGAGATGTTTTGAAAGATCGCGTTCTTTACCTTCTCGAAAGAGGTGGGTTGACAGACGGCGGGAAGGGGATGGGTGAAAAAGGGAGATGGGGGGGGGGGGGAATCTAATTCTTCTGGACTGTAATGGAAATGGAGCCTCTCAATGGTGTGCTCCCCTGGCTGGTCTCATGTAACAAGCTATCGGTTGTGTGCAGGGTGGAGAGGTAGTTTATGTGTCTAAAAGTTCGCAAAGGGAGACGACTGTCGACTTCACGAAGCATCCCAGAAAATGCACGCGTTAGTCTTCTTCGACAGGGCTTCAAGAATACGTGACTAATGCGTTGGTCAGTCCCATGACAAAAAGATGTATTGAACGTCGTAACAGCTTGTATGTCCTAGACGCAGAGGGAAAGAAGCACGAGTGTGTGAGGAGAGTGGGAGATGTTGTTGTTAACAGACTGAAAGACTGAGCTGTTGAGATCTTATCCATAGTATCTCACTTCAATGGGACAAAAAAGTAAACAAACAACGAAAAGTGAATGAAGTTGAGAAAACGTCTCACCTCTTTCTAACTTGGAGAGGTTAGGGGGTTGGGGGGCGGGGGGGGGGGGGGGGGGGGGGGGGAGGGGGAGGGGGGGGGAAGGAGAACAGGAGGCTGGGGAGGAAAAGCTATGTGGAGGGATGGTTTGGGAGGGAATCAGACGAACGAACTGAAAAAGGGGGATTAAAAATCGGCAGAGCTTCCACTCCAAAAACCGAAAATCAATGGAAGACAGAGGAGAACGGACATTCCATCGGCGTGAGTGGAGCACGGAATTGCTGTTCACTGCTGAATGGCTTCCCGTGATCAATCCTGATGGCTGACAACCAGCACGCCTTTCCTCTTCTTAAGTTGTAAGACTTGGGATCAGACTCTTTACGAGGAGGTGTCAACACCTTCCAAGTGTCTGCACTTTCCAAAGACTTTTTTTGTTTTGTCGTGGATCAGAGCATTCATTCCATGAAGTAGAACATCAGTGCAGTTGATAGAATGTGGACAAACAGGAAGAGTGGTTGAGTGATGGGAACCGCTTGACTCCAACCCACACTGCCAGTTTGTCTACTTTGTAGACACGTTTTCTTTCTATTGACACATACCATGCAATCAATGAGAATTTTAAAACGTTACTGGCTCCCACGTCAGCAACGTTTGTTGGCAAGAAGATAACCTGCACCTGTTACAATAATGACTCTGGTATACTGACCCTGCTCCTTTCTCTGATTTAGTTATCCCGAACACACCCTCTGGCACTCTGAGCGGTCTTCTTCTGAGTCATGGCTGTTTCGGTGAAGCTGCTTTAAACGTAAATCTGCTGGCTTCCGTTCCTTCTCTGTCTGCGGTCCCCAGCACAGGAACTCTCTTCCTTTCAACATCAGACATTTCACTTCTGCTGCATCTTTCATATCCAGCCATTAAGCGTACCTTTCCAAACAGTACTTTGAGGTCCTGCATCTTCAATGTGTTGTGTAGTTTGTTTCGGTGTCAGTTGTATGATTAAGAATAGGAATTCTCTCTCTCTCTCTCTCTCTCTCTCTCTCTCTCTCTCTCTCTCTCTCTCTCTCTCTCTCTCTCTCTCTCTCTCTTCTGTGCGTGATCGTGAAAGTGTGTGTGTGTGTGTGTGTGTGTGTATGTGTGTGTGTGTGTGTGTGTGTGTGTGTGTGTTTGTGTGTGTGTGTGTGTGTGTGTGGAGAGAGAGAGAGAGAGAGAGAGAGAGGAGAGAGAGAGGAGAGAGAGAGAGAGGAGAGAGTGAGAGAGAGAGGAGAGAGAGAGAGAGGAGAGTGCGCGCACGCGTGCATGTGCGTGTGTGTGAATTATATATATATATATTTATATATATTATATATATTATATATTATATATATATTATATATATATATATACCAAATCTTTTTGATCTCCCTTGCATCCTTAAATGGATCGTCAAGCATATGCTCAAAGATTGTCCCCTACATCTTATACTGTTTGCGTAATGTTTTTAGTTTTTCAGCAATTTTTTCTCTCTCCGCACTTTCCTTTTGTTTTATTTACTACCTTTCGCTGGCTGCCTTGGGGGTGCTGTTGGATTCTTTTTTTGATCCCTTGGTAGTGAGAACACCACAGAATTACGGACTGTGGTGTGTCTCTATTTGACGCCAAGAGCACAGACACAATCAGCCGTGTCTCCCTGATGAGTCTGATCCAGCGGACGAAAGGTCTAGGAGCAGGCGATACATAATAGATCTGCCTTCGAGAGGGATTGCGATGGTTCCCTTATGCAGCCGGTGAAGGGTTTTCCTATTTTTGATATACATTTTCCCAATTTCTTCATCTTCAACCCTTTTTTTTCTCTTGCATTTCAAATCTTTGCCAAATCAGTCCTATAATGATGGAAGAATTGTTAACCTGTACTTGTTTTCCCCACTACTTAATTGTTCAGCATTATATATATATATATATATATATTATATATATATATATATATATATATTTATTAATTAGATAAATAGGTAGATAGATGGATATAGATGTTTGTATACTAATACGAACAACTACCTTGTGAATTTTCCCCGTTATTTCAACTGATTACTGCTGTCCTCAGACAAATTGTATCTCTGAAAAAGTTCCCTGAGGAAGATCTCAGTCCGTCGAAATATTTAGAAAAAAAAGTGACTTGATTCTTGTATATTTGTTTTTGAATATGTATGTGTATGAATGCATGTCTTTTTTTCTATATATATATATATGAGAGAGAGAGAGATATGTATGTATATATACATATATGTATGTATATTTGTGTGTGTTCTTCTATGTTATATTACACACACACACACACACCAGACAAGTGTCAGAGAGACTCGGTTAGATAAATGCCAGTCATGATTCTTGTTCTTATCCGTAATGAAGTAGTACAATTGCCCGGCTGTATCCGCAGGCTATCAGTGAATATTATATAAAAAAAAAATCGATCCTAACAATTTGTGAATCGGCCAGAACAGTTTTGTCAACCCTTTGATTAAAGAATATTGAAAGAAAGGGCTTGAGTAAGTTGTGGTATGATCAGCGGAACGACCATTGCGACATAACTCCATTTAGGATTGTCACCTCTGTCATGTAGTAAGAAGTACCACAACACTGCTTCGCCGG
>CM031598.1:52597699-52602699 GCA_018398815.1 Conus ventricosus | reverse complement strand
GATTAAGAAAAATCTTAATTAAAAAAAAAAAGAAAAAAAAAGAAAAAAAAGAGAGAAGAAAATGAGACCAGCTTGATTTATGTGCTGACACAGGCATACTGGTGCAGACGTGTACTAGCAAGCTGTCAGAGAGAGAGAGAGAGAGAGAGAGAGAGAGAGAGAGAGAGAGAGAGAGAGAGAGAGAGAGACTCAAGACTCAAATGTTTTATTTTTAAAGGCCAAAAGCCCCTTAGAATGGGGTTGTACATCATAAATCATGTCGCAAATTGATCTTGGTATTCTTTATGTTACATACATAGTTCGCTTTTTGAATGCTTTATATAAATTAATCGCTAATGTTAACGTGTTTTCATTTGATGACATTACAATATTAAAGCAAGGTTAAATACCCCCATACCCCAAACCCCTTTACCCCCCCTTTTTACCCCTTTTGTCTTTTCTTCTCTTTGCCGCCCTTTAGTCCTTCAGTTTCACTGGAACCCCAAACGTTTTTTCAAAAAAGGGAAAGGGCCCCCGCCCCCACACGAAAAACGCCCCCCCCCATTCAAATGAATTTTTGGAAAAACCGGCCCGAAGCGAACCAATAAACACGCCCACTTTCAGGCTAGGAAGCCGCTTCCAAAACATTTTTCCACCGCCTTTGTCGCTGTTTTCAAAAAAGCGACGGCACCGCACACCACAAAAGCCCCCTCTCTCCTCTCTCCTCTCCTCCCTCTCTCTCTCCCCTTTTAAACCCCACACCCCCAACCACCCCCCAAAACACCCAAAACACACCCACCACACACACACACATGCGCGGCACGCAGCTCCCTCCCCCCTCCCCTCTCTCTTACCCCCACCACCACACACACCCCACCACACCCCCACACACCCCCACACACAACAACCACACTCCCCCACACCACGCACGCCGCACGCACGCCCCCCACTACACAACACACCAACCCCACAACACACACACACACACACACACACACACACAGCATTCGATTAAGGGCCCCCTTTTTTAAACTTCTCAGGATACTTCCTCGATATAGCAACGGGATTCGTTAAAACAGTTCACCCTTTCCGCTTCCCCGCGCCCCCCGCCCTCCACGCCCCACACCTTTCTTTTTCCCACCATTTTCCCCCCCCCCCACCCCCCCGCCCCCATCCCACTTTTTATAAAAAAAAACCCCAACCAAAACCCCAAAAAAACAAAAATGGAAAACCCACCCCGCGGGTGCAGTGCAAAAACGGGCCCCCTATTTAGGGAAAGGGGTTGAAAAAACGATAAAAGGGGAGATAATCCAAATTTTGGAATTTCCCTTTCGGCAGGGGGCGAAAGTTTCTGCCAGGCTGAGGGAACATGAACGGGGGGAAGGTGAAAAGGGACTTGAGAACTGGATGTGGGGGGGAGGGGGGGGGGAGGGGGGGGGACGGGGGGGTAATGGAAGGTGAAATAACGCGGCGAAAATTTCCCTGGTGGCAGCAAACATTTTAGACAATGGGAACGTCAAATAATGGCGGGGAATAAGTTCAAATGTAAAAAGGATCGACAACCAACACCAAAATTTCTAAATGCTCACCTTCTCAGTCTGCCTTTTTTTTTCTTTGACGTTCGTCGTTACGTAAAACACCACAACCACACAACACACACACACAACACACACACACCACACACACACCAACACACCACACGCAAACGCACCCGGGACGGAACGGGAAAGGGGAGAGGAGGAGAAAGAGAGGGGAGAAAGAGAGAGAGGAGAGGGGGAGGGAGAAGGAGAAAGAGTGAAAAACAGAAGACGACAGACAACGCGACAGAAAGGGGGAGGGGACGGATACAGAAGAGAGAGAGAGGGGAGAGAGAGAGAAGAGAGGAAAGAGGGGGGAATTAAGGGGGAGAGAGAGAGAGGGGGGGGTTTTGTTTGAAAAAGGTTAAAAGAATTAGCTAATTTAACCTTTAGTTCAACTTTGCCTTAACTTACCTAAGAATTAGCTAAATTTTACAAAAAAACTTAAAAACGGGGTAGGGAACAGTTTTTTTACACAGAATTATTCTTTGAAGGGAGAGGGGAAAAGAAGAGAGAGAGAGAGAGAGGGGAGAGGAGAGCGAGGGGGAGAGAGAGAGAGAGAGAGAGAGAGAAGTACATACATCCATACTCAACCGACAGACAACAGACAGAAAAGGGGGGCCAAAAAGATGTTTTTTTTTTCGTTTCCATTACTTAAATCGTAGAAAAAGTAAAATGAAGTTCAAGGGAGTAGACAAAAAAAGCGTGTAAAAGGTTTTTGCTTCTTTTGTCCCTCAGAACTGTAAGAAAAGTAATTTGGTAAAACCCCCTTTACCCCGTGTTTTCAAAGGTAAAACCGCCCTTTTCCCCGTCGAAGGGAGAAGAATCCCCCAAAACAAAAAAAAACAACAAAACAAACCCCCAAAACAACCCCCAACCCCCCCCACAAGAGACCAATACCAAAAAACGAACAAAACAAACAACGGGCGGAATACCAAAAAAAAAACAAACAAAACAAAAACCAAAAACCCACCCAAAATAACGCAGGGGAAAACTTTTAAAAACCCCAAACAGGGGGCACCAGGACCATTAAAACCCCAAAAATTCCTCCCCCCTTTTTTCCCCGCGCAGACACAACAACAAAAACAACAACAACAAACCCCCACCCAAACCCCCACACACCCCAACCCCACAACAAACCCCAAAACACACACCCCACCAACACCCCCCCTTCCCCCCCCCCCACCACACCCCCCCAACCAAACAACACACACCCCACACAAAAACACCAACCCCCCCCAAAAAAAAAAAAATTGCTTTCCCCCCCCCCCCCCTCCTTTCCCCCCCCTTACATTTCTTCAATTTGTAAACCCCCCGGGGGCGCGTTCCTCACCGAAAATGGAAAACGATCTTGGGGTAATATGTTTTTTTTTGGGGGGTTGGGGGGTTTTTTTTGTGCGGCGGGGGTGTTTTTTCCGGGGTTCTGGCCGAAAATGTTTTAAAAATTGTTTGGTGTTGGAAATTTGTTGGGGTAAAAGTTTTTAAACGGGGCCAAAAAAGCGGGGTTTTTGTGAAAAAAGTTTGGGGGGGTTGTTTTGGAAAAAAAAAATTGGGGGTGAGTGGCCTGGTGCTGTTTTGGGTGTGGGGATTTCGTTTGGGGGGCCGGGGGTTTTTTTTTTTTTTTTTGTTGGGCCGGGGTGGGGTTTTTTGTGGGCCTGGCGGCAGAAGGCCCACAATTTTTTCCTTTAAAAACCCCGGGGCCCCCATCAAGTAAAAATCCTCATTCCAGGGAAAAAGAAAAATTATTTTTTAGGAGGAAGCAAAAAAAAAAAGGCACCGAAAAAACCCCCAAAAAATTAAAAAAAAAGAGTTGAGTGGGCAGTTTGGAAAGAAGTTTACGTTTTGGGGAAAGGAAAAAAACGGTTCCGTTTTTGATAATGAAAGGGGGGGTTACCTTCCGGAGGGCCCCAAAAATTAAAGAAATGGTCTTTTAGAAACGACCAAGCTTTTTTGAAAAGCAAAGAGGGGCCCAAAATAAAAAATTTTGAAAACAAGGGTCCCCCTTTCCCCTTTTGGGGAAAAAAGGGGGGGGGAGGGATGAAGAAAGGTTTTTAGGGGGGGGTTTTTTTACAAATCTTCTTTGGGGGTTTTTTTTGCCCCCCCGGAGGGGTTAAAAATTGGGGGAAAGGGGCAAGAACCCCAATTTTCAAAAACATCCCCTTGCCCCAGAGGGGAAGGGAACACCTTTTCCCCCTCAAGGGGGGGGGTTTTTAGGGGTTTTGGGGGGTGGTGTGGGGGGTTTTTGCGCTCCCCGGGGTCAAAATCCGTGGGGGGGCCGGTTTTTTGGTTCCCCGGGGTAAATTTTGGGGTAAATGTGTTTGTTGTTTGTGGGGGCTCGCCCCCTTCCAAAATTTTTGGGGTGTTTTTGCTCTGTTTGCGTTTTTTTTTTTTTGGTCTTGCCTGCCGTCCCGCCGGGGGGGGAAAAAAGGGGGTTTTTGGGTTTTTTTTTGTGGTGGGGTGGGTTTTTTGGGCCCTGCAAAAAAAGCGTGTCTCCTTTGGGGGGTCCTGCAAAAATTTCTCTTCCCCCCACCCCCCCCCTCCCCCCTTCTTTTAATTTTTTTAAGAACCCCGTTTTTTAATAAAATTTTTTTCTTAAAATTTTGAAATTTTTTAATTTGTTCTTGATATTCTTTTTTTTTGTTTTACCTTTTTTTTAAAATTTTTTTTAAATTTCTTTTTTCAAAAAAAAAAAACCCATTTTTTTTTTCTTAAAAGAAAACAAAATTGTTGTTTTTGGTGGGGGGTTGAAGTTTTTCTCATAAAAATTTTGAAGGCCTACCCCCAAAAGAAAAAATTTAAATTGGTTTTGGAAACTTATATAGATTATTTTTATTTTTAATTTTTTTTTTAAATCGCATGTCTTTTTTTTTTTTAAAATTTTCCTTTTGGTCTGGGCCCTTTTTTTGGGTTGGCGGCGTGTTTTTGATTTAAGGGGGGTTTGGTTTTTTTAATTTTTTTCGCGTGCCCCGTGTTTTTTTTGTTTGCCCCCCCCGGGGTGGGGGGTTTAGTTTTTTAAGGGGTTTGGGCCGAACACGGAGTTTTTAAACGGGGATCAATTTTGGGGGGGGGGGGGTTTTTTAAAGGTTAAATTTTTTTTTTGTGTTCCCCCGAATTTTTTTTGTTAACCGAATTTTTTTCTCCCCTTTCCTTTTTATTTTTCTTTCTTTTCTTCTCCCCGGTTCTGTTTATTTTTTCGGCTTTTTTTTCCCCAGCTTTTTGGGGCCCTTGTTTTTTTTCCCCTGAAAAAGGGATAAAGCAAAATTTTTTAAAACGGATCAGGTCCTCTGATGACATGATCTGGTTACTCTTTCTGGATTGTCTGCGCTGGATACTTCAAAAGAAAGTTATGGGTGGGGCTGTCTTTACGAGGCGGAACCGGAAAGACGGGCAGGGGAGGTCACGCCAGTGAAAGAGCGCGGAAGGAAAAAAAATGTCTGTCATTAC
>CM031598.1:52548488-52560988 GCA_018398815.1 Conus ventricosus | reverse complement strand
ACAGTCAGTAGCAGAGTGCCAAACACATAAACATTTCTCTGCAAGACAGAAACAGCAACAACAAAAATCACATTACCACAAGGACCAGCTGACGACCTTTTACGTGACCACACCCTATATGTTTAACTTCTCCTCCTCCTCCTGCTCTACGCCACCCCCCCCTTTTCACTCTACCCCCCTGCTCTCTTTCTCCCTCCTCCCCCAACACCCCCTCCTACCCCCCCCCCTCCCCCCACCTCCCGGCACACACATACACCCTTCTCCCATCCTATTCCGAAGTCTCCATCTTCCCCGCACAAAGGGTGAGGACAACGACTACTACCACCACCCAGTCTAGAAGCAGGGCGTGAAAGACTGGGCAGGACCAGCCGACGGCTCGATAACATGTAGCCTTCGACGCCCGCCCATACAGTGCACGCGAAACGCCGACAGGGGCGCCACGTCCAATAGAACTCGGACCACGCGCTTGCTTTCTGGGACAGGTCGCCCACCCTCGGCGATCGAAGATGGTATGCTGGGACTTTGGCCATCTGCGTCCGTTTAGGAGGTAGGAGACAAGGATTGCTACCAACAGCTTGCAGGAAATAAGACAAAACAAACACACATGCAAACAAGACACACTAACAAAAGAAACTTATACAATAAACCACGTAGAATGCCTGTGAGACGTAATCTCTCTCTCTCTCCTCTCTCCCTCTCTCTCTCAACTCTCATCTCTCTTCCTCATCATCTCTCTCCTCTCTCTCTCTCTCTCCTCTCACTCTGTGGTGTGTGTGTGTGTTTGTGTGGTGGTGTGAGAGAAGAGAGAGAGAGAGAGAGAGAGAGAGAGGAGAAGAGGAAGAGAAGAGTAAGAGAGAGAGAGAGAAGAGGTGAGTGTGTGCGTGTGTTTGTGAGTGTGTTAAGCCATTTTTCTTCATCTTCAACCCTCCCCCCCCCCCCCCCCCCTATTTTTTCCTTTTTAAAGTACTAATCATTACCAAGTCAATAACTATATTGACGGAAAGAATTGTTAGCCTGCATCAGCTTCCCCCCACTACATAATTTTTCACATGTGTGTGTGTGTGTGGTTATGTGTGCGTGCGAGCGTTGCTGCGCTGCGTGCGAGCGTGTGCGGCGTGCGTGCGTGCGTGCGTGCTGCGTGCTGTGTGTGTGTTGTGTGTGTGTGTTGAGTGTGTGTGTGTGTGTTGTGTGTGTGGAGGTGTGGTGTGTGTGTGTGTGTATGTGTTGTGTGTGTTGTGTGTGTGGTGAGTGTGTGCGCGCTTGCGCGCCGCAGTTGTGTTGTGTGTGTGTGTTGTAAATGTGGCGTGTGTGCGTGCGTTCGTGCATGGTGTGTGTGTGTGTGTTGTGTTTGTTGTTTGTGTGTGTTGTGTTGTGTTGTGTGTGTGTGTGTGTCGTGTGCCGAGTGTGTTTATGTTTTGTGTGTGTGTGTTGTGTGTGTGTGAGTGTGTGTGTGTGTGTGTGTGTGTGTGTGGTGAGTGAGCGTGCGGTGCAATAGCGTGCGTCGGTGAGTGTGCGTGTGTGTGTGTGAGTTGTGTGTGTGTTTGTGCTGTGTTGCGTGTATGCGTGCGCGCGCGCGCAGCGCACGAAAAGCCCCAGTTGGACATTACTTTTTGTGAACTGGCCGTTTTCGTTTCTTGGTGCAGAAACTCAAGTAGATTGTGAAAGGGCGGGGTGGGTGTGGTGGGGGGAGGGGGAACAGGGAGTCTATGCCTCAATTTGACCTCGAATCCGGTTTTTTCGATCGTATTGGCTGTCCGTGTGAACGACGCGGACAGAAAAGTAAAATGGTTGGCCATGATCTATTTCCCGGTAAGGCAGAAATTTCGCGGCCCCTGACTTTAGACCAAATGATATCGCCATTATTAAGAAAAAAATGACAAGCTTGTGTTCCTCATCCATGCCCGACAGACTCCCTCATTCAAGCGAAGATAAGACTATTGGCCCGGAAAAGGAAAAGTTAAGGTGGGGGGGGGGGGGAGATGATGGGTTAGTTTGTCGAGGAGGCAGGGGAACAGGAATCGACGTACAACCTGAAGGTTGAGGCTTTTGTTGCTCTAAATGTGTGTGTTGTGTGGTTGTGTGTGTGTGTGTGTGTGTGTGTGAGAGAGAGAGAGAGAGAGAGAGAGAGAGAGAGAGAGAGAGAGAGGGAGCGCGGGAGTGGGGGGGGGGGGAGACAAGGAACGGTTTCGGGGGGTGATGGAGAAAGGGAGGCGGTGGGGGGGGTGGGGGGGGGGGTGGGCGAAGGGAAGACAGGAGGTGATGAGAGATAAGCAGAAAAAAGAGAAGCGCTCACAAAGAAAAAAAAAAGGAAAAGGACAAACAAAATTATATGGAAAGGACAATTGTCAACAAAAATATTCAACGTAACGACCCGACAACACAGTTTCCAAGGGTGTTACACTTTGCAGTGAACTGCTTGTTTTCCCGTTTTCACACATCAGTCGATCTTTTGGTGCCTGCAAATTCCTGTCAGAGGCGTTTCGAAGATTGAGAAAAAAGAAAGAAGAAAGGAGGATAGAAGGGGGGGGGGGGGGGGTGGGGGTGGGGGTGGGGGGGGGGGTGTGGGTGGGGGGGGGGGGGGGGGGGGGGGGGGGGGGGGGGGATGAGGAAGGAGGTAAGGGGGGAGGGAGAACAGAAAAGACAGTTTAAGCACAATTCAAAGCAATTGTTCAAATCATCCATACATTTATCCAAGGACATGTACGCAAGTGTTGTGTGCCTCGCACGCGCACGCACGCACACACACTAAAACTAAGCACACATAAGCACAAACAAATACAGGCAACGCAACGCGCGCACATGAGTGTGTGTGTGTGTGTGTTGTGTGTGTGTGGTGTGTGTGTGTGAGTGTGTGTGTTGTGTGTGTGTCCATGCATGTGTGAGTGCGTGTGTTTGTGGGAGCGAGTGTAATATATATAATAGATGTGTGTGTGTGTGTGTGTGAGTGGCGCGCGCGCGCGCGCGGAGCGCGCGCTTGTGTGTGTACGAGCTCCGCTAGGCGTGATAAGCATTTGTGAGTGTTTGCGTGCGTGTGTGTGTGTGTGATGTGTGTGTGTGTGTGTGTGTGTGTGTGTTGTTGTGTGTGTGAGTGTGTGTGTTGTGTGTGTGGTGCAGCGCACTGTGTATGTGTGTGCGGCGCGCGAGTGTGCATGTGTGTGTGTGTGTGTGTTTTTGTGTGTGTGTGTGTGGTGTGTGGGTGTGTGTGTGTGTGGTGTGTGAGTGGGTGAGCGCAGGTTGGTGCGTGGTCGACGTTCCGTGTGTATATTTTATTTAACGAAAACGTGTTTTTTGTACTTGCCTCATTTGAAATATATACACGACATCTGACATTTTTCTGTCACATTCTGAGAAAAAGAAATGGGTTGAAATAGAAAAGCGAATATGGGAAAAAGAATAAGATCACAAAGAACAGGTAAGGAAGAAAGAAAAGGAAGGAAGCAGAAGAAAGAAAGAAGAAAGAAAGAAAGAAAGAGAGAAAGAAAGAGACAAAAAAGAAAGATTTCGAAAACAACAAAGCAAGAGAGGGAAGACAAACAGAAAGACAAACGAAAAAAAAAGGAGAGAGAGAGAGAGAGAGAGGAGGAGAGAGAGAGAAGAAGAGAGTAGAGAGAGAGAGAGAGAGAAGAGAGAGAGAGAGAGAGAGAGAGAGAGAGCGACAACTGAAAAACTGAAACGTGACCTAAAAATATTGGGATTGATAACAAACGTAGAAAATATCTAAAGGCGAGGAAGGTGTGGGTATGGATAAGATAGGGTGAGGGTGGGGGTGGGGTGAAAAAAGGGGGGGCGGCACATTGGATGTCAAGGGGGACGGAGAACATATACACATCTGGCTGACCAGCAAAAACAGTCATAAAGAGAGAGAGAGAGAGAGAAGAGAGAGAGAGAGAACTCGTGTTATGTCAAGGGTTTGGTGTTCCTATTGGCTGTGCTCATCTCTCTGTCTTGTCATAACATTGTTTGATTTTTTTACCCGCCGAGCTACACAAGGGTGAATTGTGAACGATACTAAAAAACTCCCACTCCCCCGACTTTTTCTGGGCGAACCCGGTCGAGAATTCCCTCCCTTTGCAACAGTCAATGGCGCAGGCTCTGCGACCAATGACAGAAGTTTACAGAATTCAACATTCACATGTTAAAGCATAGATAGTCATACAGATAAATCAAAAGAGACAAGGATGAAACCGAACCGCCGAATTGTAACCGATTAATTTCTAATTCAATTTCACATCGTTTAAATCACTTCCATCCTTCCATATGAACCAGGTAGAGGGTGCCTAAAAGGCTTTATAGGTTAAAAAACAACAACAACACCAGGAAATTACGTTTGATAGGTAGAAAGAATGTCGGCGTTTTCTGCTAGAGTGGATGAACATGAGCTTCCTCAGTAAAACATCTTCAGTCTCGCCCGTTACATTTCCCTTTCGCAGGAAGAACAATGATTCTTTATTCCAAATGACGATCCCTAGTACCTCAAGACAATGTGGTTATTCTGGTAAAAGAGAGGAATGAAAAGCAGAGCGCAAACGCAAGCCTAAGATTCCTGATTTTTTTTTGTACGTTAACTAAATGTTATTCTTCCTTTGACTCCTTATGTTTTAAATAGTAACATGATGTCACGACTACGTGAAACTTTCGTGTACAGTTTAACCCATTGTAGGGAAAACAATACATCTAGAAATTCAGAACAAAAATGTGGCACCGAAACTTGCATTGGATTGTTAAATAATCTTTTCTTTCAGGTTGATCAGATATGGTTGTATTTTATTTTATTTATATTTTTATGTGTAAAGCAAATATAAGCTGCAATAAAAAGGTTGTTGTTCTAACAGGAGAGACGGATATGGACAGAAAGAGACGGATATGATTCTCTCTTTGGAAGGTCTGCATTATCAAATCAAAAAACGAGCATTTATCCGAACGACTAGATGTACACATTCGTTCAAAAACCATGTCGAATAAACAATATTCGAAATCTTTTTGTAAAAAAGTTCGTCCTTGTTCCATTTTAGCAACAGAGCACACGAACATTTAATGAATTCGTTTCCCAGCCCTTATATATTTATAGAAGAACACAAAATAACTGATTCATTGATTATTATTGTAAATTAAACAAATCTGAAACATGAAAGACCATTTTCTGAGGTCTTTGTTGCTTGTATACTGAACACGATGAGCGGGCGAGCAGTGCGCGTGGTCTGTGATCTTAAGGAAGAAGAGGACAATCGTCGCTCTCTGTGCAGCGTCCTGTGCCAGGTGTTTCTCATACCGTTGATACCCGTTCGACCTCGACTGGTGACCACGTCTCTGGTCTTCTTTGCGTGAGGAAAGGCGATGGTGTGGGCAGGGGGTGGGGAGGGGGGGTGAAGTGGGAGGGGGAGGTGAAAGGAAGGGTGGGATGGAGGTCCGGATGGGGTACATGGGCGCTCATTACTGAGTAGGTTTCCCCTGAGCCACTCTTTCTTCGTTTGAACCGGACCCGAATGACGGAAAGCTATATTCCTTGTTGCTGAGAGACTGAATTCACGGACTCCAGATGTCCTCCTTCTCCTTCCTCCCCTCCTCCTTCTTCTTAGTCTTTCTTTTTCTTCTTCATCTTCTTCTTAATAGCACAGACATTATCAGGTATGTACACAAGGTTTGACCACGTTTTAGTAATGCGTAGGTCAGTCATATCTAAAGTCGAAACCAAAGAGACTCTCTTTTCTGAAATTCTCTCAACATAAACATTGATCATGTATCCATCACTATAATCGTACCACGTGGTCTTAAGCTTTTCAAAGTCGTGCAGGTATAGGACTAGTCCTGGTACCCGCAATGACACCCTCCTTGATGGAACGGAAATTCTTCTTTCCCCTCGCCCCTCACTCCTTCCCTTGTTGTTGTTGTTGTTGATGTTGATGTTGTTGTTGTAGCTCTAGTTGTTGTTTGTTGTTGTTGTTGTTCTTCTTCTTCTCTTCTTCTCCTTCTTCCTTTCCCATTCTTCTTCTTCTTCTTCTTCTTCTTCTTCTTCTTCGTTTTCTTCCTATCCTTTCTATCTCTTCTTCTTCTTCTTCTTCTTCTCTCCTCCTCCTCCTCTTCCTCCCATTTCCTTTCTATCGCCGTCATACCTTGAGCCGCCGTTTTTCATATGAAGTGGAGTGTCCTCCTCTTAGTCTCCGCCACAGACACATAAAGCAGACTTCTTTTGTGGGTTCGGTAGTGAGCATCGGACCGAAGTTCCTCTCTCCGCTTCCCCTGTGTGCTCCCCTGAAGTCTCAGAGAACTGTGGCGCAGCATCGTGAATACCCCGCAAAAAAGTACCCTTCAGTGAAAGAGATGTGATCGGCATAGAAGCGAAAAAGGGGGGGGGAGGGTGGTGTGATTGGGGGGGGGGGGGAGAGGAGGGATAGAGGGGATGGGGAGAAGGCAGGAGGGATTTGGGCCGGGGGGAGGGGGGGGAGAAGGGAACCCCTTGTGTTATTCCAAAGACTTCTGTGTGCTATCTCGAGGACTTTGTGCGTAGGTTATTCAAGACGACCCTCTGTGTGGTCTTACCCACCCCGATGCTCAAACTGTGTCGTGGAATGCTGGTCTTTGTTGTTTTCCAAGACTCAGCCTAATCTCTCTCTCTCTCTCTCTCGCCTCTCTCGTCTCTCTCATCCTCTCTCTCTCCTCTCTCCTCTCTCTCTCTGTTGTGTGTTTGTGGTGTGTGTGTGTGTGTGTGGTGTGTGTTTGTGTGGTGTTCCAAAGACTCTGGGAGTGTGGGATTTTTCCAAACTCATCACTGTAATTGTGTTCCCGTCGTCTTTTTGCTGGCAGCTATGCCATCAGAGTAAGGAAAGTGAGATTGATGAGTTATGAGTACCTGGGTTTGTGTAGGGATACAACAAAGAAATATAGTTTAAAAAAATGTGTGTTTGGGTACAATTTGTTTTGCACGTGTTGCTGTGCGCTTGGGAGTGAAGGAAGCAAGAGAGGCAAAAACATCATGCGCACTTGGCATGAAAATAATGAAAATTAGGTCAAAATACATAGGGTTGTGTTATAGAGAGATGAAGACATACATAAGAGAGAAACAGACAGACAGACAGAACGCACAATGAGAGAGAAGAGAGAGAGAGAAGAGAGAGAGAGAGAGAGAGAGAGAGAGAGAGAGAGAGATAGAGAGAGAGAGATGTTTATAATTATAATCCTCTCTCTCATTCTCTCCTCTCTCTCTTCTCTCTCTCTCTCTCTCTCTCTCTCCTCCTCTCTCTCTCATACCATACCACAGGAACGTGAGGAGGGTGTGATGCATGGAAACGCAGGGGACATTTCTCTTGAACACCTCCCTAACGTGACTGTATCATGCGGGGACCTATAGATCCAACATAAATATACAGCCGAGCAGCCTCCCAACACCCCCCCCCCCCCCCCCCAAAAAAAAAAAAAAAAAAAAAAGGAAGAAGAAATGATCCATTACAAGACCGCACTCACCTTGGCAGCTGTATCGCTTCCTGTATGCAGGTAATTCCTGGAGGGCAGTGAAGGCGGGAGAAGTTCTATTTTTAGCCCGTGAGAGCACGTGACCATGAGGCGGCGAACACAGGACTGTGACTCTATCCTCAATGCCGGAAGACATCTGTTAACAAACAAGAAGAGATCTCGCTTAGCATCATTTTGTTGGAGTAGATGAAAGTGTGCGTTTGAACATGGCTACAAACAGTTTCAAAGAAGCGGTCTTACGTTAAACATACCCACCAAAGAGCGAATGCCATGAACCGCATCCTTTGGATCTCGGTTTGTTTGTTTGTTTGTTGTTTGGCTTCAGTCAAGCAATGTACCCTAAACTTTGAACCTGGTTTTTAATGAAACTGGTAAAACAGATTAGGGGCAGTTTGTTACGCTGGTATGAAAAGGGGTATTCTCTCTCTCTCTCTCTCTCTCTCTCTCCCTTCTCTCTCTCTCCTTCTCTCTCTCCCTCTCTCTCCACTCTCTTCTCTCCTCTCTCTCTCTCTCATCTCAACCTCGTAAAAGAATGACTACAACTCCGAACTGAATGAACACTTTCGTCAATCTCATGTAGCTCTGCCACGTATGTGCCAAGGCGTGTGTGTCCCTTCACATGACCCTTTTCATTTTGTAATGTTGTCTGCCGCTCATCTTTCTTTTCTGTCTTCTGTCTACCCCTTCCGTTTCACTTCCCCCAACAATACCTAGAAGACTGTTAAACTAAGCCCATAGTAAGATCCGTTACATAGCTATGCCATCGCAGTTGTCTTTTCTGTACTATAATCAGCATAGACCATACCAATGATCCGATGTGCTGTTTTGATGGCTTTGAACCACACAGTCGTGGTGAATGATACATGACATCTGATGTTCAGTATCTTGCAAGAACACCTGCATTAGTCATGGCGTGATACTTCCTTTCCAGATCCGATGTGAGGGTCCGTGTCTTGCTGCCTACAGGAGATGGAATACATCGGGAGCTTTGGTTCTCTGTTTCAGTCCAGTGGGATGTGATCTGTTATTGATAAAGATACGATCATCATCTTCAGACGGAAGGCGTGTCATCCACAGAACCGCATGGGTGGTTGCAGGAAGTGCGTTTGGGCTTGGGTGGGGGTGGGGGGTTTTGGGAGGAGGGCAGCAAAAAAAGGGCTGATTCTGATTTGTGGCACACTGCACACACATAACAGAGTACGGGCACAAAGATTTAACCAGGACGTCCAAACAAGCTGTGTGTGTCAATTCCAACTCCTTCCCCACCGTACCCCCCCGCCTCCTGCCATTTCCTAAACATATCCGAAAAAAAGTCTTGAAGTGCTATTAGGGGTACCTGCGAGGGAAGATAGATAGATAGATAGATAGATAGGATAGAAAGATAGATCGATATATAGATAGATAGATAGATAATAGACAACAGGCAAGATAATAAAGTCATGGTATCAAGTCCATAAGTAAAACGTGTAAGAACGATTCACTGCGTTCTCATCTTCCTCCCCTCCTCTCTCACTAAGCAAATTTTTCAGCGACCGTTTTTTAAATTTTTTAAAATAAATTTTTTATATTTTGGTTATCAAAAAATGATTACTCTCCCACCCAACCCTTCTCCCACTGTCACCACAACCTCCCTCCACACCTCTCACCAGCCCCTGCACCTCTTCCGCCACCTTTTTCCCTGCTGCCGTTCAGCAAAATATGGGAAGTGTAATTCAATCGCTGAATCATCCACATCTTCCCCCCGGTCGCAGATCAACGTTTTGGCCCTGAGGAAGGAGACCCCCCCCCCCACTCCCCCACATTCTTATGGCAGTGATAGCTGTTTTTTTCTTCCGGAAAATTTATTCTGAAAAAACAGCAAAAATAAGTATAACATACAACAACAAAAAAAAAAGGTACAACAATTGCCATTGCACTTATCCTGTGGATAACAATGTTGTTTTTTATTTCTTAGGTCCATGTTTTTTCTTAGGTGATAACTGTTTTCCCTGTCGCTTTCCACAGAATCACATTGTTTCCTTTTTTCCTCAAGACGATGAACAATTATAACCCCACCCCCCCCCCCCCCCCCCCCACACACACACACACACATACACACACACTTTGTTTTTCTTTTTTTTAAGAAAAACGCATATCATCCCGAGAAAACAGTGATAAACACGTAAATCAGTTATTTGATTGCTAATTTTTCCCTGACTAGCCCATGCACGCTGCTAACCTTTGATATTACTGCCTGGACGCATGGCTTGGAACAGGGACCATCGGTATAACCCAAGGGATCACTGCCATTTTCCTTATTTTTGCTTTTTTAAACTTTGGGTAATTATTTGTTTCCACCAAGATCAGAAAACAATTCTCTACAGACTGATAACGGCCCCTGCCAAACTGCTGAGCCAACTCATCATAATTAACATTTGCCCCCACAGACGAGTGTCTGTGTGCACTGGATCACAGACCCCAGAACACATCCTCAACACTGGTCCAGCTCATGATGTTCTACTAACGGCGTCAAACCTGACCAAAGGGTGGCAGACTGGCATATGCAAGCTTTGGGGCAGCCGTCAAGCCCTCGAGAAGACTGTGGATTCTATCGTGGTGACAAGTTTGAAGATCTGATGCAACCCAAAGAAGTCGACCTCAGAAGAAGAAGAAAGCTAAATTTTCCCCCCGCAAAAACAAGGACAAAAAACGATTTTCCTCCCCCATTTTTTTTTTAGGACGGAAAAGCGAAAAAAAACGAAAACCGTTTTCATAAGGGAAATCAGGGAAACACATGTAATTCCCAGGAAAACAGGAAATTAAATGTCATCCCAGTAAAAACAAGTTCTGTCTCAGGGTAAACAGCTGAGCATAACAACTGTTTTTCCTCACGTAATACCGTTTTCGCAGAAAAAAAATTTTATAGGGAAACCGCTAGACATCGGACACGAAGCTAACGTTTACTAACCCATCTCTCTCCTCTCTCCCCCCCCCCCCCCCCCTCCCTCCACGTGCCTCTCTCTTCTCCTGGATTAATTAATATACCTCTGTCTTGAACATTTCTGACTGCCGAAAGCTAACGGACTTGGAACACCCCATCACTAAAGAAAAAGAAAAGATGTTCCCGACAGATGGTAACATTTTTTTCTTTCTCTTGTTTTCTTGTAAGATAAATACCTATATAGATGATACACAAAATAATTTTTATTTTACGTGTTTATTTCTTTATTTTCTTTTTAAATTAACAATCCCACACATATCCCCACAAAAAAAACAACAACCCGAATAGAGAGGATGAAAAACTGAGGAGGCGGAGGAGGAGGAGGAGGGAGGGAGAAGGAGGTGGTGGAACAGGGAATATATACGGAGTCCCAATCGTATACAAAACAGAGACTGTAAATGTTTCTTCCGAACGCCTCAGAGGATCAAACGCTGTTTACTTAGGAGGAATCAATACAGCACAATTGAGCTAGAGTGTGCCGGTGCGAATCTCTCTCCTATAACAAACGCGAAAGCCTGTGCCAGGCCAAATCATCGCCTGCAAACACCGGCCAGGCCGAAGAAGATATGTGTGTCCGCGGCCAGCAGCCTGAGGCAATGGGGAAAGGGCGACCACCACCGCATCAGGGGAACCAAACGCCATTCCCGCTCCATGATGATGTTATTACAGGGTGATGCCCGCGTGTCACTCAGTTCCAATTAGACAGACGATGATTCACACACCATCAAATAACACGTGAGCGCGCGCGCGTGATAGGCGCGCGAGGGCACACACACACACACACACAACACAACACACACAACACACACACACACACCAACATCACACACACAACACAGTCAAGCGCGCGCGCGCATGCCAGACAGCACGCAGCACACACACACACACACATCATACACACACACACACACACACACACACACTCACACACACACACACACACACACACAACACCCACACCACACACAACACACCGCACAGCACGGTACTCAACGCACGGCACACACAAACCAGTCGCGTGCACCACAGCTACACACACACACACAACAGTCACAACAGCCACAGACACACACGCACGCGCGCTCGCGGCGCGCGGCGCGCGCACTTACGCACACAAGCGCTGCGTGCACACATACAACACTACACACACACACACACAACAACAAACACACCATCAGACACCACAACACACACACACACACACCACACACACACATGCACGGATAGAACCTCCAGAGCCATTTAGTCTTGCAGCCTCCTTCTCCCACTCCTTTATTTATCTCTGTATCTGGATTCATCTAAACTGGTGTAGGGGTCGAGGCCATCCATATCCTCATCCTTGTGATCTCCCAGTCTATCCCCCACTACTTTCCCGCACTTAAGAGAGAGAGAGAGAGAGAGAGAGGAGAGAGAGAGAGAGAGAGAGAGAGAGAGAGAGAGAGAGAGAGAGAGAGATAGAGCTGAACATAAAAACACACACACAAACACACACACACACACACATCACGTCACACACACACACAACACACACCCACACACAACACACACACACACACACAAACAACACATGCCCGCACACACACATACACACACAACACCACACACAACACACACACACACACACACACACACCACGTACACACATGAAAACCACTCCAACCACTAGAATTATACACCGCTGCATACAGTATAGAGAGAGAGCGAGAAGAGAGAGAGAGAGAGAGAGAGAGAGAGAGAGAGAGCGAGAGAGAGAGAGAGAAGAGAGACAGACAGGAACACAAGCAGATTAGAAAGAAATACAGACAGACAGCAGACAACAGGATGGAGACGAGAGACAGAAGGAGAGAGAGAGAGAGAAGGAGGGAGGAGGGAAGAAGAGAGGAGAGGAGAGAGAGAGAGAGAGAGAGGAGAAGATAAGAGAGAAGAGAGAGAGAGAGAGAGAAGAGAGAGAGAGAGAGAGAAGAAACGCATGCATGTGTGGGCGCACACAAGCACTCACATCACACATGCTTGCACATTCTTCAGAGAGAGAGAGAGAAAAGAGAGAGAGAGA
>CM031598.1:52540988-52543488 GCA_018398815.1 Conus ventricosus | reverse complement strand
AGGAAGGGAAGAGGAATATGAGGATTCCAGAAGCCACACCATTCCCCTTTCCTAACACCTCTCTTTTTTTTTCTGGCACCAATCGAGCAAACAAAAAAGAATCTCAGAGTGGTCCAAAATAATCCTTCTGGTGAAGAAAGTAAATTAACCGAAAAAAAAAGAAAAGAAAAAGAAAACCAACTTCAAAACCTAGTGGGAAAACACGTCACACACCCACACAGTCGCCTTTTACCCATAGCTCTCACTCTCACCCCCCTCCCACCCCCACCCCCTCTCCCCTATCCTCCCATCTTCCTTACCCTATCTCGCACTCAACTTTTGGGCGAGTGCTCTGCCTTCGCTAAACAAATATAAGTTCTGCTACGGGGTCTGCTACAGGTTTTGTCCGAATGTATTTCCGACCGGCAGCGCTGTTGACATATACAGACAAAAAATATAGAACATTCCACCCCGACCCCCTCCACCCTTCCTCTCCTCTCCCCCCCCCCCCCCCCCGTTACCCTCACCATCCACTCCCACTGATCGAAGTGATCATCCCCACAACAGTATGTAGGAAGCCGTGGAGGAGCTACTTGAACGAAACTGATGAAAATGTTAACACCCCCCACCCCTTCCCTTCCCCCTCCCCTCCCCCCTCCCTCCACTTCACCCCTCCCCTCCCGTCCCGACACCCCGCCCCATCTCACCCCCCTCCACCCTCCCTCTTCTTCCTCCCCCTCCCCACCCTTTCTCTATTCTCTCATCATTCCTTCTCTCTCTCCCTCCCTCTCTCTCTCTCTCTCTCTCTCTCTCTCTCTCTCTCTCTCTCTCTCTCTCTCTCTCCTCTCTCTCCGCTCCTTCTTTGGGTCTTCATAGACACAAACTCCTTCGTTCCTTGAGGCGAGTGAAAAGTCTGAATCACGCGATTCCGTTCGGGCGGGAGTGAAAGCCATCCTCTTAAGTCGATTGGGAACCAAACGGTCTTCGTCGTCCGTCCCACCGTTCCCACCCAGTCCATGGACTCAGTTTCTGAACAAATGGGCCTCTGGCTGGCATTGATAAAAGGCCGTTTGCCTCCCCCCCCCCCCCCCCCGAAGGTGGGGAGGGTGGTGGTGGTGTGGGAGGGTGGTGTGGGGGGCGGGGGGCAGGAGGGGTGAGCGCTTTTGTCCGCATCAGAACAGACGGACAAGCAAGGGAGCGCTCTGTTGCTAGCAGACGCTCGCGTCCTGGTGGGACATGTATGTCAGCTATCTCTTTGCAACGTTTTATTATTATTTTTTTTTTACATTTTTTTCCCTTTTTTTCCTTCTTTCCTTCCTTCCTTTCTTTTCTTTCTTTTTCTCTTTTCTTTTCATGTTGTTGTTGTTGTTGTTGTTGTTGTTGTTGTTGTTGTTGTTGTTGTGTGTGTGTGTGTGTGTGTGTGTGTGTGTGTGTGTGTGTGTGTGTGTGTGTGTGTGTGTGTGTGTGTGTGTAGTTCAGCGTTTCAGACCTTTTTTTGTTTTTGTTTATATTTGTCTGTAGGTTTGTAGCTCTGTCTCTGTCTCTGTCTCTGTCTCTCTCTCTCTCTTCTCTCTCTCTCTCTCTCTCTCTCTCTCTCTCTCTGTGTGCAAAAAATGGAAAAGAGGACGAACTTCATTTTGTTTTTTGCTGTTGTAAATTACCCAGTCTAAGAGCGCAATATGTACCGACAAAGTTTTCCAAGGATCCCTGTCAGTTTCGGTTAAGCCTGCTGATGGCATCTCAGAATGAGAGCATAGTAAGAAATTTCTCAATTTATTTATTCAAGGCATTTCAGTTTAGATTAGTCATGACTTCGTGACAGAGTAGTCCATTTAGTTTTTCTTGTGTTCTTTATAATTCTTATGTTGTTGTTATGTTCTCCATACCCCCCCCCCCCCCCTTCATAAGGGGTAATGGTCTTTATATAAGGTAGTAAACCATCTGAGTTCTGAGTTCTCTCTCTGTTCTTCTGTCTTTTTTTTTCCCCTCTTTCCCTTTTTTTGTTGTTTGTCTTTTTATCTTTTGCGCTGTGTTGTCTTCGGTGCCTCTCTCCGTTGGCATCACTCTCATGCCGTTCATTTAGGCTATTTTTTTTTTATACAGAGCCACACCAAATGATGTCCCAACGCAGCCCCCCGCCCCCACCCTCCACCCTCCCACCCCCACCCCCGCCGGCACAGAAGGTAGTCCACAGAAAGCAATCAAGATCAGATCGCCTCGAGGCACCTCTTCAGGGGAAACACTGCGCTGCTGTTGAATCACTTCGGCAGGTGTTCAGTTGTGCTTGATCTGGAGTCAAGATACACCGAACACCACCTACGAACGTTCCCCTTATATACTGATCACATTAATTGGTTCATAGTGGAACTGGGAGGGAGGCTGCGCACAGCAGGTGAAAAGGAAAAAAAAAAACCCAAAAAACCCACCAAACGTGGGCCTGTGTTGTGTCATGCACTCTCCCTGGTAGAAAACAGCTTAGATTTCGTACAGATAAATCAGATATAGAGAACAAGTCATGCTC
>CM031598.1:52530179-52535888 GCA_018398815.1 Conus ventricosus | reverse complement strand
GGCTGCAATATACAATCTGGAGCAGGCATGGAAATGGCAACGGCACATGGACAAGTGGGTGCAAGAGTCTCCATCAAGTGATCGCTCATGCTTTTGGTATCTGCATCCATTGTTGTTCTCCCTGTAATAACTGTTTCTTCTTTTATGGAAGAAATGACGAAACGCGTGACTCCCGGGAAAGATACGTGTTATCCATTTTGTATAGGATACAATTTCTGCTCGTGGGAATAAAATGTTAACAGTTTTTACTGAGGAGAACAGCTATTATGCTGAAAAACGTGATGACTGGATAATCAGTTTATGTGGGTACTTTCCCGAGTAAAATAGTTATTAACTTAGAGGAATACAGTGATAATGATTCCTATGGTTAGCAGGCATGTTTCCTGTTCAGTTGCTTAAAGAATGATAACTATCATCTTAAGAGAAACAGGGAAAGCAGTTGCTACGTGTTTACACGCTAAAATGCTCCTGTGTACGGCCTAAGCCAACCCTTCCCCGCGTCCACATTCCGCTGTTCACCCCCACCTCCCCCCACTCCCATTCCACCTTTGTCTGGAACCAACACTTCTGAAGAATTGTAGCTGGGTAGTCAGAGAGTTGAATGTCAGTGCCATCGTGACGAAATGACTCGATCGGTCATCTTACAATTTTTTTTTAATTCTGTCATATGTGAATTACTTTCCCACCATGTAACATTTTCTGTGTTTGTTCATTTTCTCACCCCAGAATGTTATTATTTAAAAGAATGTGAGTCATTCTATAAACCGAAAGATTACATTTTCTTGTGACACAAGTCAACGAGAAAATGATGTTAGGGGGAGTAATGGTTTCGTTCTTCTTCAACGATCATTTTTGCTTTTGTCTGGAGACATAGAAATGAACTCAGGCGTGATATGTAGAACAAACCTACATGACATGCATGTCAATACTTGCAGCGTGAGACAATAGAGAAATAGTTTACTAGCAGATGAGTGCGGTAGTTTTGATGAAATCACAGTCTCTGGAACATGGCTTTAAGTTGCAGACAGCAATGTTCCATCCGTATGACAAATGTTCATCCATCCATCGGATGTGACATGGCAAGAGATCCACCTTGTGGTGTTGCTACTGAAAACAAAATAACACACTTGTATAAAAATAACATAAAATAACACACTTGTATCAAAATAACATAAAATAACACACTTGTATCAAAATGATGTATTGTAAACCTCGAGTCAACCTACATGTGAGAAGAAGCGTGACATTGCTATTAGAACGGTTACTGGACATTGGTATTGTCGTTTTCAAATGCTCTGATCATGAAGTATATCTGATGAGTGGTTAATGTTGAGGTGAATTAATCTGTTGATGGATGATCGTCTTTTCATTAACTACATTTTAATATGCCCCCCCCCCTCCTCACCTGCTCACTCACTCTCACTCACTCAGGCCCATAACTACAGAAATAGTCGTTGGGCAAACCTGAGGACCGCAGACGCAACCTCCCTTCTCCATCTGTCTTTGTCAGCAGCCGCCGGCAGCAGGTCACGTGTATGGAGTCCGGCCCATTCCTTGATGTTCTCATGCCAGTTCTTCCGCTGTCTTCCTCTTCTTCTTCCGCCCTCGATGGTGCCTTGCATGACTGTTTTGGACAGACTGATGTGTCGAGTGTTGTGCCCAAACCATATCAGCTTGCGTCTCTTCACAGTTGAAAGGAGAGGTTCCTGAGGTCCAGTAAGGTTCTCAATTCTGCTCCGTACATATTTTAATTATATATATATTTTTTGTCTCATCTCCTCAGCTTTCCCCTTTTCTACTTGTTCGTTTTCTCATCTTTATCTTACTATTTTAAACTTGAATTTTCTTTTCAGTGTCATTTTTTCCTCAACATTAAGTCATACCTTTGATGAATGGATTTCATCGTGTGTTATTATTACTTAGATATGTCATCTTCTGGTATTATCGTTAACGGTTATTGATCAGTGACTGCATGCTAATAATGTTTCACCAGCCGTCACATAGAGATCGAAGTCTAATGTGTGAACACACTATAAGCTTTAAGCGTGTTGTTACTCTTTGTCATTATCTATGGGGTTTTTTTTTAAATTTTTTTTTTAATGTTATGTGTACTTCCGTCTGATCACAGATTTACTTCAAGCAAATGACTCCTGAACCGCGAAGAAGAGGGAGAGGCAAAAAAGAAAGAAAGAAAGAAAGAAAGAAAGAAAGAAAGAATGAAAAGAAAGAAAAGAAAGAAAGAAAAAGAAAGAAAGAAAAAAAGAAAGACAGAAAAAAGAAAATCAACACCGGGCAAAAGTCGAAAGAAGAAAACAAGAGTGACTTGGGAGGTACCACCAGGGTAAACCTACCCCCTTCCCCTGCCCCTGACGCCGACCCCCAATCCCATTCCTCTGCCCCCCCCCCCCCCCCCCCACTCCCTGTCCACATCAAGCTTAACAACTAAGTGTTGAGACAACAGCAAGAACTTACTGGATCTGGTCTGGCTGTAAAGGTGAGCATGAGGAGGTAGATGACCGTTTCATGGCTGGCGGCGGGGTAAGGATGAATAATGGATTGTGGATGTCATTTGCCTTCATCGACTTTGGTTTGCTGCTATCTTGTCATTTGATACGATGTGGAATCTGATAGTAGGTGGTCGACACGAGTATCTTCTGTTTTTTTTTTCTTCTTTTGTTTCTGTTTTTTTTCTGATGTCTTTTTCTTTAATGATAATCAGCCAGGGCATTCTCTTTTATTTTCAAAGCGAGCGGTGGCTTTATGAACGAAGACATGCGGTACGAGGATGAAACTGAATGGTGTGTGTGTGTATGTGTGTGCGTGCGTGCGTGCGTGCGTGCGTGTGTGAGAGAAAGAGAGTGAGAGAGAGGTGAGAGAGAGAGAGAGAGAGTAAGAGAGACAGAGAGAGAGAGTGAGAGATAGAGAGAGTGCGTGAGCGAGTGTGTGTGTGTGTGTGTGTGTGTGTGTGTGTGTGTGTGTGTGTGTGTGTGTGTGTGTGTGGTTGTGTGTGTGTGTGTGTATGTGTGTGCGTGCGTGCGTGCGTGCTGCGTGTGTGTACATGTTGTGTGAGTGCGTGCGGTCGTGCGTAGTGCGTGTACGAGAGAGAGAGAGAGAGAGAGAGGAGAGAGGGAGAGAGAGAGAGGAGAAGAGAGAGGAGAGAGAGAGAGAGAGAGAGAGAGAGACGAGAGAGGAGAGAGAGAGAGAGAGGAGGAGCTGAAGGATTTAGCGAGCAAAGCTAATGCGTTGGAGGGTATTTATCGGCGCCATCACTACTAAGACAGTACCTGTCCAGCACTAATAAAATAAATTGGCAGATCGGCAGAATCGTGTGAGGAGACTTTCCCGAGGGTGGTGAGGGGGTGAGGGTGAGGAAGGGGTTGGAGGGGGGGGGGAGGGGGGGGGGAACTGATGAAGGATGAGCTGGGGAGCGGGGGCGGGGAATGGCGATGGGGGTGGGGGTGGGGGTGCTAATGAGGGGGGGGGGGGGGGAGCTGTGTCGCTTGGGCTGGTTAATTGGGCACGTAGTAAACAAGAGTTGGTTCTCAGTTTCTTAAAGAGGCGTGGGTGACGGGAAACGACTCTCTCTCCTTTTCTCTCTCTCCCCTCTCTCCTCTCTCTCTCTCTCTCTCTCTCTCTTTTCTCCTCTCTCTCTCTCTTCTGTATGTGTGGGGTGTGTGTGTGTGTGTGTGGGGTGTGTGTGGTGTGTGGTGTGTGTGTGTGTTGTGTGTTTTGTGTGTGTGCCGTGCGTGCGCGCGCGGGCGCGTGGTGCATGGTGAGCATTGCTTTGGTGCCAGTGCCGTGTGTGTGTGTGTGTGTGTGTGTGTGTGTGGTTGTGTGTGTGTGTGTGTGGTGTGTGTGTGTGTGTGTGTTGGGGTGTGTGTGTGTGTGCGGCCTCTCCCTTCCCAATACACCAGACGGACTGGCATACACATATCACCAAATGTATATTTTATATATATTATATATATATATATAAAATATTATATATTATATATATATTTTATATTATATCAATCTCTCTATATCTGTCTGTCTATTTATCTTTTTGTCTCGTACAATCATATATATATATATATTATATTTTATATATATTATATATATTTATTATATATTTATATATTTTATATTTATATACATATATTAGAGAGATAGAGACAGAAGACAGACAGACAGACAGGGGGGGCGGGGGGGCGGGTGTCATCAAGCTGGCCGCCTTCCAGCAGAGTTGTCACTCTACGAATCTTCACGGTGGTTATAATCAGACATGCGGCCCTCCCTCCTCCCACCTCCCCCCCCCCTTCCACCACTCCCGCCCTACCCAACCCTTCCTTCCTCCCTCAGCTCCTCTCCGCCCTCCCTTCTGTATCCCCTATCACTCTCCCTCCCCCCCCACCCCCCCCCCCCCCACCTACGGACCTCCCCTTTTCCCCATCGCACCACCTGGTCCTCATCGTTGATCTAGTATCTTTGTTCCCCGTACCCCTCCTGGACTTTTGTCAGACATCTTAGTCTTCGATTCAAATGTTATCCCTTTGCCAGAGACGTTCCCCTCCTGGATATTAAGATTCCTGGGGCATGACGGGAAATGAAATTTGCTGAATAAACGGATCCAGAGAAAGAAGAGAAGAAAGAAGAGAAAGAAGAAGAAGAAGAAGAAGAAGAAGAAGAAAAAAGAAGAAGAAAAAGAAGAAGAAGAGGGGAGGGATGGGGTGGGGGAAGGGGGTGGGGGGGTAGGTTGCGGAGAAGTCGAGGGGAAGGGAGGGGAGGGGAGGGGAAAGGAGGGGATGGGGGGAGTGTGCGTACCCCCCGGTTACCCCGATAATGATTGTTTAACATTGTTCCAAGACATACACTGACGGACGCAATCACAAGAAATATGGCAAGATGGAGGATGTACTTTCTTTGGGCAGCGTAAAGCCCAGAGAGAGAGAGAGAGAGAGAGAGAAGAGAGAGAGAGAGAAAAGGAGAAGAAAAGAGGGAGGAGAGAGAGAGAGGAAGAGAGAGAGAGAGGGGAGAGAGGGGAGAGATTCACACAAACGCACTGACACACACAAACCACAACACACACACACACCACACACACACACACACACACACACACACACACACACACACACACACACAACACACACACACCACACCGCGGGGGCGCGCGCGCACGCACGCACGCACGCGCGCGCGCGCGCGCGCGCGCCCACGGGAGAGAAAGAAGGAGAGAGAGAGGAGAGAGAGAGAGAGGACAGACAGACAGACAGACAGACAGACAGGACAGACAGATAGACAGACAGAAGTAGACAGTCAGACAACAGAGTGGAGAGAAGGAGAGAGTGAGAGAGAGAGAGAGAGAGAGAGAGAGGGGAGAGAGGGGAGAGAAGAGAGAGGAGAGAGAGAGAGAGAAGAGAGAGAGAGAGAGAGAGAGGGGAGACAGAGACAGCAGAGAGAAAATACGTCATAAATCATGTTATGGTGTGTGTGTGTGTGTGTGTGTGTGTGTGTGTGTGTGTGTGTGTGTGTGTGTGTGTGTGTGTGTTGTACGTGTGCATGCGGGGCGTGCGTGCGTGCGTGCGTGCGTGCGTGCGGCGTGCGTGCGTGCGCGCGCGCGCGCGCGCGGTGTGTGTGTGTGTGTGTGTGTGTGTGTGTGTTTGGTGTGCGCATGTCTGTACGCGCGTGTGTGTATGTTTGTGCTTTGTGTGTCTGTGTCTGTCTGTC
>CM031598.1:52517679-52520179 GCA_018398815.1 Conus ventricosus | reverse complement strand
TCTGTCTGTCAGCCTGCCTGTCTGCCTTTCTTTCAATTTTCTATCCATTTTTCCTTCTTTTATTTCTGTTTGTATTTCTTTCTTTCTTTCTTTCTTTCTTCCAGTCACTCTCTCTCCTTATTTCGGGATGAGAAAGAAAGAGAGAGAGAGAGAGAGAGAGAGAGAGAGAGAGAGAGAGAGAGAGAGAGAGAGAGAGAGTGTGTGTGTGTGTGTGTGTGTGTTGTGTGTGTGTGTGTGTGTGTGTGTGTGTGTGTGTGTGTGTGTGTGTGTGTGTCGTGCGTGCTCGCGTGTGTGTTTAGCTGTGGCTCCTTCTTCATGCTCTCACTGTTGTTGTTGCTGATGCTGGTCAACCTGGTCTAGAGGTCCACTACGCCGGAGATTAACGCGAAAACCTATGGACATCGTAAATGATATCTGCATAGCCACCGACATGACGAGACAGCAGAATCAGAGTGCACCATTCTGGACTATAAGCGTGTGTTCTGTATTTTATTTGATATAGTAATTTCATTTGGCTGTTGTTTGGAAAATCCCCGTTTGAAGCTGAATCCTCAAATTCGCATGCTGTTGTTTTGATATTCTTTGTTCCTTCGTATAATTATTTCCATGATAATGGTTTTTTTTCTTTCTTCAGTCTGATCTGATCTACGGAGGTGGGTACATGTTTTTCTCCCATCAATTTAGTTTATGTTGCTTCCCTTCCCAACCACATTTCCTCACTACCCCAAATTTCTTCTCCGTCTCTGTCTCTGTCAGTTCCTACATCTGTCGCTGTCTGTCTCTGTCTGCCTCTCTCTCTCTCTCTCTCTCTCTCTCTCTCTCTCTCTCTTCTCTCTCCACCCCTCTCGCTCTCCTCTGGATAACGCGCGCAGAAGATTGAGTCATGCGCCCAGAATTTCGCTAATGCCCATTTTTCTCTCCTACTCTCCCTCTCACCGTCTGTCTGTCTGTCTGTCTGTCTGTCTGTCTGTCTGTCTGTCTGTCTGTCTCTCTCTCTCTCTCTCTCTCTTTTCTCTCTCTCTGTCTCTCTCTCTCTCTCTCTCTCTCTCTCTCTCTCTCTCTCTCTCTCTCTCTCTCTCTCCCCGGCACGCAGTATGTGTCTGCATGTTTCCTTTGAACAGCAGTAGTGACAAAAACAAGCAAAAAGTTGGTTTTTTTTTCACTGAGAGGTCAGCCCCCACCCCTTCCCTTCACTTCCTCCCCCTTTTCTTGCAGCTCACCTTCTCCCCCTCCAGCCTCTTCCCCCCCCCCTCCCATCTTGCCTCTCACCTCCCCACCCCACCCCCACCCCCACCCCAATTCTCATCCTATTCCTCTCTCTACTCTCATCCTTTAACAAGAAGACTGATCAGATTTTTTCTGTGAGAAGTAGACTAAGGTTAGACAACTCCTGCCAATCATTTCGGAGACACCACAGTACTGGCAAAGAAGGGAGGCATTTGCTTTGAACTGGAAAGAAGCAGGTCTCGTCTCAACGCATGGGAGGAATTTGGCTTCCTTCCGAACCTCTTTACTCTCTTCTCTCTCTCTCTCTCTCTCTCTCTCTCTCTCTCTCTCTCTCTCTCTCTCTCTCTCTCTCTCTCTCTCTCTCTCTCTCCCTCTCTCTCTCTCTCTCTCTCTCTCTCTCTCTCTCCTCTCTCTCTCTCTCTCTCTCTCTCTCTCTTCTCCGTTTATCTTCTTTTTTTTTCTTCTTTTCTTTTTCTCCGTTCCTTTTACGCGAGTAAATAGCAATAGTCTGTGGAATAACTAAGTTGTCTGGTGGGTAACTCTTGTCTCTTGTCTGCAATTCTCTTCCCTGTCTTCTGTGAGTCTGATTGTGGTGGGTGGGTGTCTGTCTGCCTTTTCCTGAAAGTGGCAAGTTCTCGGAAGTTTATCAGCACAAGCCAGCTGAACCAGACTCTGAGATGTTTTACACACAATCTAGTTGTCGCGGTTGACTTATCAGTTTGTAGATGTCCAGATTTTGTGGTTTTTTTTTAAATTCTCCTCCCCCTCTCCACTTACCTCAGACCCCATGGCTTGTCGCCAAGCAAAAACAAAACAAAAAACACAAGCAAACAAACAAACAAACAAAAGACCTACAGATCAAACAAATTAGCACCCACACGACAACAACAATGATAGTTAATGAGGAAGACTTGAATTTTTTTTCTTTCCCTTTCTTCCTTCCTGTCTTTCTTGTTTTCTTTTCTTTTCTTTCTTTCCTTCTTTTCTAGTTGTCTTCAATTCACGATTTGGAAGATAATCAAGCTATTTTGACTAAATACTCTCGTTCTCTCTCTCTCTCTCTCATTCTCTCTCTCTCTCTCTCTCTCTCTCTCTCTCTCTCTCTCTCTCTCTCTCTCTCTCTCTTCGTCTCTCTCTCTCTTCTTCTCTCTCTCTCTCTCTCTCTCTCTCTCGTTCTCTCTCTCTCTCTCTCTCTTCTCTCTCTCTCTCTCTCTCTTCTCTCTCTCTCTCTCTCGTTCTCTCTCTCTCTCTGTTTTCACAACTCTCTGGGCCA
>CM031598.1:52512679-52515179 GCA_018398815.1 Conus ventricosus | reverse complement strand
AATTCGTGGTTGATTTCACAAACAAAGCAACACATCTGAAGCATTAACATAATGAAAAGCAAAACCATGCAAATCTGAAGTCTGTCTGTGGGATGCATTTTATTGTACCGTCCCCCTTTACTCCCATACTCATCCCACTCCACCTCCCCCATTTCTTCCTCCCCCCTTCCACCATTATCAGCCATTAACTCCTACCCACACATCTTAAACTCCAATTGAAAGTTGCCTTCAAGTGGATTGTCTCCAACGAAGAAAACCCTCCAATTAGCACTTTAGGGAAAGAAGATGAAAAGACAAGGCAGACAGACAGAGAGCCAGCATTGCTGAATCATGCACTGGGAAGAGCTTTGTCCCTACACTACCCACCCACTCACCCACCACCATAAGAGGTGGGGCTCAGAGGTAACAACTGGCGCAGCGTTCCTCACTGCAAGTGTCCCCGCAGCTCTGCTAAGCCTCCGTGACTACAGACCAGTGAACAGTGAACAAATGGAAATTGTCTGGTGAAGTGTGAGCAAGTTTCGCCCTTTTTTTCCCCAGCTGTCTTCACTAATCCACGTCAAATAAATATCTAGTCTCCAAAGGGACTCAAAGTGTCTGGCTTAGGTGGCTCTGGGTTTTACCGGAAAGGAACACGAAACGTCGGTCAGTTTTCAGAGAAGTGGAACTGACGAAGCAAAAGAGGAAGAAAAAGGGGCGGAGAAGGAAGAAAAGTATAGAAACTCTTTCTCTCTCTCTCTCTCTCTCTCTCTCTCTCTCTCCTCTCTCTGTCTCTCTCTCTCTCTCGGTTCTGCTGCCCACTCCATTCCTCTCGACACACTCCTTATTTTCATTTGCTTCCCACTCATTCCTACCATCGCATCCTCGCACTCCACTAGTAGTGCAAGGTTATAAGATGTAACCAGCTGGTGTGTCGCAATACTAAACTACACTACACTATACTGCACACACACACACACACACACACACACACACACACACACACACACACACACACACACACACACACACACACACACACACACACACACAGACTCATAAAGCAGATAATAAACAGCCCTGTGTGACTTTTAACACATAAATACTAATACCATTACCGATAAAAATAGACCTACCACCTACCACCAACCGCCCCTTACCCCTAAAAATCAAAACAAAAGAAAAAAGAACTGAAGAGAGGAGATTAACAGCAAAACGTATGTTTTTTAAATAGGTTTTTTTTTACGTTATGCCGTAATTTGGTTCGCAAACATATGAAGCTTTCATGGTTACAATTGATCAGATTTCATGTCGTAACACGATCCAATGGTTTCATCCGACTTATTATGAGAGAGAGAGACAGAGAGAGAGAGAGAGAGAGAGAGAGAGAGAGAGAGAGAAGAGAGAGAGAGAGAGAGTTAGAGAGAGAGAGAGCGGGTGAGAGAGAAAGAGAGAGCGGGTGAGAGAGAAAGACAGAGAGAGAGAGTGAGAGAGAGAGAGTGAGAGATAGAGACAGAGAGAGAGTGAGAGACAGAGAGAGTGAGAGAGAGTGAGAGAGAGAGACAAAGTGAGAGTGAGAGAGAGAGAGTGAGAGAGAGAGACAGAGACAGAGACACACACACACACAGAGCGAGAGAGAGAGAAAGAGAGAGAGAGAGAGAGAGAGAGAGAGAGAGAGAGAGAGAGAGAGAGAGAGAGAGAGAGAGAGAGAGAGAGAGAGAAAGAGAGAGAGAGAGAGAGAAAGAGAGAGAGAGAGAGAGAGAGAGAGAGAGAGAGAGAGAGAGAGAGAGAGAGAGAGAGAGAGAGAGAGAGATGAATGGTGAGAATTGGGGAAGGGTCGGAGATGGCTTCAAGGGAAAAGTAAAGTGGAGCGAGCAGGTTACTAATAGTGGTGTGAAGAACCATGTGTCCAAATCTTCTTTCTCCTTCAATGCAGGAAAATCTGAAGGCGGTTGGCTGCAGATAAACCTAAATTCAGAGAGAGAGAGAGAGAGAGAGAGAGAGAGAGAGAGAGAGGCAAGGAGGGATAGGGGGCGGGGGTGAGGGGATGGGGAGGAGGGGAGAGGGTAAGCCGAAGGGACTAGGAAAGTGGCAACAAGCAGGTCGGTATGACAGTAGTAAACAACCATGTTTCACATTACCTTACTCCTGTCTGAAGGGGAACTCTAAACATCGCAGGCTGCAAAAAAAAACACCCTACTTTGAATGGACAAGAGAGAGAGAGAGAGAGAGAGAGAGAGAGAGAGAGAGAGAGAGAGAGAGAGAAAAGAGAGAGAGAGAGAGAGAGAGAGAGAGTATCGATTGTTGACAACTGCCAAATGTAGCAGCATGGCAGGCGAATAAAACAGACATACGGCTCTACCAGACTGAAGTCAATGAGCCTTTGGACGACAGGAGGGATAAAGCGAAGGAAGAGAACACGTAGAAGGAAGAGGGGGAAGAGAGCGAATGAGGGAGGAACAGGATGAACATGAGGATGGAAACAAAAGAATACAAAACTCCCTACTGAGGAAAAGGTCGA
>CM031598.1:52485179-52492679 GCA_018398815.1 Conus ventricosus | reverse complement strand
AGAAGAAGAAGTAGAAGAAAAAAAGAAAGGAGGAAATTATGGAAAGAGGAAGGGAGGGCGTAAGAGAGAAAAGGAGAAAAGATAGAACACTCGCACTTTGTAAAGCTTGCTGCAGACGGGCGCTCGAAAATACAAACGTTTGTCATGATGTGACAGTAGTAAGGGCTATAAACACACTCTCCTTCCCAAGTTTTCTCTGCCTGTCCAAGTCCTCCTCTCTCTCTCTCTCTCTCTCTCTCCTCTCTCTCTCTCTCTCTCTCTCTCTCTCTCTCTCTCTCTCTCTCAAGAAGAAGAAGAAGAAGAAGAAGAAGAAGAAGAAGAAGAAGAAGAAAACGCACAGAATAAGGATGAAGGGCCATGCATATACATAAATGCACGCCTCTGCGACCATTACATAGTTTCAAAATACCGAAGGGAAAGAGAAATATTGAAATATTGTTCTCTCTGTTTCTCTGTCTGTCTGTCTCCCTCCCTCCCTCTGTGTGTGTGTGTGTTGTTGTTGTGTTGTTCTTCAATTTAACGTCTTCCCACTTAACGTGATTACAGACAGTGTGTGTGTGTGTGTGTGTGTGTGTGTGTGTGTGTGTGTGTGTGTGTGGTGTGTGTGTGTGTGTGTATGTGTGGTGTATGTGTGTGTGTGTGTTGTGTGTGTGTGTGTGTGTGTGTGTGGTGTGTGTGTGTGTGTGTGTGTGTGTGTGTGTGAGTGTGTGTGTGTGTGTGTGTGTGTGTGTGTGTGTGTGTGTGTGTGTTGTGTGTGTATGTGGTGTGTGTGTGTGTGTGTGTGCGCGCGTGCATGCGTGCGTGCGTGTGTGTGTGTGTGAGTGTGAGAGAGAGAGAGGGGAGTGTGTGTGTGTGTGTGTGTGTGTGTGTGTTGTGTGTGTGTGTGTGTGTGTGTGCGCGCGCGCGCGCGCGAGCGCGCGCGTGTGCGTGCGCGCATGTGTGTGTGCGCATGTGTGTGTGTGTGTGTGTGTGTGTGTGTGTGTGTGTGTGTGTGTGTGTGTGTGTGTGTGTGTGTGTGTAATTTTGTTTTGTATATGAGGGGTTATTGAAAGTTAAAGATAAATTCCTACTGGACTACGTAATAAATGTGGGCATAAGGAACAAAGAAAAGCATAATTATTTAATATTTTAGGTAATGTCAGTGTGTCGATCTATCATTTGAAATATTAGTACCAGCCTTGTGCACTGTATTCTTTGCTCTTGGACAATCTAGTAATAGGTGACTTACACTAAGAATTTCCCCACATACGCATTTAACATTTTTGCTGTATTTGGTTCGAAGTGAATTCAAGCGCATCCTATGAATTAAGGATACTACCTCTCTAGATATTGGACTTTCGAATTTGTCTAATTGCGTCTTGGGTGAATGTCAGGATTTGGTCGTATACAGTTTTGATAATATTGACTATCTGTGTCTTTCAATAACCTTTTGAAACTGTTAAGAGATGCTTTATTAATCAAGGTATAGCATTCTGATAGGTCTAGCGGAATGTTAAGTGCAGTCGTGCCTTCAATATTTCGAGCTGCTCTCCGAGCAGCTTGATCAACTTTCTCATTTGTTGAGATTCCACAATGTGAGGGCACCCAACAGAACGTCACATTTATTCTTTTCATCGATAGGAGATGTGTCACGTAATTAATTTCTGTAATAGTCTTGCAACGAATTTTGAATTTAAAGACTGTAAGGCAGAAAGAGCTGACTTTGAGTCACTGCACAGTAAAAGTGGACAATTTTCTATGGAAGAATTTAAAACATGCTCAGGGACATCAGAATAGCAACTAATTCTGCAGTAAAAATTGACAAGTGTATGCCAAGATGATATAATTTCTCTACTTTTAATTTTGGTATTAAAAAGCTGCTCCTGTTCTATGGTCATCTAACACTGAGCCATCTGTAAAAATTTGGAGATGGTCCTTATATTGATTTTCCAAATGAGAATTTACATAATATTTAAGAGATATGGTGGATCGTTTTTGTTCAGTTCATTATAGTTTGTGTCATAATTTGCTTTGGTTTGTTTCCATTTGGGAATGGGTGGAATGGATGAGTTGACAGCTATTTTACTTTGGTTAATGTTGGTTTTTTTAAGAAGAGTAGATGTGTATGACTGAATAGATTTAGCTGATTTTATGTCTTTTGCTCTTTTAGCAAAATCTGTCTCTGAATTGAGAGATACTTCATTTGTACAGAAACTTTTCTGTGAAAGGTTCTTTAAAACAAATTTAGAGGCGGACACTTTTCGAAATTCATTCAAAGGTAAGATTCCAATTTCATTATAAGTCCCAATGTTACATGCATGTGTGGGAACTCCAAGAGCAAGTTTTATATGCTTTGCAGTCTACACTTTGTAACTTATTAAGTAGATGTTGTGGAGCACTAAAGAAAACTTCTTGAGCATAAATCAATCTACAGCGCACAAGAGCCGAAGATAGGAGTGTTAAACTCTCTTTATCTTGTCCCCATTTTTGTTTACTTATGATCTTTAGAAAGTTTTAAACTTTTTCTTGCTTTATTCAAAATATATTCAATATGTTGGTTCCATGAGAGTTTTGATGTTAAACATACTCCTAGGAATTTAACAGATTTGACGTATTGTAAGACTGACCCATTCAGGGTAAATTGTGAAGTTTCTCTGGGTCACATCCAGAGTTAAAAAGCATTAGATTGTTTTTTCTGCCGAAGTGTCAATCCATTTTCATGTAAGAAACTACTGATTTGTTTAATTCATGTTGATATTTGATCTTTATGTAATTTTAAGAATCTTAATGGGTTTTTTCTTTTCATAGTGACTTTCATCCACAGACATATGTCGTCAGCAAATTGTACTAAAACTATGTCTTTGGATAAGCCTTTTGTTATATCTGCAATTAGGATATTAAATAAAATTGGAGATAATACTGATCCTTGTGGAAGACCCATTTCCAGTGTTCTAGTGTTGGAATATGTATGCTCTATTCTTGTTTGAATTATTCTACTTTTAAGGAAAGCTTTGACATAGTTATACATGGTTCCATTTACTCCAATAGTTTTAATTTATACAAAAGTCGTTCATGCCATACTTGTTCGTACGCTTTCCTTATGTCAAAGAACGTTGCCAGGATGTTTTTTTCGTCTTGCGAACTGTTGTTTAACATGTGTTGTGAGTTTTTACTAGATGTTCTGTTGCTGATCTGCCTTTCTGAAAACCAGCTTGATTTATAGGGATAATTTGATGTTTGTTACAAAAGTAAAGTAATCTGTTTAGGACAATTCTTTCCATTAGTTTACATGCGTGCGACGTCAGGGCAATTGGGCGGTAGCTGTTTATGTTACTTCGAGGTTTTTCCTGTTTATGTATAGGAACTATGATAGAACGCTTCCATAATGAGGGCAAATTGCCGTCTTCCCAGCATTTTGAATGAATACTGAGATAAAGCGTTTTACATTAGGTGGGACATGACGTAACATTTCATTAGAGATACCGTCTAAACCCACTGATGTTTTTTTGGTGCCCAGATTAGCAAGACATTCTTCTATTTCTTGAATTGTTATGGAGCATTCAGATAGTGTTTATTACAGGGTCTGGATCGTTGTAGACGAACTTTCCTTCTTCTTGCTCTCTGTGCAGTCTATTTTCTGTTGATAAACTATCTATACTGCCATTTTTGGCGAATATGTCAACAAAAGCTTCGGCCTTTTCTAGATTACAAGGGAAATCAGAGTTTGGGAGCTTGACAGACATTATTGGCAAGTTTACTCCATCTTTCATTGTTCTTAACTTTTCCCATACTTTTTGGGCATCTTTATGATTTGATATTTCATTCTTACAAAAGTTAGACCAATATTGCTGTTTTGCTTGTGCTGTGATGTGATTAAAAATGATTTTTTGCTCTTTTTTTCTCAAGAAGCTTTTGAGCGCGCTCTTCTCCTTTGCTTCGTAAATATTCTCTCAGTTTGATGTTTTTCTCTCCTTTTTCCCTTTTTCACATGTCTCATTCCACCAAGCATTACCTGCGCGCTTTTTTGAACTTGATTTGACAGGTTTTATCATAGGTATTGATTGATTCGCAGCAGATAGCATAGCATTCTGAAACTGATCGTATAGGTCATCAATAGATTGAGTATCAAGTTCTTTTGTGTCAACATAGAAGTTTTTAGTGATTCTGTAAATTTACCCCAGTTAGCTAATTTATAATTATATTTTGGGACTTTTTCCATTGTTAAATCTGTTGGTTCAGGCCTAGAAGTTTCAAAGGTAGTAATGATAGCAATATGATCACTATTGAGTGTGTCATCGAGGGTTTGCCAATCACAGAGTGGCGCTAGATCTGGAGATACTAAAGTTAGATCTATTGCACTTGGCTTGTGCTTTGGGTTGTCAGGAATTCGTGTTATTCTCCCGTCATTCAAAAGATATAAGAACGAGTCGACTAGATTTTCTATAAAACGGTTACTAGTAATCGACTGACAATTCTTTTCCCAAAACGGGAATGAGCATTAAAATCTCCAGTTATAAGATATCTATTGCTTTTATCTGGTCTTGTATGTAATGATCGTAACCATTCAGAATTAAACTCGTTAGGTCCCCCGTGGTAGATAGACTGACACAACAGTTAACACGATGTTAGTATTGACCTGAATCCTGACTGCGCAGGAATAGGAGTCAGGTGTGTCTGGTGGAACGGGACTTGCGCAGGGGGTGTAGTTCTCTCCTTCCATGATGTAAATGGCTACGTTGATTTTTTCATCTGTGTTCCCCTGTTGAACAATTGGGGGAAAATAATAACCAGAAAGTTTAGGTAATTTGTTTCTATGTGTGTTTAGGGATTGTAAGGCCAATACATTGTAGTTTTCTTCTGCAAGCTTTTGTACTAATTGGTCAAGGGAGGTTATAATAGATCGACAGTTTCCACTGAAATACCTTAAAGGATCCGTATTTGAACATTAGAAAAATTTCACGTATCAACAGAACTTATTTGTAAGCTAGTGCAAACAATATTGAGATATAGTAAATAACAATAATATATCAATGAATGAAAGTGTCAATGGAAAATGAATGATGATTTTATACTGCAGTTCAAATATTAACGAGAGTTGCGTTCTAGTCACAAGTGGTGCTGGTGTTTTGCAAAGTTCCACTTTCACCAGTCGCCCAGCATGCTGAACCTGTTGCTCCAGGGGCCCAGGTTGTAGAGCAGAGGATCCGGTTAGGGCTGGTAGTACCAGGATGGCTGGTACCGTGATCGTCCGGTCTTCCTGGGTCGGCTCCACAGCAGGTCTCTCACGTGACGCCCGATGTTCCTAGCCAGGACGCTGGCACCACTGTTGGTGGGGTGGAGGCCGTCACGGAGATGCCAGGAGCTCGTGCGCAGGTTATTATGGCTGATCAGGCTGATGTCGCTGTCTTCATTCAGCTCAGATGTCAGGAGGGCGTTGAACAGATCACTCTTGATGTTAAGTTGAGTGTCTGTGACTGGAGCTATTTTGCTGACGATTATTTTGAGACCAGGATTTCTTTCTTAATGCCTCTGATACACTGCACCAGATCTTTACTGCAGTCCGTGGGAGATGTTGACTTTAAATCATTCACTCCGCAGTGAATCAGTAGCGCGTCGTGTTTTTGATATGCTGATTTAAATGTTTGTTGTATATCCTTGATTTTGAACGTTTTCCGAGATTCTGCTTGAAATCCAAAGGAATCTCCAAGTCTCTTGTCATTGACTTTGTTTGTCACGGAATCGTGTATGAAAAGCAGACTTGGCAGACCAGACTCAGTTCTTTCGTCATTCTTTTTTCCTCTAGGCGCAGAATCCTGACGTTTTGCTGTCTCCTTGACGTAATGTTTTTTTTGCGTCACTTTGTTGTTTTTGCTGTGTTCTATTTGTCATTGTATGGTCGTTTCCTTTGACTTGAGGCTTGTTTGTCGGTCTTTTTTGTTGAAGGCCACCCTTCTGCTGCTCCGCGGGCGATGGTACTGCCCCGAGCTGACTGCTTCAGCATATGATGTATAAAACTGGCTGTTCGGCAGTCTGAATGGCAACGCTGATCATCGTCGTCATTTTGTTGTTCTTTACAATCAGGTCATTTTTTTCATTTTGATTTTGTATCGTTTTCTCTAAGTTGCAAATTCGATAGCATAGCGTTTCTATAATGTTTTTCATGTCAGCAATAGTACGTACCAAGCTTTCGCTTGACCGGTTAGCAGGCCTGTGACCGGCAGATCCAAGCGTTCCACAGGTTGTTTGGTCCAGGGTAACAAAACGGTCCTCAGCTCTCGGTTTTCGTTCTCTCTTTTTCTTGGCTGATTTGTTTTTTTCCTTGATCGCTGTTGTCCAAAATCAGGGTGGTCAACGCTGAAGGACTTCGCGTCCAGGGTCTTGTTTTGGAGAACCTGGTCATTTTAAGGAACTTTGGCAAAAAAAGTCAGCAAGCGTGTTGTTTAGCTGTTGACCGTAGCCGCCATCTTGTGTGTGTGTGTGTGGTGTGTGTTTATGGCTGTCTGTATGTGCGTTGTCTGACTGCCTGTAAGTCACTCTTCTCTCTCTCTCTCTCCTCTCTCTCTCTCACTCTCTCTCTCTCTCTCTCTCTCTCTCTCTCTCTCTCTCTGTGTTCTCTTTTTTTGTCTCTCTTCTTCTTCTTCCTCTTCATCTTCTTCTTCGTCGTCTTCTGCTTCTTCTCCTCTTCCTCCTCCTCATTTAAATTCTCCTCCTCCTGCTCCCCTCCCTCCTCCCCCGCGTCTTTTGCAGGGAATGGTGGTGTGGGGAGGAGGATGGCGGTGTAGAGGGGAAGAGGAGGGGGCATTGTGCGTGCAGAAGAGCACCGTTTTGATTCCAGAACGATTGAGAGGCTGGAATCAAATGGATCGCATTACGCCCACCATTCTGACGCCCAGACCATTTTGTTCTCATCCGGGGGACATTTTGGCTGGAGTTAAAGTTTGAACCACGCGGTCGCTGAACCTGATTGTGACTCTGTGACATTTTGGGGTGTGTGGGTTCGATGCAATTTTTCGCTGTTTTTGAACTCGATTTTCAGAGGACAGTTTGTGATCAGATATAGATTCAACAGTGTTGCCGATTCGGTGGCTGTGGCGATGATAGGATAGATATTGCTTGTTGGCTTGCTGGTTTAAATGATCAACAAATGTGCATGCGCGCGGGCGCGCGCGCGCGGGCGTGTGTGTATGTGTGTGTGTGTGTGTGTGTGTGTGTGTGTGTGTGTGTGTGTGTGTGTGTGTGTGTGTTGTGTTGTGCTGTGTTGTGTTGTGTTGTGTGTGTGTGTGTGTGTGTGTGTGTGTGTGTGTGTGTGTATGTGTGTGTGTGTGTGTGTGTGTGTGTGTGTGTGTGTGTACGCGCGCGCGCGTACGCACATGCATGTGTGTGTTGAGTGTGTGTGTGTGTGTGTGTGTGTGTGTGTGTGTGTGTGTGTGTGTGTTGCATTGTGTTGTGTTTCTCTCTCTCTCTCTCTCTCTCTCTCTCTCTCTCTCTCTCTCTCTCTCTCTCTCTCTCTCTCTTTCTCTT
>CM031598.1:52467679-52470179 GCA_018398815.1 Conus ventricosus | reverse complement strand
GTTTTCCTATGTACAGTCAGCGATTGGAAGAAGATTTTGGAAGATTACCCCTCCCAAAAGATCAATATTTCAGATGTTTTTTATGTCTCTCTCTCCCTTTTCCTGTAAAGAACAAGATCATTTTCGTTAATCAAAAATGGATTACACACTGTGAACATTTCTGTGAGATACAGCGAAATTCAATTCTACTCCAGTTTTAAAAAGTGTCCTCTACTAATCTACAGTATTGAGTTTGGTCCATTCTTGATTTAGGTGTTCTGTTTGTTTGCTAGCCATCCAAATCACGTTGTATATAACGGAGAGAGAAGAGAGAGAGGAGAGAGAGAGAGAGAGAGAGAGAGAGAGAGAGAGAGAGAGAGAGCAATAACGTCAGCTCTTATCCGCCCACAGATTAGTCAGACCTATCGCCTTATACACCAGTCCTCACACGCTCGCTACCACTGGCAATAGGCGAGACAGAAAGATGAAAATGTCCACCTCTACAATTGCCACAGACAGAGCCTTGTCTCTTCTCCTCTGCCCTATCCTTACGGATTCTGTAGGTCCCCCAAGGGGAAAACCATGGCAGGAATACCACGAGGCGCGAAGTCTGGGGGCGAAAGAAAGAGGACATGGACGGAAATGAAATAAGCAAAGACGGGAACTAAAGTGAATTGTGATCCATTGTGGAGGTACACCGTCCACGTTTTTTTCTAACTACAGTCAGCGACTGAAAGAAGATTCTGACATCATAGATTACTCCTCCCAAAGCCTGGACTCTTCAGTGGGTTTTTTTTTTTCTTTTTGTCTCTCTATTCCTGTGAACAAAAAATATTTTCATTCTTCAAATATGAAGACGTACCCAAATGAAAAAAACGTTCAAAAACTGGCTGTTTTTTCTTTTTTTTCTTTTACTTTTTTTAAAAGCAAGTTTTATCAAATACACAATTCTTTATCTCAAAGACACAGAACGTAATCTGTGCTTTCAATAGGAGGTTAATCAAGCAGTAAGAAGGGGCCATCATTCAAAGGGAGCGTTCAGCCACTGGACTGGAGGTCATGAGTTCGAACCATCGTGGAGTCGGATTGGTATGGCTTTGAAAAAAGAAAACCCCTCTCTGTCCAACTAGATGTAAACAGGTACCTGACTTAGTTCAGGGAAAGCTAAGGCAGTGGAAATGGAGGAGGGAAAGAAACTTGGTTTCGTGTTGTGTGTGGTGTGTGTGTGTGTGTGTGTGTGTGTGTGTGCGTGTGTGCGTGCATGCGTGCGTGTGTGCGTGTGCGCGTGCGCGCGCGCGCGCGCGGTGTGTGTGTGTGTGTGTGTGTGTGTGCGCGCGCGCGCGCACTAGTCAGAGCACTGACGTTACTATGTATGAAATTAGAAAACAAAGTTTAATTTCTGACATCTAGTCCTTTAAGACATCGTTTCTTTCGTGTTTCGTTGGCGATTATATAATTAAAGCAGACCGAGACTAGGTTGTTTAAAATTTGACTTTTTTTTTATCTCTGTCTTTCCTTTTTAATTTACATTCATTAACAAACGTATCAACCTACATGATTCTCCGAACGGTGCCAACTCTCTTGATATTGGTTGTTAATAAAAGCACCATTCACCATGGAAAGATGGGCGCCGCCTTCCGTAAAGTTGTGCCATCAGACACGGTTGATTTCTAGTAAATCACTCCTTCTACAGCCATTAGGCTATGGGATTTGATTCTTAAAGCTTAAAATTTATTACATTAGACGAGGATCTTTCAGGAGAGATGATATTTAAACTTTAAAGCACTGGCCAAATTTTGACAGATAATGATTATCAGTAATTCATTTCAGTTCTACCCTAGAGTTAGAAAGTGTTTTCTCATTAATAAATAGCCTGTTGAGTTCAGTCCGTTATTGATATTAACTGTTGTATTTGTTTATTAGCCGTCAGAATCAAGTAGTGTGTGGACGTAAATAAGAAGAGAATGTTTTCTTTTTTTCCTGATGTCAAAGTTTTGTTTGTTTTTTCTTTAACGAAGATTGAAATGAGTACACATGCTTCCGTAGCATTATGCAAAGTCATCGCTTTCAATAATTCTATATTTGTATGATAACTGAAGGAAGAAATTAAAACAGAAAGCAGACAGTTGAAAAATTAACTGAAAAACACACATATAAACAGACAGAGAGAGAGAGAGAGAGAGAGAGAGAGAGAGAGAGGACACGTCACAAATTACCTTTAAAACTCCAATTTAGTCGATTCAACAGCTACAGGATTTCCACGGAGCGTTTTGTTTTGACACATGAAGAAAGGTTTGAAAATCAGGCAATTCCCCTGTCACTAATGAAGATGAACTGTTGAGCAATACTGGTTTTCGTGTGTTCGTTTCTTTCTTGGCTATAAACACGCATACCACACCCTTCGTGACATAACCATCGCACCCAGCCCGTTTCTTGCACTCTTTCACCTCCCATCTTCACACACACGCGCGCGCGCGCACGCACGCACACATGCACACACCCACACCCACACCCACACACT
>CM031598.1:52455179-52462679 GCA_018398815.1 Conus ventricosus | reverse complement strand
TTTTTTTTTTAATCTATGTTTTTAGTTTTAGTTTTAGTACATGATTGACTTCAGGGTCTTTTTTTCGTTTAGTTTGGGCATTTTAATGTATATATGGTTCCCCTTTCCGCTTTTGTGCCGCGCTGATGGGTCCTTGCGGTCGGCTGAGCAAACAAAACAACAGTTTGACGACTCTTCAAGTCAGTCACATCCCCAACCGTCCACTGGGAGATATCAAGATCAGGTCGTCAAAGGGCAGCTCACCGTAGGAGACCTTGCAGACTGCATTTTGATTTGCTGGGGTTTTGATTTTGGTTTGGTTTGTTCAGCCATGCCTGAGCGTGATGATTGATTCCCTAAATGTCTTTGCTTTTTGTGAAGGTCTTTGTATAACAGTTTGTTTTCAATTCTTTTCTTGAGAAGTGTTTTTTAAAATTTTTTTAAGGTTTTGTTTCGCAAGAACAAAACAGAGTGCTATTTACAAGCTTCCAGTAATAGCATGCACCTTGAAATGTTGCTGGTTTCTTCATTTTAAACAGGTAAAAAAAAGAAAAGATAAAAAAAAGGAAATTGTGCCCCTGCCTCCCCCTTCTCCCTCTTATCTCTCATTTGTCTAATGTCAATTAGCTTGCTCATTAACGTGGCTATTTCACACAGTTCCGTTCATGTCCAAATGTTCATGTTTTATTGTGTGTCACGTCCCTCAAACTTCGTACGCAAATATCCTTAGAATATGACACTGTAACAAGACGCTGGTAAATGACATATACAACAAAGCCTCCCATACTAAGATGAATTCTAGTCACAAAGTAAATGTGCATCAGATCGAGCACAAATATACACACAATCTGAAATACCAGCCCTGATCACCACACTGTTCGCTTTCCTTTCTGGGTTTTTTCTTTCTTTCAGAAGAAACAGATACAGTCTACCCATCACACTTTTAATAACGAGTATTGAAGTGCTTTATAGAATGACTTTAGCATACTTTTCAAGAATAACTTAGGTCGGAAAAAAAAAACAAAAACAAAAAACAAAGCAACTATACCGCAAAGGAAATGAAACAATAATTATACGGGGTAGGATAAGTACAGAGGAGGAGGGCATGTGGAGAGTGGGACCGGAGGGGGGAGATGAGTGGACGGAGCGAAGGGAGGAGTAAGGGGGCAGTCAGGGAGATCTGGGGGTGGGGGTGGGGGTGGAAGAGGAGGAGAGAAGTACAAAGCCTGAAGGATCTCACTCAGCTTGCCTGAAGGATCTCACTCAGCTTGCCTGAAGGATCTCACTCAGCTTGCCTGAAGGATCTCACTCAGCTTGCCTGAAGGATCTCACTCAGCTTAACGTGTCGACGAGTCACTAGAAGGACAGGGCAAAGTTAGGGTTTAGAGTTAGGTCCCTTGGATATAGACCCGCGCAGATGGTCGCCCCTAAGGGGCCGCCGTCGGCTGCTGGGAGTTCGGGTAATTGGTGTCTTACTAACTAGCTTTCGGTGACTAAGAAGGCGGGCGGGAACCTTGGAACTCCCACTGAGTGGCACACACACACACCACACACACACACACACACACAGAGAGAGAGAGAGAGAGAGAGAGAGAGAGAGAGAGAGAGAGAGAGAGAGAGAGAGAGAGAGAGAGGGAGAGGCTCGTTATCGTTTCTAATTCGGGTGTCTGACTAAAGCAGTTGGCTCTGATCCGCGAAGACAGGAACTTCGGAGACACCATCCAGTTACCATGGAGGGAGAGAGGGAAGAGACAGAGAGATAGGGGGGGGGGGGGATAAGAATGTAAGGATGGGGAGGGAGGAGAAAGAGTGTGAGAAATGCAGAAAGAGAGAGAGAGAGAGAGAGAGAGAGAGAGACAGAGAGAGACAGAGACAGAGACAGAGACGGAGTGACAGAGAGAGAGAGAGAAGGGTTAGTGGTGTGCGGTACGGTGGGGAAGGTCAACAGAAGGATGAAAAACTTAAAGAGAGAGAGAGAGAGAGAGAGAGAGAGAGAGAGAAGAGAGAGAGAGAGAGAGAGAGAGAGCGAGAGAGAGAAAGAGAGAGAGAGAGAGAAAGAGAGAGAGAGAGAGAAAGAGAGAAAAGAGACAGAGAGAGAGGATGGGGTGGCTGAGGGTAGGGGTGGGGCTGGAAGAGAGAGAGAGAGGGGAGGGGAGAGAGAGAGTTGAGAGAGGGGAGAGAGGGGAAAAGAGAAAGGGAAAAGAGAGGGAGGGAAGACTTGTTTTAAAAGAAGGAAAAAAGGGCAATTATTAAAAAAAATAAAAAAAGAAAAAAAAGAAAAAAAGGGAAATTTAAAATAGAAAAAGTTGGGCAAGGAAAGAAAGAAAGACGACGGGAAGAAAAAGAAAAAAAGGGCCGTTAGGAAAAAAAACAACAACAACAAAAAACCGATAGAGAGGATGAAAACGGGAACTCCCTTGAAACTAAACCCCCCCTAAATAAATTCGCCCTCAGCTGGACCATAACTTTGTTAGGGGCGGGGAAATTGGTTCTTTTGTGATGATCAAACCTCACCCCTGCCCAGAGATTTAAAAAGGGAAAGTGGGTTTGGTGAAAGAGGGGTTTGGGGGTGGAGGGCGAAGGGGGCTGGGGATAATAGGGGGGAAGTTAAAGGGTCGGGAAGGTGGGAAATACGGGATGATTTTTAAACTTTTTAAAAAATGACACGTAACTTTCATTCCCACCCCAACACAAAACACACACACACACACACACACACAAAACACCACACACACCACACACACCACACACCACGCCGCGAACAAACAAACCCCGCACCCCACACACCACACACACACCACACACCACCACACAAAACAACTCACACACGCGGCCCCGCACTACACACACACACACAAACCCCCACACACACCACAAACACCCCCACCCACCACCCCACCACCTCCCAAAACACACACACACCACACACACCACACACACACACAAACACGGGAGTGAGAGGAGGAGAGAGGGGGGGAGGGGAAAGGAAGAAAAGGAGAGAGAGGGGGAGGAGAGAGGGGAGAGAGACAGGTGTTTTAAATATATGGATACAGGTTGTTATGTGGGGGGGGGGGGGGGGGGGGGGGGAAGGGGGGACTTCAACATCATGACTTAAACATAGCACATTTTTCTTGGGGTTTTTTTTTTTTTAATTTTTTTACATAAAGGGTTTTTTTATTTTTTCAAAAATTTTGAAAATAAAACCACTGGTGAGATTTCCCTGGGGGTTTTTTCATTTTTTAAAAATATTTTAAAAAACACAAAACTAGTTATAAAAAAGGAAAAGAAAGAGCCAAAGAAGAGAGAGAGGGGGAGAGGAGAAGAGAAAAGGAGGAGGAAAAGGAAAAAGGGAAGAAAAAGAGAGAGGGGGAAAAGAGGAGGGGAGAGAAAGAGAGAGAGAGAGAGAGAAGAGAGGAGAGGAGGAGATTTCAGAAAAAAAAATTCCATTGTCGCCCGTCCATTTCTCTTCTTTTGTTTTCTTCCTGTTATTTCTTCCCCTCCTCGTGTTTCTCCCCCCCTCTCCCCCCAATCTCTCTCTTCTCCCCCTCTTTTTCCCCCTCTCTCTTTTCCCCTTTTTCCCCCCCCTCTCCCCTTCCTCTCCCCCTCCCCCTCTCTTCCTCTTTTCCTCTCCCTCACCCCCCGTTTTTTTGGCCCCCCCTTTCCCCCTTTACCCTTTGGTTTTTTTTATTTTTAAGGGAATTTTGTCCCCCTCTTCCCAAAAGGGTTTAATTTTTTTACAAAAAAAAAAACAAAAAAACCTTTCAGGCCCTTGGGAGAATCTTTATTGCAAAAGAAAAAAGGGGGAAAGGGTAGTAAGGATGGGGAGGGGGGGGGGCGTGTCTAATTTTTTTTTAAAGGGGGCCCCGGGGGAAAAAAAAAAAATTGTTGGGAAAGGGGGGGAGAAGGGGGAGGGAGAAGGAGAGGGGAAAAAGAGGGGGGGTTTGGAAAAAGGGGGGGGAGGAAAAAAGGGGGAAAAAAGGGGGGGAAGGGGGGGGGGAGGGGGGGGGGGGGGGGGGGGGGGGGGAAAAAGGGGGGGGAAGGGGGGGGGTAATTTTTTTTTTCCTGGGGGCCAATTTTTTCCAAAAAGCCCTCTCTTTTTATAATTTTTTTTTTGGAGGGATGGGAACGGGGGAAGGGGGGGAAAAAAAAGGGGTTTGGATTGGGGGGGGGGGGGGGGGGGTGGGGGGGGGGGGGGGAAAAAGTAAAAAAAAGGGGGAGAACCCCCATTTTTTTCTGGGGTTGGACCCCGGGGTTTTTGGCCCACCTTTTTAAACCCAAAAACCACAAACCCCCAAAATTTTTTCCCTTTTTTTTTTTAACCCCAAAAACAGGGCCGTGGTGCAATTTTTTTTTTAAAATCTCTTTTAGGGGGGGGGTTTTTTCCAATTCCCCTTTTCAGCCCCCCCCCCCCCCCCGCCCCCCCCCCTCCCCCCCACCCCCCCCCCCCCACCCCGCCCCCCCGCCACCCCCCCCCCCCCCCCCCCTCCTTTTTTAAAACAAAAACAAAATTCCGGGTTGCCCGCTTTTCACTTTTCCTTCTCAATTTTCCTCCCAACCCTTTTCTTTTAAATCACTCTTCCTCCTTCCTTTTCTCCCCTCTTCTCCCTCCTTCTCTTCCTCTTCCCTTTACTTTAAAACTTTCCTTCCCTTTTTTTTCCTCTTCTTTTTTTTTTTGGCCCCTTTCAAAACCCCGGGAACCTCCCTGTTTTAATAAATTTTGTCTTCGGTTAAATTTTAAAATCCGGGGCCAAGGTGGGGAAAATTTTTTTTTAAATTTTTGGGGGGCCAATGTTCCTTTTATTTTCCCTGCCTTTTCATTAAAAGGCCGGTCCAAGCCCCCCTTTCCCGGGAATTTTTAAAAAAGGGGGTTAAGGGGAAAAGGGCGGTTTCCCCTTTCGCATTTTTTTTTTCCCTTCTTTTTTTTTTTTTGGGTTGTTTTTAAAATTTGGCCCCGGGTTTAAAAAATTTTTTCCTTTGAAAAATTAAAACAAAAAAAGGGGAATTTTTCCATAAATTTAATTTGGGGGGGAAAGTTTCCAATTTTTTTGTCCATTTTTAAAACTGATTTCCCCCCGGTTATTTTTAAAATTTTTTAAAAGGAAAAAAAATAAACTTTCCTCCCCTTTTCTTTTTTTTTTTTCCCTTTTTAGTTTTTTGGGCAATTTTTGTTTTTTGTTTTAAAAAAATTTAAAAAAAATTTTAAAACTGCAAGGGTCAAAAAATTTACGCGTTTTCCCTTTTAAACCAAAATTTTTTTCTCCCTTTTCCCCGTTTGGGTTATTTGCATTTTGGGCCCTCCATTCTTTCCTTCCCCCCCCTTTCTTTTTCCATTTTCCGATTTCCCCTTGCTTCTTTTTGTTCTGGTTTTTTTTTTTGTTGGACTTTTAAAACCAACAAAATTGGGTTCCCCTTTTCCATTTAAACTCCCCCTCTCTCTCCTTTCCTCTCCCCATCTCTCTCCTCTCTCTCCTTTTTCCCCCCTCCCCCTCCCCTCTCTCTCTCTCTCTCTGTTTTGTTTGGTGGTGATGGGGGTTATGATACAAACCCAAAAAAACCCAAAAAAGTAGTCTCACATCCTTATCACGTTTAAAAAAGAAAACCAAACCCCAAAAACAAAAAATGTTTTCCTTGTTATTTTCCCAATCGTCTTTTAATTGATTAATTTTTGTGATGCGAAAAAAACTTAAAAGGGTTTTTAAAAAACAAATCACAAACAAAAATTTGTAAAACTAACCCTTCAAAATTAAAAAGCTCTGCCCTCTGTCTCTGTCCCCTGTTTTTGCCCTGTTTTTTTTTGCCCTGTTTCCCTCCCCCTCTCTCTCTCTCTCTCTCTCTTTTTTCTCTCTCTCTCTTTTTGCCCGGCAAAACGACCACGAACGCACGCACGCACGCACGGCCAAAACACACAAACGCCGCGCGCGCACCGTCCAACAAAACTTCCAAAACTGTACGAACGGATGAATGTATTCAACAAAACCCTTACCCTTGAAAAATTTAAAATCAAACCAACAGCATTGGCAATATATCATTAAAAAATGGGATTTTGGGGAAAAAGTTAAAAGAATGTAGAATATAAAAAAAAACCCAAACAAAAAAAAACAAACCAAAAAAAAATAAAATAAAAAGAAAATAAAAAAAACGGCAACCAGTAAGTTTCGTTAATAAAAACCAGATTTTAATTTGTAAGGGAAACCCAAAAATTTTGAGATAATTAAATCAAAAAAAAAGAAAAAAAAACCCGTGAAATCACGGGAAGTTTTTTCACCTCCTTCGACTTTGTTTTGTACATTATTTATTCCTTCGAAAGGGGGCCCACAGTTTTCTTCGTTTGCCGGGACAAAACAACTGTTTAAATTTTTAACTTAGAATACATGAATAAAACGAAAAAAATTCAAAAAGAACAAAGGGCCCTTAAAACGGGAACCTTTTCCCTTTTTGGGGTTTAAAATTTAATCATTTTTTCTAGTTTTTTTGTTAAATTAGTTTCTGTTTTGGGGGAATAATTTAAAATTAAACAAAACACTTCTTACCCCCTTTATAAACATTTTTAAAAGATTTTGGGCCAAAACGTTAGCCCAATTTAAAAAAAAAAAAAAACCCTGAAACCCTGGCGCGAAAAAAACCCTTTTAAATCAGCAGCCGGGGAAAACTAAAACCCCAACCGGGAAAAATCAAAAAAATCCAATCATATCCAAGTGAAGATGTTGCAGGGAAACTTCCCGTCCAAATTTTTCTTTCTCCCGGAGCGAACCATGCTGGCCTGACAGCAGAACTGAAAAGGAAGAAAAAACCCACCCAGAGAAAAAAACGAGATGTTCAGCTTTTGGCTTTTCCTTCACTGACTCGTATAGATAAAAGCCCTGCAAATTCTTCAAGAAAGAAAATTGTCAGTCATTAAAATTCTGTTGCCCAAAAAGGGGAAAGGGAAAAAGAAAACTGAAATGGGATGGACTTGATATGACAAGATCATGCGGGGAACTTACGAGCCCAAATTCTCTAAAAAATTTAAATTTACCTTGGAAAAAAGAGGCAGGGAAAGAGAGAGAGAAAGAGAGGGGAAAAGGGGGAGGGGGGGAGAGAGAGGGGGAAAAGGAGAAAAAGAAGAGAAAGAGAAAGGAAAGAAGAGAGAGAGAGAGAGAGGGAGGCGGACGGGTTTCATGGCTTTTTTAAGGGGAAAAGAGCTTTGGGTTGCCACTTTTTCCCCAGGCTTGTTTGGAACCATAAAAGGTGGAGACAATCGGTTGCAACTTTTCATCATCAAAAAGTGTCCCCAAAAGCCCTGGGGATTTCGGGAACCGATGACAGGGGACACCTTTTCCACCCCAAAGAATCTTTAACCGGGGTTATTGCTGCTGTTTCTGGGTTGTCAAATTTCTTTCCTGAGGGGATGATCGCCTTCGGGATCGAATGAAATATAATTTTTCGTTTCCACGCACAAAAATAAAGGAAAATAGAAGATTTCACGAGAACTGATTTTTTACCTTGGAATTAGAAATAAATGAATTATCCCCCACCCCTCCG
>CM031598.1:52447679-52450179 GCA_018398815.1 Conus ventricosus | reverse complement strand
CACACACACAATGTAATGAGAACTGCATTGAAAACGTAACACATTTCATGCTGATATGTCCAAGATATCTTTCTTTAAGAACGAAATACATTCCTCACTATTATTATCGTTTTCCTTCTCAAAAAAAATACAATTTTTGATACAAAGACTTAAAGGAAAGTTGGTGTACAAAGTAGCTCTCTATATAAAGAATGTTTAAAATTACGGGAACAACTATGATATCATGCGTGAAAAGAGATCTTTCATGTGTACTTCAAAAGATGATTTGCCTCTTCCTGTTCATATGGGTCAGATGGCCTTGAAAAGACTGAATTAAATTTATTGTTATTGTTATTGTATTATTTGTTGTTACACACACACACACAAACACACACATACACACTTCTATCTATCTATCTATCTATCTATCATCTATCTATCTATCTATCTATCTTTTCTATCTATCTACCCATCTATCTATCTATCTATCGAGAATTTGGCGCACATGTCCAATCCATCTGTCTCCGGAAGCTGATTCCATAAAAGACACTGTAAATGCATGCTGTTGTACCTAAGGGGAAAGCGAGGCCCCGTGACTAACAGGAACATGATAGCCAGTCACGACTTGGGATGAAATGGATTGACATTAAGAAAACGTTGCCCCCCTCTCCAACACCTGTGTGAGCTCCAATGTCTAACAAGAGATGCTCGAGTGTTAAGTTCAAAATTCTAATCATGTATAAAACAAATAGTATTGTTTTCCGCGAAACGGGAAATGGATGAAAATCGACTCTTCAAACACTGCCAAGCGAGTAGAGTCATGTTCTAGGAATGAAATGAAATGGTAGATCCTTGCAAAGATACAACAGAGATGTTTCGTTTCCTTTTCAGAGTAAAAAAACAGGTGCTTAGAAATTGCATTAAATAAGAACTTCACTTTTATTGACCAGCACCATGGCTTTGTGTGTCCGACACTTAAAGGTTTCATGCCGATATTTTCACGGCAGGAGGCAGCAAATCATGGCCAAGAACAACAGTGCCACTCGAAACTGCAGGCAGAGTCTGCTGGGTGGGGCAGATGACTGGGAGTGCACTGCGACCTCCCAGAATGGAAGAGTCACCCAGAGATCATCACAAGAGTGGCATGAGACCAACAAGTAGTCCACTCTAAGTCAACCAAGCACTGATCATGATCGAGCTCACGGGGCCATATGAGAACAGAATGGAGGCAGCTCAAATCTACAAGACTGAAAAGTATGCTGATCTGGCAAACAGCCTGAGGGGAGAAGGCTATCAGGTCAAAGTCCTCACTGCAGAAATTGGAGCTAGGGGATTTGTAGGAACGTCTGCATACAGCCTCATGAAACAGCTCTCTTGCAGGAAGGAAAAAACCAGAGCCCTGAAAGCAATGGGAGAAGCGGCAGAGAGGTGTTCAAGCTGGATCGGTCAAGGAGGAACAAAAGTGAACTTCATAAGGCTTAATTCCCTACAAATATCAGGTGTCCCTGTGGGTCAGTGGTTAAAGCGCGAGTCCCTTAAGTAGAAAATAGCATGTCCAGAGGGTCATGGGTTCGAATCCCCCGCCATGGCTCGTCCCAAATGGGAAAAAAAAAGGGGCAGCAGAGGACATCCGGAGTCCCTGAAAACCCGGGTGTGGCCCAACCCCCCCCAGAGGTCAGGAGATAAGGCCGAAACACTTGCTTGAAGGGGCTTCTCTTCTGAGGACTCTCTGCTGCCACGCTCTCACACGAGTTTTTTTCTACTGAAACACCTTTTTAGCATACTTTCGTTAACTACCAGAAACCTCTTCGCGATGATTCATTTTTTCCTTTTATTGAGTTCCTAAATTTGTGTGTCGGCAGGTTTGTTTTCCCCTACCATCATCGCACTAGTGAATGAATACATCATTCTGTTTTGCTTTTAAAATATTCATTGACATGCATTATTATTGTAGGGTGTATAGTCATTTTTTCGTCTACATTACGCGCTTATATAAAATTCACGCATGTTTGAAGTCATTGTGTTATTGTAGGAGGTAAAAATCTACTCCAACATCTTGTGCAATATGCAGTATAGAGTTCTCTCCCATGTTAAATTTAGATTTTCCTAATTCAGCCTAAGTTAGTATTGTTAATTGAGAATGAACAGGCTACATTAAAAAAGGAGTTTAAAACTGGGGGAAAGGAGAGAGAGAGAGAGAGAAGAGAGAGAGAGAGGAGAGAGAGAGAGAGAGAGAAAAGAGAGAGAGAACAAACAAACTGTGAAAATGACGCTTCGACGCTAAGAAAGATAATGAGGTCGATGACCTCCCGAAGAATGAAGCTAGAGAAAATGAAAGAAAGAAAAATAGTGATGTTGTTTGTTATAGTTGTTTTTTGTCATTGTCGAAGTGTTGTTGTTGGTTTGTTGATTGATGATTATGATGATGATGATGATGATGATGATGATGAGATGAGATGCAGCTGTTGCTGCTGCTGTGCAGCTCTGCGCTGCTGCTGCTGCGCTGCTGCTGTTGACAATG
>CM031598.1:52430179-52445179 GCA_018398815.1 Conus ventricosus | reverse complement strand
AATATCTGGACAAATCATATTTGTGTTTTTGGTGATGAAAATGGTACTGGGACATTCTATCCAGGATACACTTATTTGTTCGTTTCTTCGGGGCTATTATTAACGTTATTATTATTATTGCTGTTGTTATCGCTTGTCGTCATTGTTGTTTCTGTTCTTGCTGTTGTTGTTACATTGTTGTATCATATTTTTAAACAGACTGTCTCGTCTTCTATTCTCCCCTAGCGGCAATAATCCCACGCCGCTCATTCCTGTCACCCCATTAAGAGTTACAGTCAGTATCATCCTGTCACCACCTCGGCTCTAGCAGTCCAAAGGGAGCTATCAATGTAAGGTCGCCTCGGGGCATCCCACCAGAGAGGACGCTGCGCTGCTGCTGTTGTTTATATCCGCGCTTAAGTTTCGTTTTCATGAATACTGAATCTTGGAACCTTGCGCAAGAGAGAGACGCTGCTGGGTAGTATTTTGTTTTCCAGGAAGAGCGAGGGGGAAGGGGATGCAAGGTGGTAGGGGTGGCGGTGGACTTGTGTAGTGGGTGATGGGTGGTGGGGTCTTGCCTCTGTGTGTGTGTGTGTGTGTGTGTGTGTGTGTGTGTGTGTGTGTGTGTGTGTGTGTGTGTGTGTGTGTGCCCGTCTATACGCAAGACATTAAAAACAAAAAGCACAGCCAATCTTAATAGGAGTTTTAGTATCACTTCTTGGACTAGTACGTAGAAGTGACTGAATTTGGAAATCTAAGATTTTCAAGATTAACGTTAACTATGCATAAGACGTTTGATTTTCAATACAAACTGGTAAAAAGGTTCTTTTTTATCTATTAAGCTTTGGAATTTGAAATGTTTTCCTATAGTCTCTACCTTTTCTTTACATAATGCTGTGCTCATAGACATTCATTGTGATAACTATGTGCATCTTTCAAAGCTGCTCTGTTTTGTTTTTGCGTGGTGCACAAACATTTGCAGGCTCGTCATGTGGCGTTGTGCGGTGGTATGTAGAGGTAAATAAAGTTTTGGTTTCAGTTTTATCAACACTGAAAGTTAAGTGCAATGTAAGTCATGAACAGGGAGCTGGGTTTTCAGTACAGACAACAAAATAATACTTTTTCTTTTGAAATCCTGTGTTGCTGATTCGGACAAAGCTTACGCGATGATCATTATTATTCTCATTTATTCCTGTGTGCGTCTTTAGAATTTTTTTCTCTTTATTTTTTCTTCTTCTTCTTGCTTTGTGCAAATATTGTTCACATTCCTGTAAAAAGTATTAAAACGCAAAAACTTCCGTCGCCAAATGGCCGTATAGACAGTAAAGTGTTAGAGATTTAGTATGTCCAGGTTACGGTATTTTGGAAGGGGGGTGGGATGGGGGAGGGTGGTCAACTCCCTCCTTCCGCCGCCTCGGCTTTTTCCGGATTGAGTCAGGTACCCGTGAACTGCTAGGTGAACAGACAGATAACCATAAAAATAACCATAAAAATCCGAACCCACCCGGGAGATTTGAACCCACAACCACATCAGCTCCGCAGCCGGACATTCTAACTGTTTGATAATGGGTCACTCTGACATATATGCAAGTATTGTCAGGCAACAAAGTGCATTGCGAAATAATGGACATAAAAGGGAGGTTACTGGGTGCATTGTTTGAGGGGAAAAACTGTCTGCACGTTAAGTTAAAATAAACAAACACGCAACATACGAAGGATCTGTTCGCGAGATAATTGGAAAAGAGCAGAATGAATCTTTATCAAGGATTACAGGGTTGTTTGTAGGGTTTCTGTTTCGTTCTCTTTCCGATCTGTCTTTTTCTTTCTTTCTTTCTTTCTTCATTTCTTTCTTTCTTTCTTAATTTCTTTTTTCTTTTCTTTCTTTCTTTCTTTCTTTCTTTCCTTTCTCTCTTCTCTTCCATTTTCGTTCTTTCTTTTCTCTTCTTTTCTTTCGGTTCTTTGTTTTCTTTTCTTTTCTTTTCTCTTCTCTTCTTTCTTTCTTTCTTTCTTTCTTTCTTTCTCGTTTCTTTGTTTATTTTGTCTTGTGTTCGCACTCACTGGCATTTCTCTCCACTCCGCTCCTTTCAGCCTTTCCCCTCACTGACAAGCACACACGGCTCCTCCTGTCGCAGGGCCAACCATTCTGGCGGTCCCTGCGGTGAGAGAGAGAGAGAGAGAGAGAGGGTAGAGTTGTCGCCCCTCTTACAGCGCTATTACAACGCTCTTCATCTGCATACCAGCGGCGAATGCGCCGTTCCAATGAGCAGAAGAGGAGACAACAGGACAATTCTTGTCCCCTCGCTGGAGGTGGTCAGAATCCCGATCGTTTTATCTACCAATCAGGGAGGGGAGGGGGGGGGGGGGGTTGAGGGAAAGAAGGGGCAGGGTGGCGGCGGTGATGGTGGAGGGAGGGATGGGTCGGAGCAGGGGGGGGGAGGGGGAAGGGGGACGGGAAGGAGGGATGGAGAGGGGAGGACAGGAGGAGGAGGATGGGGATTTGGATTCTGTCTTGGAAGGCCCTGTGTTGTTTTATTGCGCAACGTTCTGCGTCTTGTCGATCAGTTTGAAGGAAGCTTTAAAAGGGCAGTCCTCAAGGGAGACAATCATATCCTACTGTTTCACCCAGCCAATTTGTCCAACCCCCTCCCCCCCTTTCCCCATCCACACCCCTTCTGCCTCCCCATCTCCCTTATCCTGTCATCTTACTCAACTTTTCCTGCAGCCATGAATCCACCCTGTGGTCAATCATCTTCACCTTGACTTTTGAGCAAGAGTAAAAAGTTTCTTCCTCTGACTTAAGATGAAAGAAAAAGAAAAGTTTGAGGCTGGGATTACGCTTTTTTTCATGTTGGAAGCATGAGTAAATTCGGTAGCAATGCAATAAATGGCTTTAATTAAGACATTTATTGCAATGACCCGACATGTTATGAGAATTAAGGATGTAAAATCAAATTGTGAAACATATTATTTACTACCGTGTTTAACCTGTTGTTGCAAAGATTTCAGGTAATGTGTATTACTATTGTTTGTTCAGTTCCTGCTGCACTTGTGGTGAAGTTCGAGAACGACTATACTACAACTGCCACTAATGCTACTGTTGCTGCTCTGTTGCTGCTGCTACTACCACCACTACTACCACTACTACTACTGGTACTGCTGCTGCTGCTGCCGCTGCTGCTGCTGCTGCTACAACAACAACATTACCTACAACAACAATAATAAACAGATAAATGATTATGATTTCTCAAACGGGTAACACCATGAAAAAGCCCTGCTCTAAACAAAAGCCTGAAGCATGCACATTCTGAAGGCAACACACACACACACACACACACACACACACACACACATACACACACACACACACACACACACGCGCGCGCGCCACCGCACGAGCGCTCGCGCGCACGCACGAACGCACACACACCACACACACACACACACACACACACACACACACACACACACACACACACACACACACGCATACACACACATTTCTGACAAAATAAATCGACATTGATAGACAAATATACACACAATCGCATGTCGAAAGCATACATTAAGAGAGAGAGAGAGGAGAGAGAGAGAGAGAGAGAGAGAGAGAGAGAGAGAGATCATCACTGTGAAGTTAATGCCAGATAATAAACTGTGGGTGATTCGACTGTGAAGTCAGTTCCGGGACTAATCAGCACAAAAAGCCAGACAAATATTGAATTGTCGCCCTTGAACAAAGAAGAGAGAGAGAGAGAGAGAGAGAGAGAGAGAGAGAGAGAGAGAGAGAGAGAGAGAGAGAGAGAGAGAGAGAGACACACACACACAGAGGTCAAACGCGATCGCCCGGATCTTCCATTTGGAAGCACGAAAGCTCATCGCGATCTTCTCTTATTGGCCAGCCTGATGGAAAGAGAGGGCTTCCTGGCTGCACACTAAAAATTTGGGCTCTCCTAGGCCTTGCTCAAGAAATCGAGTATTTATAGACTAGCACACTCTGAGAATATTCATTGTGTCTGAAAGTTCATTCTCCTTCTTTTCTTTCGTATGTCCATCAAGATACATGGTTGGTGGTTCCAAGCAGACAGACTAAAAATGAAAGGAATATGATTATTCGTGCTTGACTAGCTGGTGCAAAGATTGGGTCACAGGGAGCGAGCGCGGAGGCCTGAAACGTAACATCAGCTGACGGATTGCTCATTAATTTCTAGACTGTGAATGATGTCATCGACTGAAATCCTTGAAATACACTTGTACTATTATCAATGTCATATAAATTTGCGGTTTCAGATTTATACGACGCCTCAAAACGTTTACATGTATGATACAGCGATTCGGGGCAACTTCCTCATTGCGGCGTGTGATCGACCTGCTGCGTGCAGTTTTCTAGCCAGGGTCGAACGAAACCAGGCACCAAATGTCACCAGCGCTGCATAATCCACCCCAACCCTAGCAGGAGAGGATGACTTGTCACTTAACTCCTGCTGGTGTCCATCCTCTCTTCAACCCGACCGCGCTCGATTGACATGGCCGGTGGGCTTGCCGATATTGGTTCGCCATCCCGACATGCTCGTGATGGTTGCATGCCATCGCTCCGGTTGCTCGACAGCTGCTAAGTAATCTCTCTCTCTCTCCTTCTCTCTCATCTCTCTCTCTCTCTCTGTGGTCAGCCGACTCTTTAGTGGGAAGCGGAAAGGGGTGGTGGTGGTGGTGGTGGTGGTTGTGAGGGATTTGGGGGTGGAGCGGTGGATGGTTAGTCCGGATGCCATTTCAGTCTCTTCATACTTGCACGCACGCATTAGTGTACACGTGCCCACGCACCACGAGTGTTTTCCACGTGAGTGATTTCTTTCGTGACTGCGTGGGTTAGATCCGTTATCAACTGACCTTTTCTTTTCAGTATATATGGTCAGAGCTTACTGGCAGTAACATAACACAAGACACACAGGCGTTCTTGTCTGTACTTCAGTTACACACACTCACACACACACCCATATACCCCCCCCCTCCCCCCTCCCCCCACAGCCCCACCCACCAACCCACACATACACACACGACCACACACACACACACACACACACACACACACACACACAGAGTCAGACAGACATACAGATAGACACAAACACACACAGTCCCCCCCTCCCCCCCCACACACACACACACTGTACAGACATATACCTTACGAAAGCATAAATTAGACATACAAGCACATGAGAAAAGAAATATACAAAGAAGCCACAATATAAAATAGACATGCGAAGTGGAGTGAGTTATAATTTTCATTTAGCACACAACGCAAAACGGACAAGTGAATTTTCCGGCAAACATGTCTGCCTCGTATGTCATAAGTGAGAGACATGACACAAAACAGAACTTGGATGGTTGTTGACAGAAGATTGCAAAGAAACACACACACATACAGACAGGACGACAGACAGACAGACAGACACCCACGGGCGCATGTACAGATACGCATACTCATGTACGCACGTATGGACACACACACACACACACACACACACACAAAACACACACACACACACACCACACACACACACACTCTGTCTCTCTCTCTCTCTCTCTCACTCTCACACATACACAACAAAACACACACACACACATACACACACACACACACACACACACACACAAACTCGCGCGCGCACATGAAAAAGAGAGAGAGAGAGAGAGAGAGAGAGAGAGAGAGAGAGAGAGAGAGAGAGAGAGAGAGAGGGTGGCAGTTAAACAGAATAAAGAGACAACGAGCCAAACAGAGTAAACCTCACACCGAAAAACCAGATCTCTGACTGATTTTGCACGCTTGATAACGCTTCTGTCGTTTTTCAGTGGCTGACTCGGCAACAGGTCTATGTCGCCAGTATTGTGTTTCAATCACAAGGCAGTTTTCAGAACAGGAACAAAGCACGTAACCCGACATCTATATCAATATTAATGAACAAAAAAGTCAGCGCAGAGGTAGCAGACACAACGCGAAGGTTAAACAATGCAGTTCCTGATTCAGCGGTTTTCTATGTTAAATCCACTACCTTTTCAGCACGCACAAGATCAATACAGTTTTAAAAGGCGAAAGGTCAAAGAAGAAATCGTTTCGAATTCTGTTCAGTCATGTCTTTTTTTCCTTCTTTTTGTTCCGGTACACACAAAAAAGAAGCAAAAACAACAACAACAAAGTAACAACAAAAACATCCAGCCACGTCATCTGATTGGTTACGAGCCCGTTGCATACTCACGCTCCTGCGTAATGGCGAGCGAGGCGGGTGAGTGCAGTGTTTACCATCAAGTCTAAACAGGGCAGCAAAAGGTCACCGTTGCATATTGCACAACCCTAGGGAGGACGGACGTGTCACTCAGCTGCTGATGTCTCCATCTCTCTTCTCCCTGTCATCTGCAGCTATGTGCAGCGGTTCATTGTTAGTGCCGGTCGAGCGTTTTGTATGGGAGATTCACTGCTTTCAAATACTCTCCGTGATAATTGGGTTAATGTCGAACAGGGTGGATTAGCAGGGCGGGTGCAGTGACATACATCTCCTTACCCCACCTCCCACCTCAACCCTCCCCCCCCCCACACACACACACTCACACCGATCTTCCCACAAACACACACATCAGCCCCACACCCACCCACCCACCCACGCACCAATATACATCCACGCCCTCTGTTTTCTATATGAGCATATTGTACATTCCGAAGATGCAAATTGTCACTTTTCGGATTTGGGTAAATTGTCATTTCAAGTCACTCTTTTTGTGACTCTGCTGTGAAAAGACACGAATTCTGTGGATTGCTTTGGAAAATGCTCTTTAAACATTTTCCATAGAAACTCTCCCTGAGAGCACTCGGAAATCTGTGAGTTTTCATGGTTTGTAGCAATGATGTCTTCTAGAGGTTTATTTCGGGAACTGGCAGTCTGATATGTGAATGGATTGTTGTGTTGAAATGGAAATCTTGAAAATAGAATTAGGAAGTATAAGAGTTACTGTTAAAATGACAAAAAGCCATGAAGCGAGACTCGTTTGCGATAGAGGTTTACAAACAGACCTTCTGGCCGGTGTCGGCGGAAAATAACACTGCGGGAAAAAAACACTACAGGAGTGTTATTTTCCAGGAAAAAATGACTACGCCCAGGAAATTAACACTACCCCAGGAAAAAAAGACTGCTCTAGTTTTCTTTCAATTAATTCTTTTAATTCTTCCATGATTAAAATTCTTTAAAATTCTTTAAGAACACGTTTAACACTCGCATGAAACAACCCTTTCGAAGTGCCCACAGAGGTTCAAATAAATTTTCTCTTGGCTTTCAGCTCTGCCAAGGGTGTGTGATCGAGCCACCTTCTCTCATCTCCACTTTGAGTATACACGCTGAGATTCCGAGATTGCAGTGTTTCTTTTCTAGGAAAAATACACTCCCAGTGTTTTTTTCCTGGAAGTCTTTTTTGCCTCCTACACCGGGAGACATGTTGGACGAAAGGGCATTTTTAAGACATAACACTTTCGTTCCTTTTAAGCCCTTTGATTTCTATATTTGCCTCTCACTGTTCAATACTCTTGCAAGTCTATGTCAGTCTATGTAAATGACCCCCAACATAACAGTTATGGCCGATAGGCATATTGATAAGCTCAGTTTGACATATGCCGTACACACAATTAATCTCTTCAATGCCGTAGCTGAATGCTATTTGCAAATCTATTGAACAAATGTTGATCAAAAGGTTTCAAGTGGATATCAACTCTTCATTATACTTACTTACTTACTTACTTACTTAGATGCTCCCGCGCCTTGCGACACATGAGGCAGTCAGGCGCTGCACTGTGCACAGTCCTCAGCCAGTCTGCTAGTGTCACTCCATCCTCTGTCAACGAGTCGGAGGTCTCTCTCCACTGTCTGTCGCCAGCTCATCCTGGGTCGTCCTCTTTTTCTCTGGCCTGCTGGGGTCCATTTAATGGCCTGGTTTGCAGGTCTTGAAGATGGTAATCTCAAGACAAGACCCAGGTAGTGGAGGCGCCATCCGCAGACGATGGTTAGCATGGGGAGCTGCTTGGACCTCTCCCTGAGGTCTTCATTTGGTATGAAGTCTGACCATTTGATGCCCAAGATCTTACGTAGGCACTTAGTATCAAAAACGTCGAGTTTCTTCATCATCTTCATCGCACGAGAAAAAAAAACAAATTCTACAGAAAACAAGACAGAATATGTTTGTGATATTAGTCATTGTCGGAGGCAAAGACATGTTTGACGTTATATTCATTATTTTGACAGAATTCAACACAAGTTGTTTGGACGGTGTCCCATTTTCACTATTCGTAAATCTTTTCACATCCAAAGGATATTTAGCCGCGGAGTGATTAACAACAGCAATAATTTTTTTCTGGCTGTCAGTGCCTTCTTTTCTAAGCATTTCCTCTCGCGCATGCGCAAGTCATGTGATGACTAGTTGTAGCGGTATATCAGCGATCAAAGCAAAAATAGAACGAAAAAAAAAAACAGAAAAAGAAAGCAAAAAGCCTTTTGACCATTTTGCTGTATAGTATATTTTAAGCCGATAAAAAAAAAAACTTTAATTTTTCGTGAAGAAAACAAGTACTTTCGCGAAGACAATAATAATTTAGACTTTTCGAAATACTCAGTCTGCCATAGCTTTCGGAAGTTCATTTCCAGCTGCGTCGTGCATTTTCGCCGTTTCCTGTCCTCGCATGGTGGGTCAGATTGTTCAACGACAGCTACTTACTAAGGATCGTGTCATAGCGGTCAGCTCTTCGTGTGGGAGCTAATGGAGAGAGAGAGAGAGAGAGAGAGATGAGAGAGAGAGAGAGAGAGAGAGAGAGAGAGAGAGAGAGAGAGAGAGAGAGAGAAGAGAGCGAAGGAGCGAGAGTGAGAGAGAGAGAGAGCGAAGGAGCGAGAGAGCGAGAGCGAGAGAGAGAAAGAGAGAGAGAGAGAGTGAGAGAGAGAGCGAAGGAGCGAGAGAGAGAGAGAGAGAGAGAGAGAGAGAGAGGAGAGAGAGAGAGAGAGAGAGAGGAGACACACACACACACACACACACACACACACACACACACACACACGCACACACGCACGCACGCACGCACGCACGCACGCACGCACGCACGCACGCACACACACACACACACACACACACACACACGCACGCACGCACGCACGCACGCACGCACGCACGCACGCACGCACGCACGCACGCACGCACGCACGCACACACACCACACACACACACACACACACACACACACACACACACACACACAGACAAATTGCTCCACGGGCTCATGTTGAGGCTTCGTGGTCGAGAATAATGAACATTTAGAGGAAAATTGAAAAATTGAATTTGAAAAGGACTCCCATGCGGCTCCCTGAAACCAGCCCCCCCCCCTTCCAAAACCCCTCTCCTGCCTAATCTCTCCACATTTTCTGCCCCACCCTCCAACCCTTCTACACTTTCTAACCCCCCCCCCCCCCCCCATCTTGGAAAGGAAATCGTCTAGAACATAATGGCTTGCTCCCTATTGTTGGTTTTCTTAGCCTTGAAAAGGCGGGCCCCGTCCCTTTTACATTTAGACCTGAAAACTCATCTTTCTTACTGGGCTGCTTTTATGGATGCTCTCTCTCTCTCTCTCTCTCTCGCTCCTCTCTCTCTCTCTCTCTCTCTCTCTCTCTCTCTCTCTCTCTCTCTCTCTCTCTCTCTCTCTCTCCTCTCTCTCTCTTCTGTGAGTGCCTGGTATTTGAAATGGCGCTGAGCATGAAATGGATTCGCATCATGAAGCCCGTCTCTTTTTCGATGGCTCTTTGAAGAGAAGCTGAAAGAAAAAAAAAAAGGAAGAAAGGCTGGCTGAAGGAAAAGGGCGAAGAAGTGAGGAAGGGGATGGGGGAAGAGGGAGGGGGGGGGGGAGGGAATTCTCGCGATCTGAAGGATGATTGATTTCCGTGGGTAAAAGAAGGGGGGAAGGGGGGGGGGGGCACTCTCTGTAAATGCGCTAAGTGGTCTAGAGTGGCGCCGCCTAACTCCTCCCTTTTGGACGGCGGCGAAGAGTTTGCCCGCCAAAAACCCAGCTCTTAGATCTCCTAGGACAAGGACAGGAAGACCATCATATCGCACTGTTGTCCTTAGACCATTTGTGAGCAGTCGTGAGCACACCACGCAGGCAGACAACCGTCTTCGGTCATGTTTAGACTGGTCAAATATGCCATGAAAATCGGACAGAACAAGGAACCAGTGTATGGGGTCATTCAGTTAGCAGTTAAAAGAGAGAATTATTGGTTTCAGGACTGTAGGAACGGAGAGGATGGCGAGAAGGGAGTGGGAAGGGGGGGGGGGGGGGGGTTAGGGGGCTCTTGGGTATGTGCGTGGATGGGCGGAGAGTATGTGTAATGTTTAAGTTCACTGAGAACCGCTGATTTTATGGAAATCACAGATGAAACGTTTGACCTTGTGGTGCACCCACGACCTAATATTTCACATTACGAAGATTTTTTTTTCTTCTTCCAAACCATAACGTACAGATTGAATATATGGGCAGAACTCCTCTCTCGAACTCTCTCTCTCTCTCTCTCTCTCTCTCTCTCCTCTCTCTCTCTCTCTCTTGAGCCACCTTTGGTAACAACATTTTTGCGCGTTTCCTTCTTTTATTTTTAATAGAAGTGTCCGTTCTGAGTCTGATTTACTATTAGCTGGCAGGCATCCTTTATGCATTATGAATGGAGCGAGGTATCGTGACTGATCCTGTGCCAACACAATGTCGCATTTTGGGAGGGATAACAAATAAATCTCAACACGTATTCCACTGTACGAGTGATAACTTTGAAAAGACAAGTCACAATGGAAGAGTCACTCTTGTTTTGACAGACCCATTCATTGAACGCATGGTACTGAATAAATAAGGAGTCAATTTGTGAAAGAACGGACCGATTCATTACGCATGGCTGGATCCGTCAATTTCGAAGGATATAACCATAGACGTTGGGATGATTTGTCAATATGCCCTTTGATAATCCGACCACTTTTCTGGTGTGCTTGAGGGGACAGGATGTAAATGTGAACGGGGTGAGGGTGGAGCGGCATGGAGACTAATGTATACTTGATGGACAGAACGTGGAACTATGATCTTGCATGGATAAAACCAGCAAATGTGCAGTCTTATTCAGACCCGATGCTTGCAGGTGTGATCACAATAGAATCGTTGATTTGTATTAGAAGCATTCACGTGAAGACGGAGACACTGGGTTGTCATCAGACTTACCTATTTGGGACAGAATTGTCGACGTAAACAGACTGTTAATTATGAAACAAAAGTGAAAAATGTAAGAAAAAGAAAAAAAGTGTGGATAGGGACTATAGAGAGCACAAATTTCCACCAAGCACATTTTTTCGCAGGGGAGAAAATCACAAGTATGGGCTGAAAAAGCTACTTCTCAGTTAGTAGTAATGGACTGAATAAGTTACTTACCGTATGCTTTCTTTTTTTTTTCAAATAGTGTGGGAAAGTATCGAAATGTCAATGTATACCACCTCAAAGTTTTAATGTTCCATGAAAATAGATCACTTCACTGATAACCATCAATTCTTCAATAGAAACCTCACAATGTTCACATGCAATGAAACTTGGTAATAATCTGGCTCAACATATCTTGTATCTACCTTTGGATCTGAAACCGTAAGTTTCGTCCTAAAGCCATTTTCCATGTTGTTGTTTTTTCTCAACAAAATTCCTTTAATCATTGGAGCAGTGTTTGCGCAATCTTGGTGACTGATAGAGCAATAAAGAAGAGATGTTTGTGAAAACATAATTCTTATTGTTGAATAACAATTACTGTCAACAGACCAGAGTAATTAAGACGAAATCCGATTACCATAGTACAGACGAAGCATCCTTTGTGCCCACGTCTCTTGTGCCACGTCTCTATAAAGTGTTAGGTTAGGTTAGGTTAGGGATAGGGATAGGTTAGGGTTAGGATAGGGTTAGGATAGGGTTAGGGTTAGGGTTAGGGTTAGGTTAGGGTTAGGATAGGGTTAGGGTTAGGGTTAGGGTTAGGGTTAGGGATAGGGTTAGGGTTAGGGTTTAGGGTTAGGGATAGGGTTAGGGATAGGTTAGGTTAGGGTTAGACGTGGGCACAAAAAGACGTGGGCACAAAGAGACGTGGGCTCAAAGATACGTCTGGGCACAAAGAGACTGGGCACAAAGATACGTCTGTGGCACAAAGAGGGGCACAAAGACGTTCCGATACAGACACTGGTGTGGGGCAGAATGGGGAAATATCAGACCAAACGTCAAGTTTCGTACAAACCGTATTGATATATTTTTTTTACTCAGTACTGATGTGCTGTTACAGTTCTCGTCAATGTTGAATGGCATCTATAAATTTTGTCAACAAGAACAGAGCTGTTCCTCCAGCTTTTTCTTTCAACGTCATTTGCGATTTATAACGACATCTTGGATCCAATCGGCGATTCGTTTTGTCAGCTATAGCAGTGTGATCTGAAGAATTCAAACGGTGGTCTCAAATGCAGGTGCTCAGTTCTGCAGTCTCAGAAGACTTGAAAGCATTCATGAAAGCAAAGAGAGAGTTAAGAAAGAGACAAGGGAAGACAGGTCCAATGTTTTGTAACTATGAGATAACCTACCGGGAATATCTAACTTCTTTAGTTTTCTTCCACTATCCACTTGTGCAATAGTTGCTATGTAACGGTAATGCTATAAATGATAAATAGTACCATCACTATTAATCAACTACTTAAAGAACTGAATCGTAAATACAATACCACGCAATAAAGCTGCTCTAAGTCCGGCAAAACCAGCTCTTGAAAGAAAATAATAAAAAGAACACTTCTTCCCCAAAGCACTCTTCATGCCATTCCGCCTCACCCCCTTTCAACCCCCTCCCCCCCCCTTTCGGCATCCTCTCACCCTCACCTTTGTCGGAGGACACAATTAGAAAGCTACGAAGCAATTACTTCTCCAACAGAGAAGAGGTACTACGTTATTCTACTGGCGCAGCGTGAAAAAAAACACACCTCACCCATGTTTACTAGGCACACCAAATACACCCCTGATCACCCAGCCTCCCGCCAATCCCCGGGTACCCCAACGCTCCAATGACTTCCTTGGACTCTGGCTAATAGAGACTTCTGGTCTAACTGACCGTGAACACAGCGACGCTGGGGAAAATGTCACAGGAAAAAATATTACAGCCACTAGCACTCGCAGAAGAAACGCAGGCACTTCGTTTTCTCTCACTCCTGTGCGAGCCAAGAGAAGCAGGAAAAAGGCCTTAGTCAGGTAAGAAATGTATCAATAATGTTGTGGGTGCCAGACCGAATGTGATTAGTGTGGCGGTCGTGAGTCGAGATGGATGTTGGGAAAGGAAGAAGGGGAGTTGGGGGAAAGGAGGGGGGACGTGGGGAGGTGGGGGGGGGGGGGGGGGGGGGGGGGGCAGGAGGGAGAGGAACTGCGACTCGGCTAATTGATGAACTTGTTAGATGCTGTTCACGCTGAGTTGATTTTCTGATGAATGTGTCGGTTGGATGGTGGCTGTTCTTTAGGAAGTTTTCTTCTTTTCTTTTTTTTTTCGCTCTCCGTTTCTCACCTTCTCCCACCACACGCAATGTTTCAGGTGGGCAGAACAGCAATCATAACACGTGCATTTCCACGAAAGAAAAGTTTGTCTTTGATGTTATTTCAGTTTCCGTGCCTCTCAAAGTCATCGCCACTGGACACGAGTATGTTCAGGCCTGTTCTAGGCTGTTTCTGCAACAGTGGAAATGACAACTCTTCTCGTGCAACAACACAAGTCGAGTCGCTATGAGGTCCCTTGCCAGACGGGACCCTGCCCAGCTGGTTTGATGTACTTGGATAAGCTTGCTTAGCGTTTTCTTTATTCATTTATTTGGTGATTTGTTTATTTAGTAGTTTTGTTTATTTAGTAATGTATTCATTTTTTATTTATTTGTTTACATTTTTATTCAATTATTTGACATAACATGTTCAGGAACCCATCCATCAGTTTAGCTCCTGCTTACCTGACCCTTCCCCCCAGCCCCCCCCCCCCCCCCCCCCGCCCTCCTCCACACACCCCTATTTCACCCCAGCCCCTCATCCGCATCTCCACCCCCTCTCTCACGTACAGTCACACCCTCCCCCCCCCCTCCCCACACACCTCCTACAGATAGAAATATTGACGAAGTCAGACCGACCTTGCATCCTCCATAATGCCTCGCCATTCCGCCTGACAAAACCTCCCACCATGCATGGAAACCATAGAGACTGGAATCCACAGAGTCGTGGAACTGGAAGATCAATGGGAACTCAGGCCAACGTAAGAGCACGGCATGCCTGGCCCTGACATTTCACAATGAGTGTGTGTGTGTGTGTGTGGTGTGTGTGTGTGTGTGTGTGTGTGTGTGTGTGTGTTGTGTGTGTGTGTGTGTGTATGTATGTGTGTGTGTGTGTGTGTGTGTGTGTGTGTGTGTGTGTGTGTGTGTGTGTGTGTGTGTGTGTCGCGCGCGAGCTGGTGCGTGCGGTGTGTGTGTGTGTGTGTGTGTGTGTGTGTGTGTGTGTGTGTGTGTGTGTGTGTGTGTGTGTGTGTGTGTGTCTTTCCACCCAGAACATTAGGTTTCGACCAGTGCCTGTCCTGTTTGTGTATACTGTTCGTACGTAATACCACGCAAAAAGCTGCCAAACGGACTATATCGAAACTTGCTGGCACCCAATCAATCTCAGTTAGGATTCGTAAAATGGAACCGTTGGGACGATCCCTGGAGAGGATTTGGATTTAGGAGTGGATCTAAGGCACGTTCAGCACGATGATGCAAAAACTACGGACGTCACTGTGACGGAGTTTGGTCGAAAAGTGAAATGTGGTCCAAAGATAAAGTGATTACATTTGAGTATGGACGTGTTATATTGATCCGGATCGGAGACCGAATCCAGAATGCATTCTGTTTTGATGAAGGTCTGCGCTCTCCTCCCTCCTTTTGTTACAGTACAACACATGATGA
>CM031598.1:52417679-52425179 GCA_018398815.1 Conus ventricosus | reverse complement strand
ACGTTAAAATTGAAGACAGCAACAACAACAAAGGAGTCGGTCACTACCCCATTGGTTATGTTTCTTGAGGCTCCACGTCTGAACTACACATGGGGGGAACACCTCCACCTGGGTGCTGGAACAGACATTACCCACTCGTTGCAACCCAGGAAGAACTTCAGAAGAGCGTAATGGTAATGGTAATGCTGCTTATAGTCCCCCAGCCAACCGCAAAGAGCCATATCAGGGCTGTCATCACGTTGAAATAACTCACAAGTCATTTCGAAAAAAAGGAAAGCTCATTCAGACTACTCTTTAAGTTACCTTCTTTGTGTTACCTTCCAAAAACACACAGGGAATTTTGTTTTTAAAATCTTTTCCTCTGTAAAATCTTAAATAAGAGCGTGACGCCAACGCCTGGACATTGGGACTGAAGAGGACAGCATCCACCAACTCGACAGAGCAGCTCAAGTTACCATCTTCAGGCTGCGAACAGGACACTGCCAGCTCCTCTCCCATCTCTCAGGTCTCAAACTCTCTCATACTGACCATGCCCTTGTCGTACAGCCTCCCAAACTTCCATCCACATCTTACAGTCCTGCCCTTCCTTTGGATCCTTGAGATGCCAGACATGGCCCAGTATGGCTGAGGTTCAGGACAAGCTGTGGGGACCGGCGGGGTCTCTGCGGCGGACTGTGGACTTCGCCTTACTAACCAGATTGAGGATCTAGCATGGCCAGGAACGCGAAAGAAAGAAAAAAAAAGGACCCAGTAACCTGCGTTGAAACTAGAGCTCAGTGGTTGGACCCGAGCCTAGCAAATGGCTGTCTTCAGGTTTAGACCGAGAATTAGCTAACTCCTCTCCCGTCTGTCCGTCTGTGGACAGTGAATATATGCTATACCGATGATTAGACACAAGGAACTGGCTCGTCGACTGCAACTCATATTTTGTATTTTGCAGTCCTGTTTCCACTGTCGATGCCCTGGAGCGATAAACAAGACCAATTTCCGGGGACGTCCAGAGAAAAAAATTCTAGCGGGTCATCAGGGCCACTGTCGAGGAACTGTGAAATTTCAGACAACATACTGGACTTGCCGTCCTAGTCGGTGGGGAAATGCAATAACAAAAGAAGAATTTGGGACGTTTCCGGCGTTTAGATATTTAATCTTGCTCCGCCATCTTGTTTGTCGATGTCAAATTGTCTTTAACCTAGGGTGTGCATTTTCGTTTGATATTTTGTTTTAAAATGTCATATGAGCCTTTTAATGCGTCGGAAATCAATCATCGTAGTAAAAACAAAATGTTACGGAATACTAGGGAATACGTGTAGAATCATAAAAATGAGATCAGTGTTGTGGGACCTTGAAAATAGACCATCGATCACTACTCTGTGGGAATCTCAGGCGTAATAATGTTCAGGGTGTGTGCCTGTGCGTTTCTCTCTCTCGCTTTTCATTTTTACACACACACACACACACACACACACACACACACACACACACACAACAGAGAGAGAGAGAGAGAGAGAGAGAGAGAGAGAGAGAGAGGAGAGAGAGAGAGAGAGAGAGCAGGCACATCAACACAGATGATCGCACTATAATAAATGAATAAAATCACCAACAATGAAATCCCAGTCCCAAACGCAACCCCCTCCAGTCATAGCCAGCCAGCCAGCCAGCCAGCTAACCAGACAGTCAGACACACAGACACAGACACCGACACACACACACGCGCGCGCGCGCGCCACAAACACACTCAGTCCTCACTTCACTGCATTAGAATCTGTCGTCCTGTATGAATAATTGATCTTTCTTTCCTCCCTCATGCATGATACTCCACACCTGCCACTCCACTCCCATTCCACCCCACTCCCATCCCATCCCACCCAATCCCCATCACCCCCCCTCTCCACCTCCTCCCCCCCCCCCCCAACTCTCCTCCCATTCCTCTGCAACACTACCTTTCCCTATAGGTTAACTATACGCACGGCCGCGTTTCGGGAATTGCCCATTGTTCACGGCCGTAAACAAACAGTGGTCGCTAAAACGCAACACGCGTGCTAGTCCGGCGTCGGATGTCCATTCCCTGGAGGGCGATAGTTCTGAAAACATAGCAACGTAACGATCATGATCCCCTGTCGCTAGCAACCACGGTGCTGGTGAAGACCAGAAGTGCGTTCAGTTACAACTCGTAAATTTCTTGCTATGTCTCTTCACGCCATTACTGCATGCCTCGTTCAACTTTCCTAAGCTGAATTTTCCAGGAAGGAAAAACATTTATCTTGTTTTCGCGTGTCATCTTCGGTGCCACTTCAGTTGGTCATTCCGACTCCCCCGTCCACGGCCACAACCTGGCTTGTCCAGCCTCAACCTCAGCCGCGGTAATCCATGGGAGCACACAACGGTGAATCGTCATGAAGCAACCCACGGGAGAAGACACCGCGTTGTTGCCGGTTTATTCGGTGCTATTTAGTGGGGCCTGTCCATGATCCAACGTACGCATGACACAGCCTGCTAAGCCTCCTGCTGACGACAATTCTTGCATAGTCGCTCTCTCTCTCTCCGGAGGGCGCCACTGCGTTTACATGATCCACACAGTCAGACAGGCACACAAACACATGCATACACAGTCTATTCTTTACTTTCTGCGTACGCAGGCTGATACTCCTGCGGACACTCCCTGTATAGCCAGGCAGTGGAGTTTTGTGTATATGACCCTTTTTTATCCCGCCATTAAGGCAGCCATACTCCATCTTCGGGGAAGGTGCATGCTATGTGTCACATGTCATCCATACCAACGGCCAAACTGGCCTTCTCTTCCGAAAGTTGGTGATGGGGATTTACGTGTGTGCAAGTTGTTATGCGTGCGTTCACCACACGAACCTCGGTTTATAGTCTCATTCGAAGGACTGTATGGGGAATGGAGTCAGAACCAATGTTAACTCCGAGGAAAAATCCCCCTATACTGAAATTCGAACCCGCAACCCCAGGATCACGAGTCCGGCGCTCTACCAACTGAGCTATCCGGCCCCCTACATACACAGTGAACCCTCAAGTATTTGTACACTTTGATCATGAACATGTTCCTAGAGACTTCTGTTCTCTCTGAGACTGCATGACAGAGCTGTACTCAACGCTTACTCCCGGCGTCAACCAGGCCAGAGAGATACAGATACCTGTAGTGTTGGTTAGGAAATATGAGCAACACTGTCAGAGATCATCCATTAAGTGGATGAAACTCGACTGTGTGGTGCCGGTCATCACAACTGACCCTAAAGCAAACTTAACTCGGGGTAGGAGCCGCGGGGGCAAAACTCGTATTTTTCTCTCTTATTTACCACACTCTTTTCCCCGAGCTGAACTTTCGAGCAGGGAAAGTAGGATTTATCACACTTTAGCCCGTTTAGCACGTAACCATAGCGAAAAGAACAGAATTCAGAATATTTTTCAGACGGATTTTCAGTATCTGATGAAAGGACGACAAGACCAGTCGATTAAGGGGTTTAAACCCAACATACAACGCTGCCGAAGCACCCCCCCGTCTTCAAGCGCTGTCAGCCTCCTGTCACTAGAAATATCCCCCATGATACCGTCCATGACCATTCTCCCTGAACCCAGAGGGGGCAATGTCAGAGTGAGCCCGAAAAAAGACAGCATGCATTTTTGAACAGTTGTAGCCGCCTCTCCCTTATTTGCAGAGAACGCTTCAGAAAAAAGGACAACTCTGTCGCGATAGCCCGCATGTATGCGAAGAACAATAAAACAAAAAGCGTGAAGAATGGTGCGTTCAGCGTCATTACTATTTCCCTGTTTCTCGCTTCTTTCCCCACTGTTTACTACATACGTTGTTCAAATAACATTTTTTGCCCTACCTTTCTACAGAGACATTCTCCCCAGAACGTTTTCCTTTTTCTGGGGTCCAGGCATTAAAATCCCCCCTGTTCCCAATGCTGATTTATTAAGACGTTGGCCTCACGTTGCCGCAAACTTTTATCAAAAGTATATTTTCATCGACATAAAGAAATTACCCCTTATAAATTAACCCTGGAAAAAAGTGAACCCCCCAAAAATTTGTACACTTTACAATGGCCCTATTATTCCATTGAAAGTCCATTTCTTACTGAGATAAATACCTCCTTTCCTAATAAAAAACGTAACTTTTATCATGTCACCCCAAATTTGTGCTGACCCCGCAGATAAAAAAACTTTTTGCCTGTGTTTGCGGGCCAGTAAATTTCAGCCAACAAAGAGCCCCCATAGACCAACCATCATATACAAACAAAGTAAATGGAAATTTTTTGCAACGCTGCCCCTCTTAACTTCTAATGCAAAGTCATTGATAAATCAAAAAAACCAATGGGCAAAAAGCTCCTTTTTTCCCCCCCCCTTTTAAAAAAAAAAATTACGGTCAATTTAGCCCATATTGCCCTGCTTTTACTTTTAAAAACAACTTCGAATACATTTGCCTTTAATCCCTTTTTTTCTAAAGGTAGCCCCAAACAAGTTCGTATCTAACATCAAACGCCTTTTCAAAACCAATGAGACAAAATATTTTTACGCTAAAAACAAGATTTTTTTGTAAAATAAAAAACATTTAAAATATTTCAATGTGAAAAACCCTCTTTTTTAAAACCCCGCTTGGTTTCGCCTAAAAAATTTTTTTATTCTTTTCCACCCAGTCTTGAAATCTTTTTTTTTAAACTGCACTGTAGATTTATAAAATATCAGACAAAAATGCCATGATATTTGCATGAAAATTTTCATCACCTTTTCTAAAAAAGTAAGTCAATATAACGTCCGTTTTGGGAAAAATACCATTTTTTAAAACAATGCATTAAAAATTTTAATTAAAAGTCACTGTCCAATCGCTGCTATTTGAGCATTTCCCTTAATTTTCCCCTTTGGGCCTGAGCTTTACTATTTCCATTTTCTTATGCAAGCATTCTTTTCGTTGATTTGGGGCGATTAGGCTTCATTTCTCTTCTCTTCATAAATATAATATTCAAATCAGGTTTTGGAGACTGTCTCAAGTAGGCCCTTTAAAAGCTTAAACCCGACATCAACAGTTGAAGAGAGAGAGAGAAGGAGGACAGACAGACAGACAGACGACGACAGACAGAGCAAACAAGACAGAGAGAAGAGAAGAGAAAGAGGTAGAGATACAGTGAAGGGACAGAGCAAGAACCTGAACGGACAGGAAAAAAGACACAGGAAGAGAAAAAGAGAGCCACCAACAATGAGGCACCCACCCACGAAGACAACGACAGACAAACAACACACAAGAAAAAAAAAACCCCCGCAGCAAAAAAGATTGCCCGCCCTGAATGGGGCTAATGAACAACGTGGTGATTGCCGAACTCATTTGGGAACAACCAGGCCCCGGAAGGTCAGTCCTGCCCTGCGCAGGTCCCGTCCCCACTCCTAACCCCCAACAAGTGGGAGGGGTAAGGCTCTGTTCTTCCTAGTCCCCCCCCCCCCCCCCCCCTTAAACGCCTTGCTCAGAGTCCTCCAATCGCGCAGGTAACCATTTACCCTTTTTTTTTTTTTTTTTCCGGGCGAATCTTCAGAGGGGCCCATGCCCCCGGTAAAGGAAAAAGCCTTTCCAGTTTTTGTTGTAACTGTACAGTGGTCGGGGGACTTCCTGAAGTGTCTTTGCCAAACCCGACCCCTGGTGTTGTGGTGTGTGGTTGTGTTGGGGGTTGTGTGTCTGTGTGTGTGTGCGGTGCGTGCTGCTTTCGTTGCGCGCGTCGTCTACGGCGGCGTGCGTGAGGCGTGCGGCGTGGTGCGGCGTCGTGCGGCGCGTGTGTGTGTGTGTGGAAACTTGACAGTTTTAAAATTTAGCTTGATGCGTCGAAACGAACAGCCAAAAACCCTTTAAAAAAGAAGGAGACATAGCCATTAGAAACAAAGGGAAATGGTGACGATGTTCGGGGGTGCCCCGGGGCCCCGCAGCGAAAGGCAAAGACATGTTCCCGTCCCCGCTGCGTCCTTTCCTCACCCGGGCCTACTGTTGACCCACCCCCAGGGGGCCACGCCCTGTCCCGCCACTTGCAAGAGGAAATAGCCGGTAAAAGAATGACTTCATTTTTGCTCCAAGGTCCAACGACCAACACTGGTGCAAAAGTTGTCGGTCGCTACGCACGAGGGAAAAAAATTTTTCCCGATGATTTTATGGGTATAGATGTTGGAATCGAAGCCCCCATTAGCGGTAGTGCGGTAACGATTGCAGTGCTTGCTGGTTTGCTTTTGGTCTGAAAAATTTCAAAATAAATGTCGGAAATGAATGAATTTCTTCATGATATTAATAAAGCGATTATTCGTTACCCTTCAAAAAACTAGTCAAGCCGGCAGTTTGAAAAATTTCAATGGTTCAAGTTTGGGGTGGGCGGTAAACCATAATTTTTGCATATGCGATTTCCTTTTACCTTTGTTTTTGAATGGTTTGTGGGAATTCATGTTGAATCGGGTGATGCAGCGGTTTCTGAACAGTACCTCCAAGCAAGGGAACCAAAAAGAAAACATGTTTTTCTAGGGAAGGAACAAAGTCTCAGGGGGAGAGAACAAATTACAGAATTTGGGGTTTTTGAAAGGTTTAATTTGTTTTACTTGAAACTGAGAGAAATTAAAAGGACGCTGGGGGAAAGGCAAATCCACACGTAAAACACCCAACCCCCAACCAACCAACACACACACCCCACACACACACACACAACGCACACACAAAGACACATAAAAACACCCCACACAACACACACACAAACAACACACACCCACAAAGGGCGCGCGCAAGCACACACACACACACAACAACACACCACAACACCAACACCACCAACATACACACAACGCAACCCACACACACATACACCACACTCACTCAACACACACAACACCCCACACACCCACAAACAACCACCACAACACAAACAAAACACACACCCCACCCAAAGTCGCTTTTTCCCCTCTTTTCTCGCTCCTTCAGCAGTAGCACCAGCGAGCCCGCCATGCCAGCCAGACACACTCGCACACACAACACCAACAACACACAACCCCACAAACACAACACACACACACACACAACCAATATATATAAGCAAAAACAAACTACAAATTCCCGGAAAATCATAAAAAAAGCACACCCTAAAAATTTAAAAAAAGGGGCCTATGTTTAATGAAAAAATGGTTGTTACTATGCAAAACTTAGCAACTTTTTAAAAACCAAAAAAGAAAAAGTAAAAACTGCGGCATAAATGGAAATCGTTGTTAGTGAACACACCCAAAGCAAAAACCTGAAAGCCCAAAAACACGTGCAGCCAACCCGCACGGGCAAACAACCGCAAACGGGAGCCCACACGCTATATAACATCGGCGGTGGGCAGACCGGGGACCATCCTGACGACAGCGCAACACGCTTGAAACAAATTTGTAGATGGTTTTAAGATTCCTCTTTTAACTTGTTTTATCTAATGTTGCTCCCAAGGGTTGAGCACTTAAAAAATTGTTTTAGGCATTTTAAATATA
>CM031598.1:52410179-52415179 GCA_018398815.1 Conus ventricosus | reverse complement strand
CTGCTGCTACTACTACTACTACTACTACTAGTAGTAGTAGTAGTAGTAGTAGTAGTAGTAGTAGTAGTAGTAGTAGGAATAATAATAACAACACGGACGATGATAATATATGTAATAAAGAAGAACAATAATTATGATAATCGTAATAATAAATTATAATAATAACCACGATAATGATAATGATAATTATCCTCAGTATATTATTGTCATGATCTTTTTTTATTTTTTATTTCGTTATTATTACAATGATAAGTACAGTGATAATAATCATATGTTATTAATCATCTTTATGATAGTCATTATGATCATGATCATGATCGTGAACATCATCATCATCATTATCATCATCATCGTCATCATGCGATTATTCATTGATTTTAGCTTAAAAACTAGATTAGCTGTCCCAGGCTTATATGGCACCACACTGTTCTTGGTGATACATCTATTTCAAAGAAGCATTCACAATTTAGACTAATGAGTATTTCGAAAAGTCAGACAGATAGAAACCACAAGAGATACAATGCTGCACGCTTACTTGGCACAAAATGCTATTTCACTTCTATCGTATTACACTGGCCTCACACACGCTCCAATGAAGCTACTTTAACTTACCATCGTACGAATCCTTGTACTTTTTGTCAGTCGGTGCCTTTTTTTTCCCTGTTCACGATAGGACTCCTTCGCTGGCTCTGATTGCTGTCTGTTTTCTTTTCTGTAGGACATTTTGCTAGGCGTGATGTGAGTCTCAGTGATCAGCTGGCTTTTAATGAGCAAATTTCCCAAGGTAAATAAGGACGAGCGACTCACTGTTTGGGACATCCATTTCAGTCAGCATTGATTCTAATTGACAAAACAATGATTAGATGAAATAAGAAAAAAAACGTATTCCGCCCTCCAGCCACCCCCCCTCCCCCAGCACCCACCTTTCCACCAGCGGGCGCAAAAATGAGGGACATTAATGACTCTTGATCCTAACGCAACAAATGAATAAGTAGTATATTTTATCCACATAATGCCATAACGTAATTTTGGGGAAACAAAGACGAAAATGAAAAGAAACCCAAAACAAAATAAACAAGACAAACACAAGCAGATGTAAAACGCGCATTTAAAAATGATGGAGAAGCAAGAACGTTCGCAAGTATCTGCAGAAATGTTTGCAAAATTCCCTTAGCGTACAGTTGCTCTTCCTCTTTTACATTGAATAGAATTTTAAAACATTCGGTTATTCCTGCTCTTAATGGTGCTCTTTGATGAGTTCCACACGCTACCCCATCCTGCGACTTATGTACAGATTTCGATCTGTCAACAACTTATTCTAAAGGAACCATAGAGCTGCTTGGATGCAACAATCTCTATCCTTCCACTGCTTTTCTGTTCATTACACGGAGCCGACGGAAGACACATCGGATGAGAGCAGTGACAACAGACCTTACAGGGAGAATGATTACCTTCTTTAGTGCCAATGCCAGAGACAGAAAGCCTCGGCTTTGTTTTTGGTTCGTCTGACATGCTGCTTTCTTATTCTGCACAGATGCAGGTTTATACGAGAACAGTTTAGAGAGGACAGAACGATCTAACTGAGAAGTATGGCAGCGATATGAACTGCGTTTCGATGTAAGCGTGGGTTAGGCTGGATAGTTAATGGCCAGCCCAGTTTTTTTTTAAAATCTGTTGTTTGGTTGGTTTGTTTGTTTTCGTTTTAGGGGTTGACCTGCTTTCTTAGCACAGTAAAGTCTGACCTATTTTCTTGGAGGTTCCCAGCAGCGCCTTCCGCTGTTCAGACGTGGAGTGCAGAGTCTTTACCAAACATTGTTCAAGAGGTTGTGCTGCATTGTGCTGTCGTTTACCAAATGTTGCTTTGTCGTTACAACTCAAAAATCATGTATGCATGCACTTACATATATACATACACCCTTCAATACATGCTGAGACAGAAAGATTGGTAAGCAGGAAGATAAATGCACACTGAGAAGTAATTAAAACAGCACAATAAACCCCACATCACCCGACACAAAATGTTAGATAATGGTTGCGTAATACACAAGGAACAATACATCGTGGGGAGGAAATGGCGTATTGCTTTTATTGAGTCTATTCTGGCGTCAATAATGCGGATGCGACATAGCCAAAGGCCGAAAGCTTTACTGCCTCCACAGGCAAGTGTAATCATATGAGACACTATAAACCGGAATAGCTCAGTTGGTAGAGCGCCGGACTCGTAATCTTGGTGATCCTGGGTTGCGGGTTCGAACCTCCGCGGGGCGTTTTGGTACGGGGGGATGTTTCCCTCGGAGTTAACATTGGTTCTGACTCCATTTCCCATACAGTCCTTCGAATGAGACTATAAACAGAGGTTCCGTGTGTGAACGCACGCGTAACATCTTGCACACACGTAAAATCCCATCCCCAACTTTCGGAAGAGTAGGCCAGTTTGGCCGTTGGTATGGATGACACGTTACACATAGCATGCACCCTGCGTGAGAAATGGAAAGAATGAAGGAAGTAAGGAAAATGAGTGATCGATATTGAACGATATTGACTGGATGACACGGGAAACGACTGATGAAGCGCCAGCTGGCAGCTCTTCAGTCGGCACTACCCAGGTAGGCAGCCCGTTGTGTAAACGAGTGCTGATTGTAAAGCGCTTAGAGCTTGGTCTCTAGCCGAAAATAAGCGCTATATAAGTATTCATTATTATTATTATTATTATTATTATTATTATTATTATTATTATTATTATTATAACATCTGGGTGTTGGATTGCTCAGGGGGAAGAAGACGTACCTGGGGCGGAACAATATTTTCACAATTTGGTTCCATGCCTTCCCCAGGTAAGGTTTCCAGACTGAGGTAACTTAGAGAAGGCATTCCGTTGTTTGGGGCATGCTGGTTGTTAAGCTTAGGAAAACAGGCTGAATTTGTATTGAGTAGCATGCATCTCAAATACGTCTGATCAAAAAGTGCTTTGAAGTTCTATTTTTGTTTCCGATTATAATTCCAACATGATGGACAAACTTTGATTAACAACTAGTTTCAAATTCTGAGGTGTTGTTGACACTTCTCTCTCCGAAGAGGTGTATGTTAATGTTTACTTTCCATTCTCTGCCATCACGTATTCATAATCATATTGATCGCCTCACAAGAAATCAAGTGTTTGCGCGTTCAAAATAAGTTACGTACTATATATCCCACCCATGATTTGCTTTCCCCTACATTTATTCAACAATCATTTCTCAAAAGCGCCTAGTGTAAATTTATTTTCTTAAAAAGATTGTCAAAAGCATTCAACATTGCTAAATCCAAGGCCCCCTCCTCAAAAAATCATTCAATACATTCGAAACAACATTTGACGGGTTATGCCAAAGACAACAGAACAGAGGCAGACTGTGAAAAAAATCCGCTGACGACGACGTCGAGGCATTGTGGCTATGAGCATAACCTTCAGGATCCAGAAACATAAAACAAAGGTCAGCCAGGAAGGGGTGAAGAAAACAAATCACCACCGAAAAATCCCAGACACTGGTTGCGTAATACACGAGGAACAATGCAACAAGGGGGAGGAATTGCCCTATTCCTTTCATTCATCCCAATCTAGCGTTAATAATGTGGATACCACTCAGCCTGGGCGAAAACTTTGCTTTACGGCTTCGACAGGCGAGTGTAATCAAACGAGACACAATAAAACTAGGGTGTTGGATGGCTCAGGGGGGAAAGAACGTGTATCGTGGATAGTCATTCCTCTAGGGCAACATACATCTCCACAGTTCCTTTGTTGAAGTCGACACCCCCCCCCCCCCCCCCCCAGGAGTGCATTGCACGTCCTACAGCAAGTTCATTGACCGAGAAAAACTTCTGCATGTTGAGCAGCATTGGTCTTGAGTATCAAATCTAAAGACAGACTGTTATGAAGGTGGTGGTGGTGGTGGTGGTGTGTGTGGTGTGTGTGTGTGTGTGTGTGTGTGTGGGGTGTGGTGTGTGTGTGAAAGATGGAATTCTTACCTTTGGACGACCTAGGAAACTCCTGCTATAGTTTCACACTATTCTTGACTTTCATTTTTGTGTAACTACATTCTTTAGTTCTTTTTTTTCAACTGCCAACCTCATACTATATTCATTTCTCTGCATTTTTCAAAATGTTCCACCACCACCATATATCTGTATTGATGACTTTCAAAGGATACTGACATTTGTTATTCAAGTAGATACCATAAATCCTTGCCATTAGAAGATATACCCGATATGATATCAATCCATCAGTTCTTTCACATATGTACTGGATACTGTGATTTATCAGGAAAATCGGTACAACCATTCAACAAAGTTTATGGCAAAATGTCCACAACAAACATTGTCAATATAGTCAAATTTGGTTAGACATGTCAATTCCAGAACTACATAAAAAAGCAGAGCAAAAATACCCCATGACAAGAACGTCAAGGCATCATGGTTATTAGCATACAGTGTCCAGAACACAGGACACATGTCTACCAGGAAGTGGCAAAACAATCTAAGTCACTGACTCAGATTCACACACATAATACTAAGTTGCGCAATACAGGAAGAACAAGACAACATGGAGGAGGAAATGTCATAGTCCTTTTACTAGGTCCATTCTGACGCTGGTGATGAGGGTACGACACAACCATAGCCAAAGGGCGAAAGCTTTGCTTTACTGCCTCGACAGGCAAGTATAATCCTAGGGGACACGATAAACTCTAGCTGCTGGATTGCTCAAGGGGGAAAAAGGCATGCATCATGGATGATCTTCCGTCTAGGGAGCGATCAATATGCCCACAGTTTCCTCGTTGGGATAACCCCCCCCCCACACACACACACACACACACACACCTCTTCTCCCCCCTCCCACCTGGGATGCTTAGAACAGCTTACAGCAAGTTCGTTGAATGAGAGAACTCTGATTGTGTGCGACGGCAAGAGTTCTTAATTTCAAATCTCAAAAACAAACTGTTAGGAAGTTCTATTTTCGTTTGAAGATC
>CM031598.1:52382805-52397805 GCA_018398815.1 Conus ventricosus | reverse complement strand
TACACCAGAGAAGGCGGGGCAGGATATCGGCTGTTGTTGTATTGTCAAGTTTGTGAGTTGTTGTGGTAAATTGTCATGTTGTTGCACGAGCAACAACTAGTCCGTTGGTCCAGCGTGTCAGCTCTGCGGAGGGATACACTGCTCTGACCAATCGTTGTTTTGTGTTGTGAGTAGAGTTCGCTTGATTCCGACCAGTGCGGAATGCGTTGGGGTAGCTTCACTTCGGTCCCTGGTGTTCGTCGGAGTGGACGCGCCTTGTAGTTGCGGCGGCAGCGCCGTTAGTTGAGCTGAGTGACTTCGAGTCATAGTTAGGGCCAGGTCCTCGTCGGGTCTGGTGTGCCCTTGGCCTGTGCCGGGTTCTGTGTCGTCTCTGTTGGCAGCCACTTCAGCCAGTTGTAGAACTGGTGTGGTTGATCGTCTGTCTGTCCAGGTTGGTGATCCGTTATGTTCGTGGTGTTGTGGTTCGTCGTGTCTTGTATTGTGCCGGGTTCTGTGTCGTCTTTGTTTGCAGCCACTTCAGCCAGTTGCAGAACTGGTGTGGTTGAACGTCTGTCTGTCCAGGTTGGTGATTGTTAGGTTCATGGTGGTGTCATTCGTCATGTTGTTTTGTATTATGGCGAGTTGTACTGTAGTTGTCTCATGCTGTGTTTAGTTGTATTATGTTTGTTGCGTATACTGGTTGTCTGGTATGATGTCGTCTTGGTTCTGTGATTGAAGCTTTTTGTCAGCCGGTTTGTGTTGGTACCTCTTTTCTGTATATTCTGTAAATAGTGTACATAGTGGTTCCTATTATTAAGTGTTCGTTATTATTATTATTGTTCCTGAGTTCGATTGTCATGTGACAGTTTGGCTAGACAATGTGGGTTCGATATAATAACCGTTGATGGACGGTGATGTGGATATTGGTTGTGATTAGTTCATGTTAATTTCAGGGGGTCAGTAAGAAGGTAATACGAGGTTGCATTTTGTTGATCAGAGTTTGAGTCAGGTGCAGATGTGTCTGCGTAAATTGTAAAGGGATTGTGCTCAATTTCAGTTGTAAATAGTAGTAGTTCGTTGAAATTTATTAACGATTTCGGAGTTGACCTGCACAGCATTGGAAACGGTTAACTGTGCAGTAGGGCCAAGGCTAATTGGTAGTCGAGTGGTTTATACGGGAGTACGGTCGTGACTATTCAACTTATGTTGGTGTCTTTTCACTTTCGTTACGAGTCATGGTTCTCGACGCGGGGGTCGTGCGCGTGCAGACTGTATCTGTGACGTACGTGTTTAGTACAGGACAGCGAGTACATATGGTTAGAAGTGGTTATGCGTGTTTTTTTTTTGTAAGTGACAGTCGTCACACATGCAGGGATGTATGTGTTTGTGACAAAATAGGGTTGGAGAAAGATATTTTAGGTTGTAGGGAGACAGTCCCATTATGAATTTTGGTAGTCGGGAAGAAGGGTGAGGTAAAGTTTAAGGCGGGTAGTTCAGCAGTTGATAGGATAAAAACGGAGGATGTGCCGCATGTAATATTGTATGAAGTATGGTTGTGTTGGCATAACAAGGATTAACCACTGGATTGTCTGACAATAGATGACATGAGAGTGGGGGGCTGGATGGAAATTTGATGAACAAATCATGTTTTGATATATGATTATAATTGACAGTGCAAAGAGGGATGAGAATGTGAAGGATTGTGGCGGCGAGCCGATTCTTTTGTATGAATATGCTAGAACTGTGAACCGTTAGAAATTAATAAGTTCTTTTGTTCTTTTGTTGTTTTTTTTGAGATGTGGATTACTACTGATTACTATGTGGAAACATTTCCTTGTGAGATTGCCCATTTCCTAATTTTTGTTTAGTATTTCCTAAGGGGGCCCAGGGAGTCCGTATTGGAGTGCTTAGATTGGGATTATTTCTCCGAGAATGGTGTGCGAGTCATAATTTCATATGTAATAGTGTAGATTGGCTCAGAGAGAATATTGTTTTACTGTTGTTGTAAAGGTTGGCAGGGAATGGATATGATAACCCCAAAGTAACGGGTTGTGGGGGGTGTATTCGAAATTCAAGGGGTCACTCTCATTCCCGAGTGGGAGGTAGGCAAGGAGATGGAGAGTTAAAGCTTTACCAGGTAGCCTATGGCCTTGATGACTCGGGTAGTAGCAACATTACAGTAGTGGCCTACAGTTGTGTCAGCAGGTGGTATCCTGTTTCCGTCCTGAGGCTGGGGCCAGACCACCGCAGTCTGCTGCCGCGTGCCGGCAGGTGAGCGGCAGTGTCCAGTTGCCTGCTGCTTTCCCGGGAGAGGGAGACCATCCAGGCCGTCGGCCGTCTTTCGGCTACCGGGGTTCTCCCGGGGGTTCTCCAGCCACCTGTTGCTCTACCCGGTTCGGCGTCCTGTGAGGGGGCGCTGCACCAGACCTTCCCTCACCCTCAGTGTCCGGCGGGGCCTTCAGAGGAGGTGTCCTTCGAGCCCCGGACTCGTCGAGAGGGCGTCTGGTGTGTGGGTGCGCTAGGTGTCGTGCCCAGCGCAGGGGAGGAGTCAGACCGTGAGGAGTCACGGTCGCCGCCGGGGTGTAGAGTCTTCAGGGAGTTGGACTGTGGGAGGCCACGGTCAGCGCTGAGGTGCAGTCTTCCGGGGAGGTGTCAGCCGTGAGGGGCCAAGTACAGCGCCGAGGACTGGAGCTCTCCGGGCCGGGATGGGTTGTCCCATAGTTGTAGTAGAAAGGGTGTAGTGTTAGGCAGTAGGGTTAAGTGTGTAGTGTTAGGCAGTAAGGTAAGGGTGTTAGCTACTGCCTCCTTTTGGGACGTAGTGGCCAGCACAGTGTAGGGCACTTGTCGTTGCCTCCCTTGGACGCAGTGACCAGTGCGATAGTGGTCCCGGGTCAAAAGAGAAGAGTGGGTCCTGGGAGAGGTGTGGGTGGTAGTAGGTTAAAGATTAGAGTCCCTTGGGGTTATCTCTGTCCTTAGTAGTTAGCCACCACGTGTGCGGGCTATCTCTGCGTCCCTAGGTCGCAGTGATATACCGCAACTGGTGCTGTAGCATAGGTTAGGGTTCTCAGGGTCGTAGTAGGGTAGGGTGGGTCAGTGAGAAGTGGGATACCGGTGTGTGGTTGTAGATGGACGTGAGTGGTGGCGCCATGGTATGTTTGGGTGTGTGAAATAAAGAGGTGCGCGTGATTGTAAAGCTGTGTTAGTGTGCTGTGTTGTCTGCTCTAGTGTGTAATAGGTGTGGGTAGGGGTGGTAGGGCCGTCCGGCTTAGCGACCGTGACACTGATGAAGAGAAAAAGAAAGAATAAAAAAAGAAAAGAAAAGCAACCATGTCCATTTGATAGAGCAGACTAGAAGAGAGAGAGAGAGAGAGTGCAATGCGTTAATGCAGGAAGAAAGAAAGGAGAACAGATCGATGTCTAATAGTCACTGTTCAATCTGAACCGGAGTTCGACCTCATACCTGGCAGCATCACTTCGTCAAGCAGAACCACAGGCCAACGCCAGTGCCAGCAGTCTAACCTGACCAGTGCCAGCAGTCCAACCTGACCAGTGCCGGCGGTCCAACCTGACCAGTGCCAGCAGTTGTGTTGTGCTTGTGAAAGTGACAGTGAAAAGAAACAAAGGAAAAAAAAAAGAGAAAGAAAAGACAGTGATTCGTGAATAGTATAAGATCACCTGGCCAGGTAAAGTAGAAATCTATTTATACCCGGGTTAGTTAATGATGATTTAGATAAATGGTTTTGTGAAGTTCAAGGAAAGAGAGAATGTTTTATTTTGTTTGATTCCATATGCATTGATGTTTCTTTCTATGATCATGTGTAGTAAAGTTATAGACTTTACTAGTGGTTTGATGTGACGAATGCATGATATATGAATGAGATTGTAAGCAAGCTGTGAGTGTGTTTGGGCTGTGCGCTAGTCCTTCCTCCACTGACATACCCCGAGGTTGACAATTTATTGGCGAGCCTGCCAGGATATTCTGGCCCATTTATTATAATTGTTCAACTTCTCAGAGAGGAAGCTGGGTGGGATTCAAGTATTGTAATCCTAAGACAAGGTAGTGTCTTACTGTATGTTCCCAAGATAGTTAAATACTAGGCTTGGCATTGCTTCCAAGATAGTCAACACTAGGCTTGGCATTTCAGCCCCAGAGTACTTATTTCGCACAGATTGTCTATAATTCGCTCTCAAAGTTGGGTCAAGCGCTAGGCGTCTTATAAAAACTAATTACGTTGTCCCAAGCTAATATTATCATTCATAGGATTGTGCTATTACGTCACTCGTGTCGGTAACCACCAGTTTGGCTGTCGTAGTAATAAAATCTTGTTCAAAAAAAAAAAAAAGAGATACAATGGCGGAAGAAAAGAACACCCCTATTGAACAACTTGTGAGCGTCGCTCGTGATTTAGGCTACTCGGGAGAAGAGTTGCGAGCATTCGTTGAAAACCAACAAAAGATGGAAAGGGATGAACGAGCGGAAAGACGACGTGTCGCAGTAGAAAAGAAGAAACAGAAAGATTAAGGATTCAGGCTAATCAGGCTAGCGAAACGCAGGAAACAGAAAGAGTAACGCAGGAAACAGAAAGATTAAGGATCCAATTAGAGTTAGAGAGACTGAAAATACAAAGGGAGACCACCGATGATGGTAGCTCAGTTTCCAGTGACCCTGTGCGCAGTTATGCCCCCGACCAAAGTTGCCGAAATTCTCTGAAGGAACAGATTCGATTGATGCGTACATCAGTCGTTTTGAAACGTTCGCTACGAGTCAGGGTTGGCCTTCAGAAGAGTGGGCAGTCATTTTGTCAGCGTTATTGACGGGTAAGGCATTACAGATTTTCACTGCGTTACCAGCAGACCAACAATCTGATTTTGATGCTGTGAAGGAATCGTTGATGAAGGGATTTGACCTCACAGAGGAAGGGTTTAGAAAGAAATTTCGATCAGCTAGATTACAAGCAGGGGAAACGTACACTCAGTTTGGTGCACGTCTAGATCACTATTTTGAGAAATGGTTAGAGTTGAGTGGTACGAGAAAGGAGTTCGCTGAATTGAAAGAGCTGGTTATGAAGGAACAGATTTTGTCAGGCTGCGGCCCTGAGTTAACTATACATTTGAAAGAGAGACAGCCAGAGACAGCAGGGGAGTTGCTGAAGTTAGCAGAGGTGTATAGAGAGGCACGTTTGGGCACTAAGGTGCAGGAGAAACAGGTGCCAGGCACAGGTGAGAAGAGTGCAAGGAAACTAGGGGAGTTTTCTGCAAAGTCTGCAAACCCAGTGGTGGGGCAAAAAGGAGAACAAAGGGACAATAGGTGTTTCATTTGTTACAAGAAGGGACATGTGGCGAGGGATTGTCGCATGAGGTTCCAGAAGGCAGCAGCCTTGCAAGAGGTTGATAAGGGTCGCCAGGGGAAACGACCTGCAGTGGAACCAAAAGGGATCCAATCTGAAGAGGGTGGAGTGCAGCCTATGGCTAGCACTGGACAGCAGTCAGTGTCAGGGATGGAGGGCACTAGGCTGAGTGGTTCATTACCAGTGAAGAAGGGTGGATTGGCCAGCAGAGGGTGAAAGTGTTACGAGACACTGGTTGTTCATGTGGTGTAGTAAGAACAACGCTGGTCGAGGAAGGGGATTTGACAGGGCAAATCCAGACCTGTACTCTAATCGATGGCACTGTGAGGGAGTTCCCAGTTGCTAAGATAGAAGTACGTACCCCTTACTTCTCAGGCGAGTTGTCTGCGCTGGTGATGGAGAAACCCCTTCATGATTTGATCATTGGAAATATTCCAGGTGCAAGGGATCCAAGGGATCCTGAGTTGTTGACTGCTACAGGGGCAGCAGTTCAAACACGAAGCAGGAAAAGGTTGATAAACCGTTAGTCGTTCCAGCAAGGAAGTCAGGCATAGATGTGTCGCCTGATGAGTTTAGGGCAGCGCAGGAACAAGACCCTTCGCTCGTGAAGTCTTGGGAGTTGGCAAGAGGTGGAGAGAAACAGGTGGTTAGAGGAGGTGAGACAGAATTTCTGGTGAAAGGCGGGTTGTTGTACCGAGTGTTCACCAAGGGGAAGACAGGTAAGGTGACAACTCAGTTAGAGGTGCCAGCATGTTATCGTGACACTGTCATGTCAGTGGGTCACGAGTCGCTCATGGCGGGTCATCTCGGCACCAGCAAAACAGCTGACCGAATCTTTGATGATTTTCATTGGCCAGGGGCAATGGCAGACATAAAGCGTTTCTGCATGTCATGTGACGTGTGTCAAAGGTCAGCCACAAGAGGGGTGAAGAGGAAGGCGCCTCTTAAACATCCCCCTTTAATTGACACACCATTCAGGAGAGTGGCTGTTGATCTGATTGGCCCAATCTCGCCCTGTTCCAAAGGTGGGCACAGGTATGAGACATGTAAGGTTGCAAGGGAAAGTCTGCAGAAGGCTAGGGTCGTTCAGAAGAAGCAATATGACAGGAAGGTGAGGAAGCAATCCCTCAAGGCGGGAGATCAAGTCATGTTACTGCTTCCCACGGATCATAACAAGCTGCTGATGCATTGGAAAGGATCGGGATTACCGAATTGATGTGAATGGGAAACTAAAACTTTTCCATGCGAATTTTCTCCGCAAATATATTCAGCGTGAGACTCAGCACAAAGGCGCAGCTGAAAAAACAGCAGGGTGCTGCGCTGGGCAATGGCACTGCAGCCCTACAGGTATCGAGTTCAGTACATTCCAGGTCGACAGAATGTAGGAGCTGACTATTTAAGCCGTGTAGTCTAGCAAGCTGCAACTCAGAGGAAGTCAGTCATATCCAGGGCGCATAGCTACTTTGTTAATAATATGTGTTGATTACAGTTATGTTGATTGGATATGGGTTCATTCCCATTTGGCTATGGTTCATACTTTCTTTGTGAGACTTGTTCATGTAAATGTAGTTATGTTTGGAGCATACAGTCGCTTGTGTAGTAATGCACTGGTTGCGATAAGTGAGGATGGAGATTCCTCAGTGAGGTGTCATGGATCGTGATCATATCAGATTGTGCTTTTCATAATAATTGTGGAGAGAAGATGTGGCAAATCCGCAGGTAGGGGATTGCAGAGGTGCGCACAGAGGTTGTTATAAAATGAGCTGAAATAACGCAAAAGCGTACGTCAATGATAACCCATTGGGGTGATATTTACGATTGATACATGCTGATAATTTGTAAACCGTTTGTGTAAATAATTTTGCAAAAAAAAAAAACTTGCACATGTAGCTGTGGTATCAGCAAATTCGGTTGTTGTCTTTTGTACCGTTGTTTTGAGACAATGCGGAGCATAGTCTTTTGCAAGGGGAAATTGTCACGGACAAAAATAGAAAAACCGAATTCGTGGTCAGTCGCCAGCCAGCTCAACTGGGCATAAGCCCAAAGTCAAACATTCTGGGCGCCAGGCAGACGGCCTCATGTGTCGGGTCAGCCAATTAGGCATAGCGGAGAGGCTCCACGGAGACGGTACTGTCATTCCCAGACAGACTAAGCCGCTTGACCGACGCCTCGATGTCTAGCCAGACGGGTCTTGGCGCCTGGGTCAGACTCATCCAGCCAATTTGTAGGACCAGTGTCCACAATTAACTCGGACGTCGCCGGAAAGGGAGAGGGGGAAGGTATTGTGTGGTGGGGGTGAAATCTAGCTAATTAATTAAATGACCATTGACCACCACAGAGAGCAAGGCAGGTAGATGTGACTGTCATGATTTACATATCCAATGAAATGAGAGGGGAGGCAACCTCAGTAGAAGGCGCGAAAAATACTGACCAATGGTACTCACCCTTTGACAGATGGGTTTAGGATAAGATAGGAATGCGTGAGTGAGGAGGGGAGAACGAACAGACAGACAGAGAGGAAGAGGTTCGGAGAGTAGGCTCTGCTCGAGAGAAAAGGCAGAGAGATGAGGGGAGGAGAGAAGAGAACCAAGTTGAGGCATTAGCACCAGATAGAGTCTGCAGAGGAAGGACTAAGGAGAGATGTGGAGAGAGAGAGTTGCTAACTGATGAAGAGAAAAAGAAAGAAAAGAAAAAGAAAAGAAAAGCAACCATGTCCATTTGATAGAGCAGACTAGAAGAGAGAGAGAGAGAGAGAGTGCAATGCGTTAATGCAGGAAGAAAGAAAGGAGAACAGATCGATGTCTAATAGTCACTGTTCAATCTGAACCGGGGTTCGACCTCATACCTGGCAGCGTCACTTCGTCAAGCAGAACCACAGGCCAACGCCAGTGCCAGCAGTCTAACCTGACCAGTGCCAGCAGTCCAACCTGACCAGTGCCGGCAGTCCAACCTGACCAGCGCCAGCAGTTGTGTTGTGCTTGTGAAAGTGACAGTGAAAAGAAACAAAGGAAAAAAAAGAGAAAGAAAAGACAGTGATTCGTGAATAGTATAAGATCACCTGGCCAGGTAAAGTAGAAATCTATTTATACCCGGGTTAGTTAATGATGATTTAGATAAATGGTTTTGTGAAGTTCAAGGAAAGAGAGAATGTTTTATTTTGTTTGATTCCATATGCATTGATGTTTCTTTCTATGATCATGTGTAGTAAAGTTATAGACTTTACTAGTGGTTTGATGTGACGAATGCATGATATATGAATGAGATTGTATGCAAGCTGTGAGTGTGTTTGGGCTGTGCGCTAGTCCTTCCTCCACTGACATACCCGAGGTTGACAGTGTGTGTGTGTGTGTGTGTGTGTGTGTGTGTGTGTGTGTGTGTGTGTGTGTGTGTGTGTGTGTGTGTGTGTGTGTGTGAGAAAGAGAGAGAGAGAGAGAGAGAGAGAGAGAGACAGAGAGAGAGAGAGAGAGAGAGAGAGAGAGAGAGAGAGAGAGAGAGAGAGAGAGAGAGTGTGTGTGTGTGTGTGCATGCGTGTCTGATAACGATAATGATAAACATATCAATAATGATATTAAAAAAATAATGATACTACTACTATGCCTACTACTACTATTACTACTACTACTGCTGCTGCTGCTGCTGCTGCTACTACTACTAGTAGTAGTAGTAGTAGTAGTAGTAGTAGTAGTAGTAGTAGTAGTAGTAGTAGGAATAATAATAACAACACGGACGATGATAATATATGTAATAAAGAAGAACAATAATTATGATAATCGTAATAATAATTATAATAACAACCACGATAATGATAATGATAATTATCCTCAGTATATTATTGTCATGATTTTTTTTTTATTTCGTTATTATTACAATGATAAGTACAGTGATAATAATCATATGTTATTAATCATCTTTATGATAGTCATTATGACCATGATCATGATCGTGAACATCATCATCATCATTATCATCATCATCGTCATCATGCGATTATTCATTGATTTTAGCTTAAAAACTAGATTAGCTGTCCCAGGCTTACATGGCACCACACTGTTCTTGGTGATACATTGATTTCAAAGGAGCATTCACAATTTAGACTAATGAGTATTTCGAAAAGTCAGACAGATAGAAACCACAAGAGATACAATGCTGCACGCTTACTTGGCACAAAATGCTATTTCACTTCTATCGTACTACACTGGCCTCACACACGCTCCAATGAAGCTACTTTAACTTACCATCGTACGAATCCTTGTACTTTTTGTCAGTCGGTGCCTTTTTTCCCCTGTTCACGACAGGACTCCTTCGCTGGCTCTGATTCTGTCTGTTTTCTTTTCTGTAGGACATTTTGCTAGGCGTGATGTGAGTCTCAGTGATCAGCTGGCTTTTTAATGAGCAAATTTCCCAAGGTAAATAAGGACGAGCGACTCACTGTTTGGGACATCCATTTCATCAGCATTGATTCTAATTGACAAGACAATGATTAGATGAAATAAGAAAAAAACGTATTCCGCCCTCCAGCCACCCACCCCCCTCCCCCAGCCCCCTCACCTTTCCACCAGCGGGCGCAAAAATGAGGGACATTAATGTCTCTTGATCCTAACGCAACAAATGAATAAGTAGTATATTTTATCCACATAATGCCATAACGTATTTTTGTGGAAACAAGAACGAAAATGAAAAGAAACCCAAAACAAAATAAACAAGACAAACACAAGCAGATGTAAAACGCGCATTTAAAAATGATGGAGAAGCAAGAACGTTCGCAATTATCTTCAGAAATGTTTGCAAAATTCCCTTAGCGTACAGTTGCTCTTCCTCTTGTACATTGAATAGAATTTTAAAACATTCGGTTATTCCTGCTCTAATGGTGCTCTTTGATGAGTTCCACACGCTACCCCATCCTGCGACTTATGTACAGATTCGATCTGTCAACAACTTATTCTAAAGGAGCCATAGAGCTGCTTGGATACAACAATCTCTATCCTTCCTCTGCTTTTCTGTTCATTACACGGAGCCGACGGAAGACACATGGGATGAGAGCAGTGACAACAGACCTTACAGGGAGAATGATTACCTTCTTTAGTGCCAATGCCAGAGACAGAAAGCCTCGGGTTTGTTTTTGGTTCGTCTGACATGCTGCTTTCTTATTCTGTACAGATGCAGGTTTATACGAGAACAGTTTAGGGAGGACAGAACAATCATAACATGAGAAGTATGGCAGCGATATGAACTGCGTTTCGATGTAAGCGTGGGGTTAGGCTGGATAGTTAATGGCCAGCCCAGTTTTTTTTTTAAATCTGTTGTTTGGTTGGTTTGTTTGTTTTCGTTTTAGGGGTTGACCTGCTTTCTTAGCACAGTAAAGTCTGACCTATTTTCTTGGAGGTTCCCAGCAGCGCCTTCCGCTGTTCAGACGTGGAGTGCAGAGTCTTTACCAAACATTGTTCAAGAGTTGTGCTGCATGTGCTGTCGTTTACCAAATGTTGCTTTGTCGTTAAACTCAAAAATCATGTATGCATGCACTTACATATATACATACACCCTTCAATACATGCTGAGACAGAAAGATTGGTAAGCAGGAAGATAAATGCACACTGAGAAGTAATAAAACAGCACAATAAACCCCACATCACCCGACACAAAATGTTAGATAATGGTTGCGTAATACACAAGGAACAATACATCGTGGGGAGGAAATGGCGTATTGCTTTTATTGAGTCTATTCTGGCGTCAATAATGCGGATGCGACATAGCCAAAGGCCGAAAGCTTTACTGCCTCCACAGGCAAGTGTAATCATATGAGACACTATAAACCGGAATAGCTCAGTTGGTAGAGCGCCGGACTCGTAATCTTGGTGATCCTGGGGTTGCGGGTTCGAACCTCCGCCGGGGCGTTTCGGTACAGGGGGATGTTTCCCTCGGAGTTAACATTGGTTCTGACTCCATTTCCCATACAGTCCTTCGAATGAGACTATAAACAGAGGTTCCGTGTGTGAACGCACGCGTAACATCTTGCACACACGTAAAATCCCATCACCAACTTTCGGAAGAGTAGGCCAGTTTGGCCGTTGGTATGGATGACACGTTACACATAGCATGCACCCTGCGTGAGAAATGGAAAGAATGAAGGAAGTAAGGAAAATGAGTCATCGATATTGAACGATATTGACTGGATGACACGGGAAACGACTGAATGAAGCGCCAGCTGGCAGCTCTTCAGTCGGCACTACCCAGGTAGGCAGCCCGTTGTGTAAACGAGTGCTGATTGTAAAGCGCTTAGAGCTTGGTCTCTAGCCGAAAATAAGCGCTATATAAGTATTCATTATTATTATTATTATTATTATTATTATTATATATTATTATTATTATAACATCTGGGTGTTGGATTGCTCAGGGGGAAGAAGACGTACCTGGGGCGAACAATATTTTCACAATTTGGTTCCATGCCTTCCCCAGGTAAGGTTTCCAGACTGAGGTAACTTTAGAGAAGGCATTCCGTTGTTTGGGGCATGTTGGTTGTTAAGCTTAGGAAAACAGGCTGAATTTGTATTGAGTAGCATGCATCTCAAATACGTCTGATCAAAAAGTGCTTTGAAGTTCTATTTTTGTTTCCGATTATAATTCCAACATGATGGACAAACTTTGATTAACAACAGTTTCAAATTCTGAGGTGTTGTTGACACTTCTCTCTCCGAAGTGGTCTATGTTAATGTTTACTTTCCATTTCTCTGCCATCACGTATTCATAATCATATTGATCGCCTCACAAGAAAATCAAGTGTTTGCGCGTTCAAAATAAGTTACGTACTATATATCCCACCCATGATTTGCTTTCCCCTACATTTATTCAACAATCATTTCTCAAAAGCGCCTAGTGTAAATTTATTTTCTTAAAAAGATTGTCAAAAGCATTCAACATTGCTAAATCCAAGGCCTCCTCCTCAAAAAATCATTCAATACATTCGAACAACATTTGACGGGTTATGCCAAAGACAACAGAACAGAGGCAGACTGGGAAAAAATCCGCTGACAACGACGTCGAGGCATTGTGGCTATGAGCATAACCTTCAGGATCCAGAAACATAAAACAAAGGTCAGCCAGGAAGGGGTGAAGAAAACAAATCACCACCGAAAAATCCCAGACACTGGTTGCGTAATACACGAGGAACAATGCAACAAGGGGAGGAATTGCCCTATTCCTTTCATTCATCCCAATCTAGCGTTAATAATGTGGATACCACTCAGCCCTGGGGCGAAAACTTTGCTTTACGGCTTCGACAGGCGAGTGTAATCAAACGAGACACAATAAAACTGGGTGTTGGATGGCTCAGGGGGAAGAACGTGTATCGTGGATAGTCATTCCTCTAGGGCAACATACATCTCCACAATTCCTTTGTTGAAGTCGACACCCCCCCCCCCTCCCCCAGGAGTGCATTGCACGTCCTACAGCAAGTCATTGACCGAGAAAACCTTCTGCATGTTGAGCAGCACTGGTCTTGAGTATCAAATCTAAAATCAGACTGTTATGAAGGTGGTGGTGGTGGTGGTGGTGTGTGTGTGTGTGTGGTGTGTGTGTGTGTGTGTGAAAGATGGAATTCTTACCTTTGGACGACCTATGAAACTCCTGCTATAGTTTCAACACTATTCTTGACTTTCATTTTTGTGTAACTACATTCTTTAGTTCTTTTTTTCAACTGCCACCTCATACATATTTCATTTCTCTACATTTTTCAAAATGTTCCACCACCACCATATATCTGTATTGAGACTTTACAAAGGATACTGACATTTGTTATTCAAGTAGATACCATAAATCCTTGCCATAAGAAGATATACCCGATATGATATCAATCCATCAGTTCTTTCACATATGTACTGGATACTGTGATTTATCAGGAAAATCGGTACAACCATTCAACAAAGTTTAAGGCAAAGTTTAAGGCAAAATGTCCACAACAAACATTGTCAATATAGTCAAATGGTTAGACATGTCAATTCCAGAACTACATAAAAAGCAGACCAAAAATACCCCATGACAAGAACGTCAAGGCATCATGGTTAGTAGCATACAGTGTCCAAAACACAGGACACATGTCTACCAGGAAGTGGCAAAACAATCTAAGTCACTGACTCAGATCACACACATAATACTAAGTTGCGCAATACAGGAAGAACAAGACACATGGAGGAGGAAATGTCATAGTCCTTTTACTAGGTCCATTCTGACGCTGGTGATGAGGGTACGACACAACCAAGCCAAAGGGCGAAAGCTTTGCTTTACTGCCTCGACAGGCAAGTATAATCCTAGGGGACACGATAAACTCTAGCTGCTGGATTGCTCAGGGGGAAAAAGGCATGCATCATGGATGATCTTCCGTCTAGGGAGCGATCAATATGCCCACAGTTTCCTCGTTGGGATAACCCCCCCCCCCCCCCACACACACACACACACACACACACACCTCTTCTCCCCCTCCCACCTGGATGCTTAGAACAGCTTACAGCAAGTTCGTTGAATGAGAGAACTCTGATTGTGTGCGACGGCAAGAGTTCTTAATTTCAAATCTCAAAAACAAACTGTTAGGAAGTTCTATTTTCGTTTGAAGATCCAGTCCCTATTTCTAGTACAGTATGAGCCTTTTGCTATAGTTTCAGCCAGTTGTGGAAGCTCCTTGTTCTGCACCTACATGTTTGAAAATTCTGTCTGCCACGACACATTCCTATCCATCACTTTACAGAGAAATTAGGCAATTGTTGTTCATAGGAAAGTAAATAAATTCAGTCATAAACAAATCAACAATGTATGGCATCCCTTCATAAGTTCTCTTACATACACATGGAACATCTTGATTTATCACATAGATTGGAAAAGCCATTTAAAGAATTGAGGTTCAACCTTTTGTGGTAGAAGCCATTCACAATAGTCACATAGCACAAAAGTAGTCTATGCCGGACACTAACAGACATAAAGCAGATTAAAAACACTCAGTGACAACAAAGCAGAGGCATTACGACTATTTCCACATACTTCAGAATCCAGAAAATACAACACAACGTTTATCAGGAATGGACCAAAACACAAACAAAAAATCTTAGCCACCAACACAAAAGTACATACACTTCTTGTATTTATACATAAAGAAGAATACTACCAAGGGAAATGCCGCGTTCTTTCCATTAACCCCATTCTGGCGTCAGCAATGTGGATACGACGGAGCCAAGGGGTGAACGCTTTGCTTTACTGCCTCGACAGGCAAGTGTAATCATACGAGACACAATAAAATCTAAGTGTTGGGTTGCCGGGGGAGAGGAAGACGTGCATCACGGATAAACCGACGAGATCAATATTTCCACAACACGCTTCCTGTAGACCTGCTGCTGATAAACTCTTTCAGATTAGGGTAACTTCTGGGAATGCTTTCCCCAGCCTACAGCAAGTCCATTGAGTTGTGAACCAGACTGCGTTCCGTTGAAACAGTATGCATTTCTGATGTTATGTCAACAATTTTTATGTTGAGGGGTTCTATTTTTGGGGCTGAAGAAGCAAACTCACTTTATGGACTCGTTTTTCCCCTGTGACAAGGGTTGTTGTAAATGAAATGCCTTCCCAAATTTAAATTCTTCCTCGTTACCATCTGTTATTTCTTTTTGCTCATTTCCCAAAAAAAAAAAAAAAC
>CM031598.1:52380364-52381805 GCA_018398815.1 Conus ventricosus | reverse complement strand
CAGTCCCTATTTCTAGTACAAGTATGAGCCTTTTGCTATAGTTTCAGCACAGTTGTGGAAGCTCCTTGTTCTGCACCTACATGTTTGAAAATTCTGTCTGCCACGACACATTCCTATCCATCACTTTACAGAGAAATTAGGCAATTGTTGTTCATAGGAAAGTAAAATAAATTCAGTCATAAACAAATCAACAATGTATGGCATCCCTTCATAAGTTCTCTTACATACACATGGAACATCTTGATTTATCACATAGATTGGAAAAGCCATTTAAGAAGATTTGAGGTTCAACCTTTTGTGGTAGAAGCCATTCACAATAGTCACATAGCACAAAAGTAGTCTATGCCGGACACTAACAGACATAAAGCAGATTAAAAACACTCAGTGACAACAAAGCAGAGGCATTACGACTATTTCCACATACTTCAGAATCCAGAAAATACAACAAACGTTTATCAGGAATGGACCAAAACACAAACAAAAATCTTAGCCACCAACACAAAAGTACATACACTTCTTGTATTTATACATAAAGAAGAATACTACCAAGGGAAATGCCGCGTTCTTTCCATTAACCCCATTCTGGCGTCAGCAATGTGGATACGACGGAGCCAAGGGGTGAACGCTTTGCTTTACTGCCTCGACAGGCAAGTGTAATCATACGAGACACAATAAAATCTAAGTGTTGGGTTGCCCGGGGGAGAGGAAGACGTGCATCACGGATAAACCGACGAGATCAATATTTCCACAACACGCTTCCTGTAGACCTGCTGCTGATAAACTCTTTCAGATTAGGGTAACTTCTGGGAATGCTTTCCCCAGCCTACAGCAAGTCCATTGAGTTGTGAACCAGACTGCGTTCCCGTTGAACAGTATGCATTTCTGATGTTATGTCAAACAATAATTATTATGTTGAGGAGTTCTATTTTGGGTCTGAAGAAGCAATCTCACTTTATGGACATCGTTTCCACTGCTGACAAGGTGTTGTTGTAACTGAAACTGCCTTCTCCATACTTAAGTTCTTCCTCTGTTACCATCTGTTTATGTTCTTATTGCTCATTTCACAAAAACCAACATGTGTTGTTGTTTTTTTAAAAGTAAGCACTGTAACCCTAAGCATAACTGTTTTCATCCCTTTCGCATGTAGAAATATGTCCTTTAATATATGCATTGGGTATGATGATTTTCTATAAGTATTGGCAAGAACATAAACAAAAGTTTGATGATGCAAACCCTCCTCATCAAATTTGTTAAGAGCTCTCAGATTACAAGAAACTGATCCATAGATAAGAGGAACAGTACAAAATCAGATCAATTGCACTCGGTAAGTTTTCGCATTCTGTTTGATAACTGTTGTTACACAAATAAAACAACAACCCGGTAATACCACCATGGAGTGGACATGGGCTCTAGAAACTTGCAGAAGGGAAAAAAGAATGAT
>CM031598.1:52357864-52367864 GCA_018398815.1 Conus ventricosus | reverse complement strand
CTGCTGATGATGATGATGATGATGACATGATGATGACGACGACGACGACAATGACGACAACGACGATGATAATGTTGATAATGATGAAGGTAACAATAATAAATTTTACTACTACAACTACGACGACGACTTCGACTACTACTACTACTACTACTACTACTACTACTACTGCTGCTGCTGCTGCTGCTGCTACTACTACTACTACTACTACTATACTACTACTACTACTGCTTTTACTACTACCTGAACTACTACTTCTGCTGCTGCTGCTGCTGCTGCTACTGCTGCTGCCACTACAACTAGTCTATTACCACCACAACGATGACTACGCAGTAGTGTGTGTGTGGAAGGAGGGGGGCACATGCGACTCTCTCTCTCTCTCTCTCTCTCTCTCTCTCTCTCTCTCTCTCTCTCTCTCTCTCTCTCTCTCTCTCTCTGCGTCTCTGTGTGTCTGTGTAAATACGAGGGAGGGAGAGAGAGGGTTAAGATGAAATCAAATGCATGAAACTGAAGCTAATCGTGGAATTACACAGTAAAACATACGCACTTAGCACGCGTTAAGAAACCCTCAAATTCCGATTACCTCCTTAACGAGGCAACCTTGCGTCACACAAAAAGATTTATACAATCATTTTGATTCATTTTTTTGGTCTTCTGGTAATAGAATAGAATGAACAATTATGAATTCCTTCATAGCACTATGGTCTACACTGAACCGAATTTTAGCATGCCAAGTTGTTAGACACTCGTTTTGCCTTCATTGTGCTTTTTTGTGTTTGCTTTTAACTGTCATGCCCTATAATGAGTAAAGGGGAACAAAACCATCAAAGAAGTCGGGAATGTGTCTACCTGGACAGCGTCGTCAGCAATAAGGGTGGAGCTGACCAAGACATCAGAAGCTGCATCAACAAAGCTAGACACGCTCTCAGAATCCTGCGATCTGTATGGACTTCCACATCCGTCTTGATTCAGATCAACCTCAGAGTTTTCAACGTGAATGTTCTGTTATATAATCCAAGGATATGAAGAAACAGAAATTGCAATATCCACAATCTTCAGGCGTTCCGTCAACAAGTGCCTCAATTCTATCTTCAACTTTAGATAGACAGAAATCAAGAAGAAAATATAAACACCTGTGGGAAAATCGAACAAAATTGCATCGACATGGCGATCAACAAAACAAAAAACAAAACAAAACAAAACAAAACAAAACAAAACAAAACAAAACAAACAAACAACAAACAAGGAAATGGAACTGGATTGGTCACACACACACACACACACACACACACACACACACACACACACACACACACACACACACGCACACGCACACACACACACACTCACACACACCACAGACCTCTACCAGAATGACAGGACAGGCACTTGAGTGGAACCCAAAGGGAAAAGGGAAAGTGGGACGTCCTTGACCAACATGACGTTGGTGCGAGGTTTCTGATATGAACGTAAAGTCAGCTGGATTGACATATATCGGCCCAGCTGAACAGGTCGCCCCAAAACCTTTTCCGCTGGAAGAAGTGTTGCTAAAGCCCTTAGTTCTTCAAGGAATTTAAACGCATAAGTAAATCAATTCATACTGGTATAAAAACAAACTTTTTTTTTTCACCTGCAAGCCGCAATACCTCCAATCTTCCTACCCCCCCCCCCCCCACTTCCACCTCCTTCCTTCTCTCTTCCACCTTCTTCTTCCTCTCTTCCCTATCCGTCTGTCCTCCCAATCTCCACTCTATCCCTTACCTTCCCAGGGGACCGAAGGCCCGCAGACCAGGAAATCCACACAAAAGATCTGCTTGTCATCCCCGTTCAGTCTCTTTCCCATTCAGTATCGTTCCCATCCGGTGACACTAATGCATTCTGGGAAACGGAATCGTGGGGCGGGGGGGGGGGGGGGGGGGGGGGGGGGAGGAGGGAAAACCCACATGGGAGAGAGAGAGAGAGAGAGAGAGAGGAGGACAAAACCAAACGGGGGTTCTGTGGTTCTAGGTGACGCGGGCTGTCAGAAAAATGTTCCTTCTCCACTCTCTCCGTCTGTTGGGTGGCCAGGGTGTCTTTGCCAGCCAACTCTTTGAGCCCGCAGGGGTAAGGAAGAGAAGTAGGGAAGGATGGGGTGGGGGTGGGGTGGATAGGTGGGGGAGGGAGGGGGAGGGTGTCAGGAAGAGAGTGAGAACCGCGATCACAGTTTTCATGCTCAGTTAGAGAACGTTACGATTTCCGTGTCTGAAAAAAAAAATGGTGGTGTAAGATCAGAAGCGATTTTTCTTTTGTTGTTGTTCTTGTTGTTGTTGTCTCTAGACCGTAAAAGCAGCTTTTATCAGGTCTGCATCAACCAAGAAGTGTATTTTTTTCAAACGGAAGGAAGAAAGTGAGTAAGAGATCAGGTTGTCAAAATGTTGCCTTTTTTGCAACTTCCATCTCATTTTCTTTTAGTTATGTTAATCGATACCGTGTCGGCTCGCGTGAATCGTCGAAATATGTATACTTCCATGCGATTGGTGGTTATTTATGTTTCTATTCTATAGAGCAAACTCGCTTCTAAAGGCGACAATAGCCCGTTTTCTTCAGCAAAACGGCTATAATCTCCGAGGAATAAACCGAAAAGAGAGAAAAAACAATTAATATCCTGAGGATCATGATTATTTTGCTATGAATCCCCACTGGGGTTTTTTTCTTTTTTTCTCCTGTTTCTTGACGATAATAAATGTTTTCCCAGAGGATCACATATAGTTTTCCCTACTTTCCTTCGGATGGTAACTGTTATCGTTGTTTTCCTGAGGAAAACAAGTACCATCGCGAGAAAAACAAACAAACTAACAACAACGAAAAAAACGGTGTATGGCAGGGAAAAGGTTATGATCGCTTTTTTTGCCATGACAAGCGCCAAGTTGATCCGCAAAGTCGTGAAAATAGTTGTGATCCTTCTCGGAGAAAAGAAGGAAAACAGTTTTGATTCTTAGGGATTAACACCATCAATAACTGGTTTTCTTGGGAAATATAGAAGAAAAAAACAAACACGTGTGATCGTTATATAAAACGAGGAAAACATTATTGTTTTCAGCTAAACGGTTGTGTTTATCAGGGATAACACCATTTATAACTGTTTTCTTTGGGAAATTCGGAAGACACGTGTGATCGTTATGTAAAGCGGGGAAAACGTATCATTTTCAGTAAAACAGTTGTGATTCTCAGGGTTAACAACTTAAGCTCGTTTTCCAGACGGATGTTACCGTTTTCCTTGGAAAACAGCTGTTGTGGGCTTATAAAGCTAGCAGGCTCCCATGTTATTCTTCTGTAGTCTGACAATGAGATTTTCGGTTAGTTTCAAAGTGACTGCCGGTGGAAATTGAAACAAATTTTAAGAATAATTCTCACTGAGTCCGCCAAAACGAGGCAAACAATTACAAAACGCGACGCGTTTCGACCTCTTAGGCCTTTTTCAGGTAAGATAAACAACATTCAGAACAACGAAAACGAAGAACGAGCAAAATTGTTTTCATTGAACGCCCATCTCACGCTGAATATAAGAAGATAAGTCATTGCTCGTTCTTCGTTTTCGTTGTTCTGAATGTTGTTTATCTTTTCTGAGGAAGACTCAAGAGCTCGAAACACGTCGTGTTTTGTCTAGAAACTTGTTTGTCCTTGTATTTGACGAACTCACTAAGAACTCTTCTTAAAATGAGATTTTTTTTTTTTTTAGAAGTTGAGATCAGCTCGACAAAAGAACAGAGAATTGTATAATAAGTTAAAAGAAAAATGCATATGGAAACAAAAACAAAAAAAGAAAAAGAAAAACAAAACAAAAAAAAAAGAATGTCGAATAACTTTGCTAAGAGGCCCTTGTTGGAGGTATGGTGCAAACATGTCGCATGGCATACTCAGGTGCTTCCAGCCTACCTGTAGCTCTGAATCAAACTGACTTACAGAGATGGTGATGATTCAGAGGCACTTTATGCGTTGCACTTAAGTGGAGCAGCTGTGTCGACGAGATTGCATATTAGTCGTTTCCCACCTGTTTACATTCAATCCACGTGTTCTCCTGTGTAAGTGACACATGTTATTACACTTTAGTCCGCTTTTTCCACAGAGCTTCTTCTCACGTTTGCCCATCGCTGACTGTGTTGGTAGGTTTGTTCATGTCACGAGAAGAAACAGGATCACATTATGGGTATTGGATCAAAGGATTGCTGTCACGTTAGGAGTACTGCGAATTCCATGTTGCCCCTCCTCCCTTCCCTCCTTCCTCGCCGGTGCTTTGTAGGTATTCATCCTACCTGTCTATTTCTCTTTGTCTCTGTCCCCTCTCTCTCTCTCTCTCTCTTTCTGTCTGTCTGTCTGTCTGTCTGTCTCCTCTCTCTGCCATGTGTGTGTGTGTTGTGTGTGTGTGTGTGTGTGGTGTGTGTGTGTGTGTGGTGTGTGTGTGGTGTGTGTGTGTGTGTGTGAGCGTGTGTGTGTGTGTGTGCCGCGTGTGTGCGTGCGTGTGCGTGGCGCGTGTATGTGTGTATGTGTGTGTGTGTGTGTGTGTGTGTGTGTGTGTGTGTGTGTGTGTGTGTGTGTGTGTGTGTGTGTGTGTGTGTGTGTGTGTGTGTGTGTGTGTGTGTGTGTGGGGTGTGTGAGTGTGACAGCGCACGCGAGCATTATCTTCATAGCGTGCCCTTCCAAAGAAGTTATTTAACATTTGAAGCTCAATCAATGAATTGGTAAACACCACGGACCACCTGTCTTGAACACGGGTGAACGAACGCTCTCTGTCTGTCTGTCTGTCTGTCTGTCTGTCTTCTTCTTCTCTCTCTCTCTCTCTCTCTCTCTCTCTCCTCTCTCCTCTCTCTTCTCTCTTCCATGTTCTGGTGCGCAGAAGAGCAAGGAATCCATGCGGTGGTCTTTGGAATCCTGCCGATAATTACAGTTCTGTTGTCTGTTCCGCAGGAAACGTGAGAGCAGCTGATACAGCTGCCAGCTGCCAGCACCCGCAGAAATGAAAACACAATATTCATCCCTTGCCCTCCTCTCTCCCTGACAACATTTGTCATCTGAAGCACGCCGCCCAGAGGGCAAAATCATGACTAAAGCTTCTGTTTCACGACAATACAGAAAATCTCCAGGCGGTTTCGCTTTAAAGGCGTGCAACAAGATGTGTTATTGCTCATGGTAAAGCGCTTTGCGCTTGAGCAAGTTCGTGGGACTGCGAAATGCCAGACCAGGGATACTGTATGAAAAATCCACTTCTGGCTTTTGTACCAGCTTTTGGCTTTCAGTCTCACGTCTCCCAGGCCATAACGGCTGACCTTGTCCACAACAAATTATTTGCCATGTTAGAAATTAAAAGCTGGCTTGGCCAGTTCCTGTCTGCTGTTGATCTTCTCGGACGGATTGGCAAGTGTCTAACAGTTGTACCGTTACTTTGCTCATGAGGCCAAATTCATGAACACTATGTCACATCATGATAATAATAATCATGATAATAATAATGATAAATGTAACAATAATGAAAATGAAAAGTAACAATAATCAAATAGCATATCAGTAACAATGACATCATCATCATCATCATCATCATCATCATCATCATTCTTCTTGTCATTGTTATTATTATTGTCATTATTGCTATCATTATTATTGTTATTATTACTATTACTGTTTTTGTTCTTCTTTCTTTGTAATCATTATTATTATCATTATTGTATCATTAGTATTATCATTATAATTATTATCATTATTATTATTATTCATCATTGTTATTACTATTATCATTATCATTATTATTCCTGATGTTGCTGTTGTTATCATCATTATTATTATATTATTATTATTATTATTATATATATATAATTATTATTATTATTATTGTTGTTGTTGTCTTGTTGTTATCACCCTTTAAAACGCCATTAGATTCTCTCACCCCCCCCCCCCCCCCACAGGTTGGGAGATGCAAACTACCGCTACCTTATCAAAGATCTGAGATCGGAGTAGTCTGAGGAGAGCTTTACATGAAAGACGCTCTTCTGACCAGACTACCAGGTGTTTGCGATCATTTGCAAGAGCCACTGCAAACATCGCCACACACCCAGGTGACATGCAGATTGCTTGGCTCCGCTTGTCTGCATGAGTTTGTTGTGTTCAATCACTAAAAGGTGTTGATGACGGATCCAGTTTGAGGTGACCAGTAGTGTATAATACGATGTGTATGTGACAACAAGAAACTCGAACCGTCTTGTCTATGTGTTTCTTTCTACGCTTTCTATATACGATGTGACGAAGACGGAGAGTTGATTTAACGTGTGACAGCCCTGATGTGGCCCTTTGCGTCGGCTGGGCTATAAGCAACATTACATTATCTTATGTGACGAAGACGCAACAACTGTAAGTTCTTAAGGAGTAACTATAAAGAACATGTGCGAAAGAGTGAAGAAGAGAGTAAGAAGTAAGCGATATTGTGGTTGTGTGAGTGTGTGGTGTGTGTGTGTGTGTGTGTGTGTGTGTGTGTGTGTGTGTGTGTGTGTGTGTGTGTGTGTGTGTGTGTGTGTGTGTGTGTGTGTGTGTGGTGTGTGTGTGTGGTGTGTTGTGTGTGTGAGTGTGTGTGTGTGTGTGTGTGTGTGGTTGGTTGTGTGTGTGTTGTGGTGTGTACTGTGTGTGTGTGTGTGTGTGTTGTGTGTGTGTGTGTGTGTGTGGGGTGTGGCGCGCGTGTGTCTGTGTCTGTCTGTGTGTATTTTGTGAATGTGCGTGTGTGTTGCGCGCGCGCGCGTGTATGTGTGTGTGAGTGCGCGTGCGCGCGCGCATTTTTAATCAAGAGCCACTTACAACCTCACCTAAGTCGATGCAATCATTATTTCAAGAACTTGAGATTTTTTTTGTAGAATAGCCCCCCCCCCCCCCCCCCCCCACACACACACACAACAACAACAACACACACAGCCTTCCCTCATCTCCCCCTCCTGCTCCTCCCCTCCTCACCTCATGTGACCTAAGGCTTCCTAACGGACGAGTCCACGCCTTGGGGCGACCCAAGCGGTCGGCTCAACTGCAAACAAAGTAAACTGAACCGAAACAGGTTCCTCTCCCATGCTCATAACATTCTGACATCACCCCCGCCCCCTCCCTCCTCACCCAGTCCCACTCCCTCCCCACTCCCACACTCACCACCACCACCACCACCACCACCACCTTTCTCTCCTTCAGATCCGCATTTGGCGTGACTGATAAGCTTAGTTACCAGAGAGCCGGAAACACAGGCATCGGACTTTCAGATCAAGTCCAGGATGGTCTGGCATTAAAACGGCCGTCAGTGCAGTGACCATTATCTCCATGTGGTGTGAATTCTGACGGGTGTCATTGACACGTTCTACTTTTTTTGTTTTTCTTCTTTTTGTTTTTTTTTTTGGTCCCTACTTATTTCAGGTCCACCGGGATCAGGATGCTTGTTTGGCCAAATGACCTCAGGGCCGGTGTCAAAGGTTCAGACCTCGCGAAATTCATCCACCGGTCAAGTTCGAGGTGTGTTTTCTTTCTTTCTGTCCTTTCTTTCTTTCTTTTCTTTCCTTTCATTTATTTTCTTTCTTTCTTTGTCTTTTCTTCTTTCTTTTCTTTCTTTCTTTCTTCTTTTCTTTCTTCTTGTGTTTCTTTCTTTCTTTCTTTGTTTTCTTTCTTTTCTTTCTTTCTTTGTGTTTCTTTCTTTCTTTCTTTCTTTCTGTCTGCCTCTGCGAATGTTATATACGTGATGAAAGCACAATAATACTGTGGCAGCATTACGTAAAATAACGACAGTCATTGTTAATTTCGTAATAGGAATGCTAGACTTTTCTGCAGCATACAACAGCCCAATAAATGAATAAATCAGCAGCAGCAGCAGCAGCAGCAGCGGTACTACTAGTAGTAGTAATAGAGGGAAGAGGAGCAGCAGCAGCAGCAGCCATCAATAATAGCAGTAGTAGTAGCTGTTACTGCAACGGTAGTAGTGGCAGCAATTGCAGCAATAGTAGTGGCAGCAATAGCAGCAATATTTGAGAATAATATATATAACATTTCAACGACGCCGAATAAGTTTGTAACAATAGCGAAATTCGATCAGCGATTGTTACAGTAACTGGAATTTTTATGGTAACTGATTGCTGATCACAAACGGCTGACCTTGCTGACCTTTTAGTGCATAATACAACAAGAGGTACCCCCACCCCAGCCCCGCCCCCTGCCTCCCCCATGTCTTAATCCCACGCTCCCCCCTCTGTTCCTGATCCTCGTTTGGACAGAATGCACAGTTCGCATTGCTTGGTTTATTTGCTGTTGTTTTGTGAATAACCTTTTTTTTTTCCCTCTGAGAACATTACGAGGGTTGACTGTCAGAACCCAGTATCTCTCTTCTGTATATGTATATGAGATACTGGGTTCTGGCAGTGAACGTAATTTACGTCAGGGTCAGTGATTCGTCCACTTTTGTCAACTTCTTTGGGATTGGGCCACACAGCCTGCCTGGTGTGATGTCCATTTGTTTATTTTGGATGCAGATCTACTCGGAAGACAGTATGATTATAAGCGTGTAATTTGAGAACCCGGAGAGAGTTGACGTTAGACACGGCGAACAAAGTAAAGATGTCATTCCGCTGCTAGCACAGATTCAATTAATTCATGTGAAGAATGATGACGACTCTAACCCTTCCCACATCTGTGAATGATGACGACTCTACCCTTCCCACATCTTGTGAATGATGACGACTCTACCCTTCCCACATCTGTGAATGATGACGACTCTAACCCTTCCCACATCTGTGAATGATACGACTCTAACCCTTCCAACATCTGTGAATGATGACGACTCTACCCTTCCCACATCTGTGAATGATGACGACTCTACCCTTCCCACATCTGTGAATGATGACGACTCCACCCTTCCCCACATCTGTGAATGATGACGACTCTACCCTTCCCACATCTGTGAATGATGACGACTCTACCCTTCCCACATCTGTGAATGATGACGACTCTACCCTTCCCACATCTGTGAATGATGACGACTCTACCCTTCCCACATCTGTGAATGATGACGACTCTACCCTTCCCACATCTGTGAATTGATGACGACTCTACCCTTCCCACATCTGTGAATGATGACGACTCTACCCTTCCCACATCTGTGAATGATGACGACTCCACCCTATCCCACATCTGTGAATGATGACGACTCTACCCTTCCCACATCTGTGAATGATGACGACTCTACCCTTCCCACATCTGTGAATGATGACGACTCCACCCTTTCCCACATCTGTGAATGATGACGACTCTACCCTTCCCACATCTGTGAATGATGACGACTCTACCCTTCCCACATCTGTGAATGATGACGACTCTACCCTTCCCACATCTGTGAATGATGACGACTCCACCCTTCCCACATCTGTGAATGATGACGACTCTACCCTTCCCACATCTGTGAATGATGACGACTCTACCCTTCCCACATCTGTGAATGATGACGACTCTACCCTTCCCACATCTGTGAATGATGACGACTCTACCCTTCCCACATCTGTGAATGATGACGACTCTACCCTTCCCACATCTGTGAATGATGACGACTCTACCCTTCCCACATCTGTGAATGATGACGACTCCACCCTTCCCACATCTGTGAATGATGACGACTCTACCCTTCCCACATCTGTGAATGATGACGACTCTACCCTTCCCACATCTGTGAATGATGACGACTCTACCCTTCCCACATCTGTGAATGATGACGACTCTACCCTTCCCACATCTGTAAATGATGACGACTCTACCCTTCCCACATCTGTGAATGATGACGACTCTACCCTTCCCACATCTGTGAATGATGACGACTCTACCCTTCCCACATCTGTGAATGATGACGACTCTACCCTTCCCACATCTGTGAATGATTACGACTCTACCCTTCCCACATCTGTGAATGATGACGACTCTACCCTTCCCACATCTGTGAATGATGACGACTCCACCCTTCCCACAT
>CM031598.1:52330364-52352864 GCA_018398815.1 Conus ventricosus | reverse complement strand
CCACACACCCCACACACACACACACACACTTTACTAAATCGTCCCTGGGCAAAATATCGAATGTACTCATCACACTGTATCCAAGTTCATAATGCTTAAGCAAGACAGAATGAAAGAACATTATATAGATGACGGGGTCAAACGTTCACGACCAAAGCTTTCGAAGGAGCTCAAAGTAAATGGACCATAACCGGTAATGTCCAGGAGACAGTGAACTGTGTAATGTTCCACCAAGCCGAGGACATGGCGTTATGGAAAGAGGAGGACCCTCCCTTAATGCTCTTAGTTTGTCGCCACTACTGATCTGAACCCGTTAACTGCTGGAGGGACGTCACCGAAACCCGTAAAAATCCGACCTTGCGATGGATTTGAACGCATGACCGTCTGCTCCACAGTCTAATGCTCTGACCATTTGACAGCAGAGCTCTTGGACAAAAGTTGAATTTCTGCTGAGTGAGATGCATGGTTTTTGCTCTCGATGGAAACCTATGCCGATGCTATTTTCATATGCTTTGCAAAAAGCTGTCTTAAAAAAACAATCCAACTGATCAGAATCAATAGGCCTTAGATCACCAACACTTGAAAATAAATCAACATTATTCATATTCAACCGGATATATTCATTATGTTATCAACATCGAGCGAATAATAACTTTTGTGAAACGTTTTGGTGGTGATTTACAAAGACGGTCTCCTTTGCTCATTCTTTTTCGAACCTCTTTCTTCTCTAAATAATTACGAGCAGTTCTATACTCTTCTTTTAGTCTTTAAAGCTGTACTTCAAAGCTGTCTTATGCACAAAATCATGATCAATTCAGCACCTTTTCATCGCTACAGAACACTTTTCATCCAAAATGTTCGCAACAAAATATGATATGTATCCCTTTGCCCTGGGATTTAGTCTTTTCATCGCTCATTTAGTCTGATGGCAAAGTGAGGAATTACACACAAAATTATGTTAAACGCCAGCCAATTTTTTGATCATTCAAGAAGGTATCTTATTACAAGTATTTTATGAAAAACGTTCACTTCTTAATTAAAGAAAGGGGGGGGGGGGGGGGGCTTTTCCGTCATGGGTACTAGGCAGACTAAACGGCTTAAAACCTGGACATGTCAGTGCAGAAAAGAGGCATGCTGGAAGTGTATGTTTTGAAACCAATCCACAGAGCTCAGGCAGAGAATAAGTGACTCGATGCAGCATGGCTTGACATGACAAATACGCATGGAGTAGTCCACTCGCTCTTGAGAAGCACTTTGTCCAAAAAACATCCAATGAAATTAATGCTCAGAAATTCTTCCATGGGTTCACAACAGACTGGATTAATCTGGAAGCTGCCAAAAAAAGGGCTGCGCTAATTCACCACCATTTTTCGTGTTGGCGACGGAGGTCAATTCGGAGACAGCAATGAGGAGAAGTGTTAGTCCAGCAGATCTTGGGTGTGGACATCAGACACCCTCCCTAAAAGTCATCATGGATGACCCACCAGTCCTTTCCACCATTGAGGATGTAACGTACAAAATGTTGGGGCATTCAGGAGAATTAGTGTACCATCCAGGATGAATTTCAAACCAATAAATTCACGGAATCTCACTGTTGCGGAGAGGAAAAAATAGACGAAGCAGTTAAGTTCACTGTGACAAGCACAGCCATTCCAAAGGTGACTGAAGAACCAGTCTACAGTCTGGGAGGGGTATTATGACTCTTGAAAGAGAAAACCGTGGAAAGAAACCCGAGCAACTGGCAGAAGAAAGCCAGCAGGTAACACATCAATGTGGCATCCAGGCACAAAAGCTGTCTGCAGTTCACGCTGAAACGAAAGCTTACCTAGAGTCTCTACTAACAGACAATATCAGTACTGTCACAGTCAAATCATCCAGGCCAAAATCAACAAACACAAGAGGCGCTAGCGCTGTGTTCAAATTGATTTCACTGACGTTAAGCTCTACTGTCGCCAAGCAAGGCTGGAGTCCATTTGTCAAGTCAGAAAAGCTAGGTTACTAACCATGATCGGCGATTCGGAAGGCAAGCTTTGAAATCAGCCTGGCCAGCTGAAGGTAGTTAGATAACACAACAAAAATGAAAACTGGTAGTTTAGATAACAAACACACACAAAAAGTGGGGAAAAGCATTAAAATATCAAGGAAATAAAAGAAAACAGACCCAAACCACCATTACATGAGCTGGGATCAACAAAGATGAAGTAGTGTTCAAAGGCTTCGGGGGAGTGAAAGGCGAGAATGCCCTGAGCTTAAGCACAGCAGCACTAATCCAAGGAAAGATCTGGAGATACAACAATAATTGCACATGCTATTAGCACTGCCGGCAGAAACTCCACCGACACATTCTACAAGGCAAATCATCGTCTATAGTAGCTGTGACATCCGGGATATGGAAGCGGGATTTGCCGGAGGGAGTGGCTGTTTGAGAGTGCACAAAAGATCTTTCAGAATAGAGAGGCGCCACACCACACACCACCACACCACACACACCACAACACATCACCCCACACACACCACACCTCACACACAGAGAGAGAGAGAGAGAGAGAGAGAGAGGAGAGAGAGAGAGAGAGAGAGAGAGAGAGAGAGAGAGGAGAGAGAGAGAGAGAGAGAAGAGAGAACGAAATCATAAATCGTCAGCAAGATCAGCATGAGGCCGGAGATAGTACCTGATCACGTTCGTGAAAACAAAATGATCTGACCGAGTGCGCCATTGTGCCATATAAATGCAAAATGGCAGATGCATACATCTACAAGACTGGAGAACAGACTAACCAGAAGATCGAGGGAATTCGGTTTCCAAGCCAAAGGATCGCTATGGGTGTGGGGGAGTAATGGTTTGTACGTCCATCTGTCAATAATCTCATTAAAGGCCTTTTGAGTTCTGGGAAGAAGAAGAAGAGGACCAGAGTCCTGAAGACACTGGCAGAAGTAGCCAGGAAAAGTTCCAGCTTGATCTGGTTGGGGAAGAACAAAAAAAAAGCAAATTCCATACCTTTTGAAGTTCGCAACTTATCGCAGGCATCCGACAAGACATCTGTCCCATGGCGATTTTTGATTTGAAAATTTCCCAAAAATATAACAGGTAGAGAATTGGAATTTTGGGCAACGCTCAAAATTAGGCGAGAGTAGAACGAAATCAAGGAGTCATTAAAATAAGGCCAAACCTTTGGAAAGGGGGGGGGGGGGGGGGGGGGGTGTGTAGCTTTCTTTAAAACCCTTCTATTTTTCCTATTGAAAAGTCTCTCTTTAAAAGGGGAAAATTTTGGAAGCAGGTGGTTAAATTATTTTAGGAAGTCAGTGTTCTTACGAGATTGGAGTTTGTGGTGTGTTGTGGTGTGTGTGTGTGTGTGTGTGTGTGTGTGTGTTGTGTGTGTGTGGTGGTGTGTGTGTGTGGTGGTGTGTTTTTTCTGGTTTTTGTTTGGGGTTTTTTTGTTTTCTGTGACCGCTTTTTTTTTCGTCGCTTTTTTTCCTCGTTGTTTTCTTTCGGGGCCCCCGAATGTTGTGTGTGTGTTGTGTGTGTGGTTTTGTGTGTGTGTGTATATTATTTAATTTTGTTTTTGTGCATTTCGATTGTGTGTTGTTTTAGTTATAGTTTTAGTTAAGAAAATATATAATGTTGTGTAGGTTGTGTGGTGTGTGTGTGTGTAGTTTGTTGGGAGTAGTAGGTGGGGGAGAGGAGTGTGATAGTAAAGTAGTAGACTAGTAGACTAGTAACAGTAGTAGCAACGGATTTGCCTATATGTAGTAGGAGTAGTAGTGGTAGTAGTAATAGTAGTAATGTAGTAGTGTAGTAGTAGCAGCAGCAGCAGTAGTAGTAGTAAGTAGTATGGACGGTTGTGGTGTAGTAATACTTCACCTCTCTCTCCCCTTCTCTCTCTTTTCTCTCTCTCTTTTCTCCCCTCTCTCTCTCTCTCTCTCCCCTCCCCTCTCTCTCTCTCTCCGTCATCATCCTAACTCTCTCCTTCTGTCTGTCTGTCTCTCTCTGTCTTTCTCTTCTGTCTGTCTGTCTGTCTGTCTGTCTGTCTGTCTGTCTGTCTCTGTCTCTCTCTCTCTCTCTCTCTCTTTTCTCCTCTCTTTCTCTCTCTCTCCTTCCCTAATTCCCTCCGTCCTCATCCTCTCTTCTTTGCTATTTCTAACTGTCAAGAATAAGATCCTATTTGGACCCTTTTAGGAAGACAAAACGCTGGAATGTTTTTCAAAGATGCATGCATACTTTACAAACATACGTACATAATATACATTACACGCATACACACGTAGGTATTTACATACATGCATATACATAAATGCAAAAAGAGAAGGAAAAGTATAATAACATCTAACAAACGAAGCATAGGGTTCAAATAGGCTGATGGAAATCTCTATGGCGTTTAAAATATTTTGGCAGAGGGAGGGGAAAAGGGAGCTAGGGGCTGGGGGTTAGGATGGGGGTACAAAAATTAGTGACTCAAAAAAAGGTGTTTAAAGCGTATGCGTGCGTGCGTGCGTGCGTGCGTGCGTGTGTGTGTGTGGTGTGTGTGTGTGTGTGTGTGTGTGTGTGTGTGTGTTGTGTGTGTTGTGGGTGTGTGTGTGTGTGCGACAGAGAGAGAGAGAGAGAAGAGAGAGAGGAGAGAGGAGAGAGAGAGAGAGAGAGACAGAGACAGAGACAGAGAGACAGACAGACAGACAGACAGACAGACAGACAGAGAGACAGACAGAGAGACAGACAGAGACAGACAGAGACAGACAGAGGGTGACAGAAACAGAGGCAGAGATATTAAAGCAGGAAAATGAACGAGAGGGGATTTTAAAAAAGTTCAGTGACACACGATCCTGTAGAATTTGGTAGACTAGTAGAAGAGATCTCTATCGCTTGAGCTGGGGATAGGATAACATGTGCAAACGAGAGGAAAATGCCGTATATCTAGATTAATAAAGAGAAAAGAAAAACAAAAAGAAGATGAGAGAGAGGGGAGAGAGAGAAGAGAGGAGATAGAGAGAGAGAGAGAGGGGAGAAAAGAGAGAGGGGGGAGAGAGAGGGAAAGGGTGGGGGAGCGTACTTCACACTTCATTGTCTTTGATATTCATTAAATGTATTTATGCTTCAGGAGGCATTACGTTTTTTTCAAATTTCCTTTTTTTCTTCTCGGGAAAAAACAAAAGGGAATTAGAGAAAGAGAGTAAGATGTAGGTGGTCCCCTTTTGGGAAAATGAACTCCATCGAGCCAAAGCCCCCCCCCCCCTCCCATCCCCCCCCCCCCCCCCCCCCCCCCTATCCCACATCCATCAGCACCGTAACCCCTCCTCCACCCCCCCGCCCCTCCCTCTACGTCCAAGAAAAAAAAATAAAAAAAGATCTGACGAGTTTCAAACCGGCACGTGTGTCTTTTTCACTCCGTCTTTGTGTCTATAAATTTGTTGTCTGCGTGTATTTTTGTTCTCCTCTCGCTCTTTGGGGTCGGTGTCTCCAGCTGTTTATCTTTTATTTTGTTCTATTTTTGTTTTCGCATTCTGTCTGCCTTTGTACGGTTTTGTTCATTTCCACTCCCTTTTTCTCCACTCCCTTTTTCTCTTTCCTTCTGTGTGTGTGTGTGTGTGTGTGTGTGTGTGTGTGTGTGTGTGCGTGCGTGCGTGCGTGCGTGCATGCGCGCGCGCGCGCGCGCGCGTGTGTGTGTGTGTGTGTGTGTGTGTGTGTGTGTGCGTGTGCGTGCGTGCGTGTGCGTGTGCATGAGTGTGTATTTCTTTAATATAACGGACGATTGATTCTAGATGTTATCTTCGCCGGTTTTGCATATCTGCTAATCCCCTAAGCTGGTTCACTGTCATCAACAAGTTCATGATTTCACACATTTCTGTTGTTTCAGTTGGCTTGCTCGTCAGCAAGATCACACACACACACACACACACACACACACACACACACAACCCGCTAGAACAGATTTTCGCGAAACTCTTCGGAAAGATGAAATACGGCCAAAGATCAAACACATCAAACTCAGATGCAAATCCCATCGAAGAGCAGATAGAAGTTTGTCTTCTTTCTATTTTTTTTTTTTTTTAACTTTCCTTAACATAACAAGATCGCACATTTTCCGACATTTTCGAATATTCCTCACGAAATAGGCCTACTGCATGGATCTCAGGGATGAAAAGGCCTACAACCTAACAAAGTACATGCTGATCTAGATCACAAGTCGGACAGTCAGGTATGCGCTGCTGGATCTTGGTGGAGGTCTTGGCTTTTCCAGTTACGCTTCTATATAGGTTCAACTGGAACGTCCACACTCACCTCAGATGATATGGCAGACAAGATAATCACCCCTGCGGAATGGGACACATGGGAGATGAGAGGATGTTCTGTGAGGGTGATTTGTGCAGGCGGGCATGGGGTAAGCGTTTAGGGGTGAAAGGGGCCTCTCTTATATGACACTTATAGACAGAACGAGAACATATTAAGAAGGGCTACGAAATTTTCAATCTTTACGGTGGGCACACCAGCGTGGGTTCGAACTGGGAACATGGTCTGTGAACACGGTCCTATCTTACCACTGAGCCAGCGAGGCGTCCATGGCAAACTAACTCCGATGATGAGTAATGTAAAGCTGAACGTCCCCCCCCCCCCCCCCCCCCCCCTCTTCCCCACTCCCAGGTCATGCTCGTGTGCAGACCGAGGCTGAGAAGGCCGATCTTTTCGTTGACCAATCAGAGGTGACGTTATTAATAATGGCAAATGGCTAGACGACAGTCGAGGTTCATCGTTAGAACAGATTTCAATTTTAAACACCAGCAAATTTTACTTGTTTCCATCAAAAAATGAGGGGAGGGGGGGGGGAAGCTGAAATCAGAGACTGAGCGAGCGTCTTTTCTTTTCTTTTTTCCCCGTTTAGATGTCTCTTTTAATGTACGTAGTAACAGTAACTGTTGACTACGCGGCAAATTCTGTGACCTTTATCTTCGACACCTTTCGAAATTGCTATGCTGATGAATTCCTCTTTAATAATGAACACTGGGTGTGCATGTGATAGATTCTGTGCTTTATGACCGACACAAAGAACGCCGCGACAAGCATCGACCAATCGAAAATACTGTTGACAGCGCTTGGCGAATTCTGTCGCCCAACACGTCTGTCTCTTCGTCTCTCTTTCTATGTATCTATCTATTGATCTATGTATGTGTGTATCTATCTATCTATCTAGAGAGAGAGAGAGAGAGAGAGAGGGGGGGGGGGGGGCACCTAGTCTCTGATCTCTGACAGAAACATGCTTAATGACGTCTTTCGGGATTAGAGGTTATACAACCTATTGGAAAAAAAAGGAAAGAAAAAAAAGCAAGGACCACAAACGTGCATATAGTTCTGTTTTTATTCTACGGAACATGTCAACTGCAGCGGAGATACTGGCTCTTTTGAACATGATCATGCGGAACAGGAAGGGGTGGTGGTGGTGGTGGTGGTGGTGTGTGTGTGTGTGTGTGTAGAGAGAGGAGAGAGAGAGAGAGAGAGAGAGAGAGAGAGAGAGAGAGAGAGAGAGAGAGACTGTGTGTGTGTGTGTGTGTGTGTGTGTTGTGTGTGTTCAGACTGAAACCTCTTGCACGTGCATCTTGTAATAACTATCTCGCCGGTTTTGCACTGTTGCTAAAGTAGGTTGGAAAGGATCAGAATTCCGTGATTTTCGTGGATGTTACCCTCACCCTCGCCCCTGCCCCACTTTCGAGGTCTGAAACCGATGTTACTCACAAAACATGAAAATCACGTGCACAGCGTCAACTCATCGCTGTCGTTTACTCATAATCAATGTTGCAATGTCGTTTTTGTGTGTCGAAGCGTTCACGTTTTTGTTGTTGTTGTTGTTATTTTTTCTCCCAACACTTAACGTAGACTTTTGACTTTCGATCGGTCGAATATGTACTACTCTTTGTACTAATTTGTTTTACACTTTAAATAGAGACGTTCTTCGATTGGTCGAAAAATCTTTGAAAGATTTAACGCATCCTTCTTCGTGATAGGTGGTCCTGGTAGCAGGTGCTCATCATTCACGAGGACAGTTGGTGAGGAGATGGGCGCTGTCCAGCCTGCTGACGCATAGTTCACTGGAACGCTGCGACGAATACTCAGACAGGAACAACAACCAAATGTTATTCATCAGTCTGTGGCAGAACCCCTGAGGACTATTAGTCATGGCGTGTACTGGTGTGATATGGCCTTTCCTCCCATTTTCGCTATGGTTTCTTACAGTGTTGGTTCACTCGCGTTCGATCCACTACAACGGTATCATTTGTTGGCACTGCATTTTGCCAAGTGACCGGGGGGGGGGGGGGGGGGAACATCTTCCAAAATGGGTAGTCATAGAGGGTTTTTTTTGGTCTCAAATACTGAAATTAAAAGAAAAAAAAAAGGATCCGTATTTCAAAAAGAAACTGAATACTAATAAGCAGATCAGTTTAGTAGCAGCTGCAAATAGTTGGGAGAACCTGGCTGACTTAAATGCAGGGGAAAAAAATCAATGTAGGGTCAAGAGAGAGAGAAGGGGGGATAGAGAGGGGGGGGGGGGGAGAGAGGAGAGAGAGAGAGAGAGAGAGAGAGGGAGGAGAGAGAGAGTGAGAGAGAGAGAGAGAGAGCGCGAGCAAATATGCGGATGACAGTTTTCAGATTTGATTTTTTTTTTAAAGGAAAGAGTCCTGCTGGTTATGACGAGTTTCACACAAAATAAATCGCTGGTCAGCATTTGTTTTTCATCAAGAGGAGCGAGCGAAGTGGGAATGGAAGGATGGATGCAGGGGAAGTTGGGGGGGGGGGGGGGGGGGGAGGGGGACATTTGAAGAAGAGATTTCTATTGAAAAAAAAAACCACATTAAGGAGAGAAGACGTATCAACCGTTGTTGATACAACAGTAACTGCAGTTCACGTCAAAGTCATAATGTACACTCTCTGATGGCTCCAAAGATCACTACAACGCGCACATCTCCGGGAAAGGAGCGGGGAGAAAGGTGACAGACTGGATGAGGAGAGTATGGGGGACCAATGGCTCCTGGAGAATGGGAAGGAAGAAGTGTCAAGTCAGCGGTCCAGCAAGAAACAAATGTTTCGCAACGTTGAAGATATCATCAGGCATCCCACGGGCTCCCAGTTGTCCTTTGCAAAGAAACATTTCCAGCTAGCAATTAAAGAAAACCGAAAAGGACAGGGGATGCTCCTTTTAATGGAATAAACCATCTGTCCCATGAGGACAATGTCTCCAAAAACGAACGAATAGGAGAAATGCTGTTTTTGAAAAAAAATAATGATTCAAATAATGGACCGACAAGATTCTAATAAAACTGAATAGGTGTGTATATGAAAGATTTTGAAAAATAGTGAACGCCAGGACCCAAGGAAGATAGAAAGAAATTACAAGTACTAAATGATTAGTTGTAAGGTATTCCAAAATTGAGGAAAAGAAAGAAAGAAAGAAAACCATTGGCCACCAGAACTCACTGAGCCATGCAGCACAGGAAACATTAGAAATGGAACTAAATCCGGGCCATTTATTTGTTTGTTTGTTTGTTTTCTTTCAATCTGTCTGCCTGTCTGTCTGCCTGTCCGTCTTTTTCCCTTTCTTTCTTTCTTTCTTTCTTTCTTTCTTTTACATTTCTTTCTATCTTTTTTCTTCTTTTCTTTCTTTCTTTCTTTCTTTCTTTCTTTCTTTCTGTCTTTTTTCGTTTTGCAGCTAGAACTCTGACGTTTGTCGATGGCAAGAAAAAAGTCTGCGTATGGCACGGGGTTTAATCCTACCATAAATGTACCCAAATTCGTCGTTCGGGAACGATGCCTTAACAGCACACCAGTTCTGCCGTGTGCGTCTTTTATCTTCCAGTCGTTCACCCCACGGGCACACAATGACCTACTCTTTTGTTAAAGGTGATACAGGATTTCACGTGCAAACAAGACTTTTTTTTCGTTCAATATATGCTTTCACGCAAGGGATCTCGGATTTAAAGCTCGTAGGAATGAGTACGGGGGGAACTGAAGTCTGCTATTGCACAGAAAATCTCTTCCAACCTTCTTCTTTCTTTCTCTTTTTCTTTTTCTTCTTCTTTTTCTTGTTCTTTCTTTCTTTCTTTCTTTTTCTGTTCTTTTTTTTTTTTTTTTTTTTTTCAGTAAGAATCGAACCGTAGACTTTTGGGAAGAAAGGGTCTGAAACCTTACTCACTGGGCCAATCAGGCCTCGATCCGTGAACCTGATGTCTGTCTTCAGTTTCCAGACAGAAAGCCGGACAAACTCAGTCCTGATGAATATTTATTAACTCACGTGACATCGTGCGTTTCTGGATGGAAGGGGAGTAAGGCAAAAATAATGGAGTGCTTCCATTTAGAAAATGAATAGATTTTTAGCGAGAAATTTATATGAGAGTGGGGAAAAAAATATGCAGAAAAAAGAGGTGTGCAATTCAGCAGATTAAAAGCAGCGTTGTTTGATATAAATCACCCCAGCTGGACTAAAACAAACAAACAAACGAGAAAAGAAGCAAGAAATAGAGAGAGAAAAAAGCAATTGTTGAGGAGAGAAGTACAAACAAGAAATGAGCGGAGAGAAACAAAGCTGCAAAGAAATAAAGAATAAAATAAAGAGGAAGAAATAAACTTCGCAGAAAATAAATATGCAAAGAAAGAAGGGAATAAAACAAGCCAGAAAAGACGAAAAAAAATAAGAAACAAATAGAGAGATCGATCGTTTTAAAAGAAAAAAAATTAAACCATGAACACGGGGGAGGGGGTGGGGAGAGAGAGAGAGAGAGAGAGAAAAAGAGAGAGAGAGAGAGAGAGGAGAGGAGAAGAGAGAGAGAGAAGAGAGAGAGAGAGGAGAGGGGGGGGGGAGAGACAGAAGACAGAAAAAGAGAGAGATTTGAGAGAGAGAAGAGAGGCAGGGAGAGAGAGAGAGAGAGAGAGAAGAGAGAGAGAGGAGAGAGAGAGAGAGAGAGAGAGAGGCAGGAGAGAGAGAGAGAGAGAGAGAGAGAGAGAGAGAGAGAAGAGAGAGAGACAGAGAGACAGGGACACAGAAAGAGAGACTTTGAGGAGAGAGACAGAGACACACACAAATACAGAGAGAGAGAGAGAGAGAGAGAGAGAGAGAGAGAGAGGAGGAGAGAAGAGGAGAGAGAAGGAGATTTCTAAAGAGCGTGAAACTAGTATTTGGCTTCATATAGTGGAAATAAGTACAGACAGAATGCAGAAAGTCTTAGTATAAAAATGAGAGAGAGGAGAGAGAGGAGAGAGAGAGATGAGAGAGAGAGAGAGAGAGAGAGACAGACAGACAGACAGACAGACAGACAGACGGACAGACGAGAGAGAGAGAATTGAGAGGAGGAGAGAGAGAGAGAGAGAGAGAGAGAGAGAGAGAGAGAGAGAGAGAGAGGAGAGAGAGAGAGAGAGATTTCTTAAGAGCGTAAAACTGGCATTTTGTTTCATATTATGGAAATAAGTACAAACAAAATGCAGAACGTCCGAGCATATAAGCGGTTTTTGTTTCTTTGTTTATTTGTTTGTTTGGAAGGCGGGGGGGGGGGGGGGGGGGGGGGGGAGGGGGAACGGGGGCGGGGGGGGGGAGAAGGGGGGGGGGGGGGGGCATGAAGAGAAAAGAGAACGGGAGATAAACAAAATGAAGACCAGAACACAGACTTTCATCAAATTATGCTAATGAACTGAGCAAAAGAGAGCAAAATTACTGAGGGCAGAGATCGATCGAGCGACTGACAGAAAGAGAAAGGGACAGACAGACCGTCAGAGACAACCAGTGAGAAAAAGAAAGAAGAAAAAAAGAAAAAAAAAAAAACCGATTTGCTCAGATCACTAAGTCTTTAAAACACAGATCAACGAAAATAAGGAAACAAGGAACTGAATTTGTAGAATTTTATTTTTTAAAACGTTGCTATTACAGCTGTTTACCAGTGAATGATTCGTCAAATGTAGAGACAAACTGTGAGCTTAAGAAAGGGAAAATTCTTTTGTTTTGGACGGAAAAAGGGGTACAAAAAAGCATCAGAAATAACACACACACACACACCACACACACACACACACACATACACAGAGAGGCGTTACCAAGCAGAAACCTTCCATCATTCTGTGCTAACCAAAATCCTATATATTATGCTGATTATGAAAAGTCGCAAAATCTGATGGAATAATTTTTTTTAAAGGGTTCAAGAAAATGAGAAGAGAAAATGAAACAAGAAAGAAGGAAACAGAAAAAGAAAGGAGAAGGAGGTGTATGTGTGTGTGTGTGTGTGTGTGTGTGGGGGGGGGGGGGGGGGGTAGAGAAAATATCAGATTCCAAGAAGACATTCCCCAGCATCTATCGATAAATAAAGAAATTCAACAAATAAATAATGAACAAACATGAAAACGAAAGGCGACTGGACGAAGAAGAAAAGATACAAGATAAAAGAAAACAAAATGAAGATCACATCACCGTCAGTTGAAACAAATGCCAAAAGGAAACGAAAAGTCTGAAACGTTCAATAAATCACAGCAGACATTAGCATATTCCAAACAACCTGCAAAACTTACCTTAAAAGACTGTTCCAGAATGCAGAAGTCAGGCTCTGGAAGGAAATCCCACCCCCAAAACCAAAAAGGTCCAAATAAATTCTTGTTCTTTTTTTTCCTACTTTAAACGTGTGTCAAAGAGCCAAAACGAGTTTTTTTTTCTATCTTTCGAAAGGGGAAAAAGGTTTCGGTAAATGATAACTAGTTTCGTGGGTAGTTAGTTCTTCAGGAGCCGCAGCGGGCGAAAAGGACGAAGGTAGGATGGATGCCTTGTTGTTGGACGCAGAGACGCGGGTTGGTTAGCTTTGTGGGTAGAGGTGGAGCGAGTGGCTTGCGAGAGCCAGGAAGGATGGGACTGCCTCTGCTAGTCGTCCGCGGAAGCGCTAGGGATGGTGCTGAAGCGTCGTCCGCTGCGGGCAAATCGGAGCCAGTGACGTCAAGCGCCGCACAGGGCTGACAGAACGGAATGAGAACGGACCGAGCGCGGAAGCTGGGTAAATCTAGGCTGGTCCGCGGCCGAAGCAAATCCGTGGGCGAGCGGCCAAACAGAGACACGAAAGACAGCAAGGCAGCAACAATTCCAGACCCGATGCCTGCCGTAGTAGTAGTCTTTCCAGCACGGACGGGCGGCTCACTCACTCACTCACTCACTCACGCGACCTTCCTACGTAAGTCAGACAAGTCCACGCCCACTTTTACTGCGAGTCTCAGCCCGCAGGTGGAGGAGGATGGCTTGGGTTGGTTAAAGAACCACCCGACGCACAGTCCCGTCTGCGGGCGAGTCAGTCAAGTCCGGGAGCACAACACCCTTGGCAGACTCGCTGGGTTCGGGGTTGTGGTGGTGGTGATGGTGGTGATGAGGAGGAAGGGTTCGTTGCCCGCCACGGGCGTCACCCAATAAGAATTTGGCGCGGGCCGGGTACTTGCCTGGGCCGGGGTCGGGGTCTGGGGTCTGGGGTCTGGCACTGCGGACCTGGTGGTGGTGGAGGTGGTGGTGGTGGTGGTGGGCAGCCGTGCAGCTAGCTAGCTTCCAGCCAGCCGAGCCAGGAATTTGGAGAGGTTTCGCAGCCAGTTCAACAATACACTGCTTTTGTCTAGGAACCGTTTCGGAGGTGCGGGATTGTCACCACACTCTTTCCATTTCCGGTTCCGTCTTGCGGGACCCTCCCTGCGGCCATGTCTATGGGTGCGCGCAGATTCCGTGGTTTTTTTTTTTGTTTTTTTTGTTTTTTTTCGGGCTGGGGTGGGGGGTGGGGTGGGGGGTGGGGGTGGGGGGGGGGGGGGGGAGGGGAGGCTGGAAGTGTCGCAATGCTCAGAGGAAATAGTCAAGGGTTTTCCTCGACGTGGGTGGGTTAGGATTTGCTGGAGGTTTCGTGGTTTAGTGCTGTTTGCTCGATCGATTAATCGATTTGATAAAATCGTCTGTCGATTTATCTATTTCCCTGCGTATCTATGTAAAAATCTATTAACGTTCTTTAATCTGTCTGTCTGTCTATCTATCTATCTATCTATCTATCTATCTATCTATCTATCTATCTATCTATCTATCTATCTATCGATCGATCTGTTTTTCTCCCTACATATCTATCTGTCTATGTGTCTATCTGTCTATTAATCCATCCATCCATCCATCGGTCCGTCCGTCCGTCTGTCTGTCTTTCCGTCTATCTATCTATCTATCTATCTATCTATCTATCTATCTAGTTATCTATCTATCTATCTATCTATCTATCTATCTATCTATCTATCTAGCTATCTATCTATCTATCTATTCTATCTATCTATCTATCTTTTCTGTCTGTTTCTGTCTGTCTGCCCTCTCCTTCCCCTCCCCCCCCCTCATCTCTCTTTCACTCCCTTTCCATCCCGCCTCCCTTCTCTGTCCCTCTAGCTACTTACCAACCTACCTATGCTTCTACCTATTTATCGGCCGACCGACCGATCGGTCGATCAGTCGATCTATTTCATCAAGAGATCTATTTGAACAGTAACAGAAATAAGACACCAGCGCCGAATTAAAACAAAAAAAAAAGGAGAAAGAAACCGAGAAACTGACCACAGCAATTTCGGAGGACAAGCGAGTATACTTAGAAACAAGCAAAGTCGAGGACAAGGTCACGCTTATTGTCTAGACACAAGACAAAACCGACAAGTGAACTCTTGACAAATACGTATATTCCAGATGCTGCAACCATCCGATATATAAACAGTCATCCTCAGATCGTTATAAGGATGGGAACACAAGGTAGAACTGTCGCACTAGTTGGAAATGGGAGTATTTTTTTTTGCATGTGTTATAATGTCCGTTGCTTACAATATTCTGAGGAAGATGTGTTTATAAACAAAATTGATTATGTTTGCTTTGTGTATTATTTTTAAGAAAAGGCATTTCTTTTCACTGTTGTGTATCCTTATTTGTATTTCGATTTGGTTAAAATTAACGTTTTTTTATTCATATTGTTTTCGGCCTATGTAGACTTAACGACAATGATGTGAAATCACATGTAATCTACCATGTTTGCAACATTAGTTGCGAGCGGTACCTGTCGTAGATTTGTTAATCGATTATTCCAAAACACGCGTTGGAATGGATAACTAAAACAGATATAGAAAGAAAGAAAGAAAGAAAAAAGAAAGATGAAAAAGAAAAAAAAAGAAGAAGGAAAAAAGAAAGAAAGAAAGAAAGAAAAGAAAGAAAGAAGAAATGAGAAAGAAGAGGAAGCGAGAGAGAGAGAAACCAGTGTCAGACATACCAGGACATATGAAATGAATGCCAAAAACAAAGTGAAATCTGTCTTTTTTTTCAGTCCATCTATCGGGTACCTGTAAATTGTTCTCGCTTCCTATCTGTCTTTTCCATCGTCTATGAGTAAATGCACCTTCTCTACCTGACCGCGTTGATCTCTCTCTCTCTCTCTCCTCTCCTCTCTCTCTCTCTCTCTCTCTCTCTCTCTCTCTCTCTCTCTCTTCTCTCTCTCTCTGTCTCTGTCTCTCTCTGGATTGCGTTTGCTTCTTTCTCTGTCTACTTCCCTCCTGCCTCTCGCTCTCTCTCTCTCTCTCTCTCTCTCTCTCTCTCTCTCTCTCTCTCTCTCTCTCTCTCTCTCTCTCTCTCTCTCCTTTCCTCCTTCTCTCGGTACACATAGCATCTCATCAGGAAACTCATTCAAATTTTGTACACACGCCTCGAAGTGAGGAAGCTGTGTGCTGTTGGGTCCTCTGCAATCTCTCAGACCAGCAATTCAGGGCTAGGGAAGCATTGTACAGGTATTTGCTGAACAGTGCTGATGGAAGCTGATGAAATGGTGTCCTGGACGTTCTAACTGGAGCTGAAACGTGAATCTACAAAATATGATCCGAAAACAAAGCAACAATAATATACTGTTTGGCTGTTTCCAGAGGAAAATCCCACAAGCAATTTTGAAAGTGAAAGAAGCATTACCAAAGCAAAGCAAATGGTCATTTGTTCGTTGAGAGAGAGAGAGAGAGCGAGAGAAGAGAGATGAGAGAAGGAGTGAGAGATGAGAGAGAAGAGAGAGAGAGAGAGAGAGAGAGAGGGTGACTTGGTAATACTATAACTTATGGAAGGGAAAATGATCTCTGTGACTGATGTCTGAATCCGCAAGAGCAAAGTGATGGAAGCTTATACAAACGGCGCCGAAGCTCTGGAACCGGAGTCTGGTGCTGTGCCATGACTGTGCTGGAGCTATATGCTGCTCTGGCGCTTGAGTTCCTTGCTGAGAACAACGTCCTGCGGTGCATCCTCCTCCCCCCCCCCCCCCCTCGCCACTTTCCTCCACCCCTAGCCTTATTTACCTGACCCTGCTTTCTGCGACCGTTTCTCTTTGTGATTAAACCACAGCTGCAAGAAAATGTGCTTAAAGATGGTGAAGATGCCCTTGGGTATTTCGAGGATGTAATTGCCGACGTACGAGAAGCAACCTGTCGTGACATCATCATCACGTGGTTTGGAAATGTGGCAAAGTGCTTACACGCTAATGGAGGACTCGATGAGAAGTAGGCCTAACTTTTCCTGCACCACATTCGACAAGAACGCTGAGTCTGCGAACTTTCTGAGTGCTTCTCGTATCACTAGACATACATATCAAAAGATTTTTTTTTTAAAAAACATAAGCGTTTTAGTGGTTCAGACGGTGGATTTAACATCACTCAAGTGTGGCGCAAAGTTGGGAAAATCCTTTCATCGACAACTTTTTAGCTGAATAAGGAGAGGTTTTTGCTGCCCAGTACCCCTCCCCACCCACCCACCCACCACACACCAATGCCACACTCCTATCATTAATCCTCCCCTGTCTTCCCCTTCTCCTCCACCCATCCCCTTGTCCCACTCCCATCACCTATCCCCCCCCCCACACCTCCTCCTGCTTCATCGCCTACATCCTATCTCTCATCCTTTTATTTCTGGCGACTGTACTTTTGGTGTGGTAGCACTTTCGACATGTACAAAAACTGGCCCATCCCTCAGTGGACGAAGTAATTCGCTCCGAGACAAATAGACAGACGTGTGGGTGAAAACAGGAATGAGTAGAGAGAGGGTAGAGGGGGACTGAAGGGGAAGGGGTGACACACAGTGATATAAAAAGGGGCGTACTACTACTTAGCGTTTGTTCTTTGCGAACTGAGAAGTCGTGGTTTAAAATTCCTCCAGAGAACTTTAAATGATGGTATTTTTATTTAGACCAGACCAATACACATCCATACGAATTAAATCCAGTGGGAATATTGGAGCTGGAATATTTGAGTTTCACTCACGTAATGAATGCGCCTTATAGAGTGTCGCTGGCATGATCTTGACCAACAGTTGGAGCTTTCTGTATCTCTACAGCCTGGCTATCGCCGGAACATACCCGGATAGCACAGCGCTGTCCTGCAGTCCCAGACCAGAATGGACCCCACAGACCCATCTTAATCGTCCTCAATTTATCAATCATTGTAAAGTCCAGTCTCATGTGCTTTGGATCAGAATGGAGCGACAACGCATAACCCTAATCCTCCTCAACTCGTTGGTCATCGTCAAAGTCTCAAGTTGTTAGTCCCTTCATGCTTTCATGGTGACCTCACCTTCGATGTCCTCTGCACGTCCATACTTTTTGATTAGTTCCGCTCAAAGTCATCGGTATCGATAGGTTCGTGGGAACTGTCGGAGGATGGACAGTGGTGGCGCCTATCGGAGGAGGAGGAAGGAGGAGGAGGAGGACGCTCACTCACGGTGATTCTGCACCACAAAACAGTCAGTATCGTCTGCAGCGGGCTTACAAGGCGCGGTCCTGCAAATGTGAAAACAGAGCAGCATCCACCACGCACAAGCAGCCACCACTGTACGACACCGAAATGACGTGGCAGCAGTGCAGTGTCTCCGCTGGTGGTGGCCTCATGGCCTCATGACTGGAAGCACGGAAGATGAGACTGCAAAACAAAAACAAACGAATGCACAAACAAAGAAATATACAAACAAACAAAGAAATACAGAAACAGACAAATGAATAAATAAATGATATCAAAAACATCAAAAAATAAAGATATAAACAGAATAAATAAGCGAAGAGACACACACACACACACACACACCACACACCACAAAGAGAGAGAGAGAGAGAGAGAGAGAGAGAGAGAGAGAGAGAGAGAGAGAGAGAGAGAGAGAGAGAGAGAGAGAGAGGCAGGAGGAAGGCAGGCAAACGTAAGCAGACGGACAGAAAGACAGACTTACAGTCAAACAGAGAGAGAGAGAGAGAGAAGAGAGAGAGAGAGAGAGAGGGGGGGGGGTTGAGTAAGTGGTGGTAAATGCGAAGGTGCAGGCACAAGGGGAGAAGGATTGATACAGGCGCGCAGAGAGACAAACGGGTAAACAGACATTAAAGCAGAGACTGCCACCATAACCACCCTTATCACCATCACCACCTCACCACCCTCTGATCACTTAATCCATCCCTGTCCCCCCATCCCTGCACAACTCCCTCTCAGATTTCCGGCACCCTAGTGGTGTTTCACGTCCATTGGGATTTCTGCGCATGATCAAACCGTAGTCATAATGACAACGCCAAGGAGACAACGTAAAAACAACACAGAACACACGCACGCACATTCTCTCTCTCTCTCTCTCTCTCTCTCTCTCTCTCTCTCTCTCTCTCTCTCTCTCTCTCTCTCTCTCTCTCTCTCTCTCTCACACACACACACACACACACACTCTCTCTCTCTCTCTCTCTCTCTCTCTCTCTCTCTCTCTGTGCATGTGAGTGTATGTGTGTATGTGTGTGTGTGTGTGTGTGTGTGTGTGTGTGTGTGTGTGGTGTGTGTGTGTGTGTGTGTGTGTGTGTGTTTATGTGTGTGTGTGTGTGTGTGTGTGTGTGTGTGTGTTGTGCGCGTGCGTGCGTGCGTGCGTGCGTGCGTGTGTGTGTGTGTGTGTGTGTGTGTGTGTGTGTGTGTGTGTGTGTGTGTGTGTGTGTGTGTGTGTGTGTGTGTGTGTGTGTGCGTATGTGCGCGCGCGCAAGCGTGCACGCACACGTGTGTGTGTGTGTGTGTGTGTGTGTGTGTGTGTGTGTGTGTGTGTGTGTGTGTGTGTGTGTGTGTGTGTGTGTGTGTGTGTGTGTGTGCGTATCTGTCTCTCTGTCTCTGTCCCTGTCTCTGTGTGTTTGTCTGTGTGTCTGACTGTCTGTCTGTCTGTATCTCTCTCTCTCTCTGTCCTTTTGTTGCCGGTCTGCCTGTCTGCCTGCCTGTCTGTCTGTGCCCCTGTCTGTCTCTGTCTCTGTCTATCACACACACACACACACACACACACACACACGCGCGCGTGGCCTCACACTCATATGCGCTCACATATTCACGCACACACAGACACACGCACGCGCGCGCGTGCGAGCGCACGCACACACACACACACACACACACACACACACACACACACACACACACACACACACACACACACACACACACACACACACACACCTGTTTTCGGCTCTGAAACTTCACCAACACATATCTGAATTCCATAATGGTCAGGTTTGAAGAGATAATGCGGACGCAGGACACACACGAGGCGATCGATACTTTTTGTTCAAAGGGAACAAACAAACAAAAAAAAAAAACAAAAAAAAAGAAATTGACCGACGAAAGGGCCAAAATCCCTCGCAAAACAAAGCCCCATTCGAAATCATTTAACAGAGAGCAAAAATGCCGATCGCTTTTCCCAAAAACCAGTGTTTTTAATTTTGGGGTGCATAAGGGAAAAATCACGATTGAATTTTCTTCGAAAGGAAACTTGGTTTTTGCTTCTCGATTTTAAAGACAATATCATCTTGTTTGTTTTTTTCGAACGTGAAATCGATTTGAAACGAAAGAAACGAAATTAAAAACTACATTTTTTAAAAAACCTTTCTTTGTTTGTCAAATCTGTGTTTTCTATGTCCGGAAGGACTACGTAAAGGTTGTCTGCCCTCAGTGCTAACCTCTACCTTGTTGCTTATGACTGAGCTCAGAAGGTTATCAGGAACCTTACCTGTCAAATTGTCGGCTACAGCCTATGGTTCTGGGACAAAAATGAGCAGAAATGATTCATAAAGCGTGTTTTCAGAGCTCAATGATAACTCAAACGTGGCTGTACCTCATTATTCTGTGCTTCCTTTTGGGATGAAAAATAATCCCTCCCACGTCTTTCATCACGAGGTATCGACAAGGGGTATAGGTTTGGTGTTATTCTTTTTCTTACTCTATTCTCGTTTAAAAAAGAACACGGCTAACGTCCTGATAGCTGAAGGTTGTGTATTGTGAGGAAGGATTGCATGTAGAATTCCGCTCACCCCAAGGCAAGATCGCATTGCTTGAGAGGACGGGTTGGGAGTGGACGGTCGAAGGAGAGGAGATTGTGGGAGGTAGAGAATGGTGGGATTGGTTTACAGCCCACGAACAGAGCTTCAGGAGTTAGATCCATTGTGCGCCGGAGTAATGCATCCTAAGTGACGAAACTCCTGCCAATATCGTAATGAAGAGCAGAGAGATCTTTTGGATCAAATCCAGTAGTAGGCATCCTTCAGTCTCGGAAGACTATGGAGTAGCACTCTAGGTGTCTATTCTGGTACAGCGACGGGTGTGGCTGGCCAGTCCGACGCGGGAATGACAGTCCCTGTGGCAGAGGGCACAGATGAAGTCTGACGCTGGTCTGTCTGCCTGGGCTGCAGCCTTTCTTCTCATTCTATTTTCCCCGTGCTGCTGAGCGAGTGTCTCTTCGAACTTGGAGAGACTTTTCTGCACAGTCTGTCTCCAGGCTGACCGTTCGAGGGCTGTTGCTTCCCAGTTGTTCTGGTCGATGTTCAAGGCTTTTAGGTCCCTCTTGCACACATCTTTGAATCGCAGCTGTGTCTGCCTGTGGGACGTTTTCCCTGCACAGGCTCTCCATAGAGGAGGTCTTTAGGGATCCGTCCGTCATCCATGCGCACGACATGGCCGAGCCAGCGCATACGTCTCTGTTTCAGCAGCGTGTACATGCTGGCGCATCCGGCTCTTTCCAGGACAGCGTTGTTTGGGACCTTGTCCTGCCAGGTGATGTTCAGAATGCGTCGGAGGCTACGCATATGGAAAACATTGAGCTTTCGCTCTTGTCGGGCACGCAAAGTCCAAGACTCGCTGCCATACAGGAGGGTGCTCACGACGCTCTCGTAATGAAGAGCAGAGAGATCTTTTGGATCAATCCACCAGTTCATATTCTCGTCTGTCTGTCTGTCTGGCCAACTTGCACATTCCTGTTGCAATGGATAATGGCAGAAGAGAACATATCTTGGTATATTATCAAGTTATTTTGAAACTGTGCGCGTCCCAATATATGAATATGAACAACACAAAACGAAGAGAGCTTCTTATGCAAAATCAGATTAGTACGTTTCATGAAAGAAGACTATAATTACCCTTCCTTTTTTGTTTCTAAACTAGAATATAATCGTGCGCATAATTATGATAGCCGATGTTAATTGACATCTGTACACGAGTACTTCCGTGCTCCAGGTGGGTAAATGTGATTAAATGTGGGTTAATCTGTGCTTATCATCTATCTTTTCTATCTGCTAAGGGCAGGGACGGGATAAAGAGATAAGAAATCATGGATATCCCCACCCCATCTCTACCTACCCCGAGTGATTAATGAACTGCGCAAAAATGCATGAACACACGCGCGCGCGCGGACACACACACACACACACACACACACACACACACACACACACACACACACACACACACACCACACACACACACACACATACACACACTTACACACTTACACACTCACACAAACACACACATACACACGCGCGCACACACATACTCAGAGAGAGAGAAGAGAGAGAGGAGAGAGAGAGGAGAGAGAGAGAGAGAGAGAGAGAGAGAGAGAGAGAGAGAGAGAGAGAGAGAGAGCAGAAGCGTAGGGGGAGGAAAGTAGGAATGGGCGGGTTGGGTTTGAGATGGGAAGAAGGGGCTCGCTCGGCAAATGCTTAACTAATTCACATAGCACGTCCGGTAATCACAGGTGCCACGTCTGAGCGTCCCCTGCCACGTTGCTTATAATTTGCTGGTCATGAAATGTAACGATTCCTGCTTTTAGAAACAAAGCGAACCTTGGTACAAAAACGACACCACTTGTGTCCCAGAGTGCCTCTGTGCAGTGGAGAATGTAGAGCGTGACACATAGGCCAGTAAGCTTAGCGACTGTTGTTTTCAAAAACGCCAAAGCGGAAGCACATTACACGTTACAAAATATGTTGCCCTGGTGCCGAAAGTTAGAGTTACGTATTAATGATACCAGTGTTTCATATAATTCCCATGCCCCAGTTTCATATGTTGATATCAATTCATAGCTGTTTTCGAAACCACACACACACCACACACACACACACACACACACACACACACACACAACACACACACCTCCTCTCTCTCCTCTCTCCTCTCTCTCTCTCTCTTCTCCCTCTTCTCTGCGGTGTGTGTGGTGG
>CM031598.1:52306083-52319852 GCA_018398815.1 Conus ventricosus | reverse complement strand
GAGAGAGAGAGGAGAGAGAGAGAGATGGAAGAGAGTCGACAAGAATCGAATCGTGTTTTTTGTTGTTGTTTGTTTACAGAAAAATAGATAGCCTCATGAGAGCTTTTTTGTAATATCTTGACCTTGATGAACATTAATAAAGTATGTGATAACACTACATGAATAGGGACAAATCAACACTCTAGATGAAGGATCAAAGTTCAACCAGTATATACATGAAATCTTTCGCATAAATCACCACAATGGAGAGAGAGAGAGAGAGAGAGAGAGAGAGAGAGAGACGAAGAAGAGAGAGAGAGAGAGGAGGGAGAGAGCAGACAGACAGACAAAGACAGAAGGCGGTAGGAAGCGCGAGGAGACGAAAAGAGAGAGAGAGAGAGAGAGAGAGGGAGAGACAGACAGACAGACAGACAGACAGACAAAGACAGAGGGCGGGTAGGGAAGCGCGGATGGAGATCGGAAGAGAGAGAGAGAGAGACAGAGACAGAGAGAGAGAGAGACAGCAGACAGACAGACAGAAAGAGAGAGAGAGAGAAGAGAGAGAGAGAGAGAGAGAGAGAGAGAGAGAGGAGAGAGAGAGAGAGAGAGCACAGTGACAGATAGACAAACACCCAGAGGGGAAAGGTGAAGTTGTTCTCTTTATGTTTTGCCGACAGCAAGTTGCAACGGTGTGGACTCCCTCCCTCCCTCCTCCCTCCCTCCCTCTCTCTCTCTCATACACAGACACAGAAACACACACACACACACACACACACACACACACACACACACACACACACACACACCACGCCGCCGCGCGCGCACGCACACACACATCATACCACACAAACACAACAAACAACAAATTACCTCCACCTTTCTTCTCAACTAACCATCTCAGAATGGTCGAATCTTCTCGACCTCCATGGCGAGCGATCTAGGTGTCCCTCGAGGATGTTTTCGGTGTCCGTGTCGGTCACCGATTAAGGCATAACCACGATGACGTCATTCAGCACTCCTGTGACCATCCTGATCTGTCTGCCTGGATTAAAACACATACCACAGCCGTACCAATCTGACGTATGTGATTTGTAAATGCGTCACATTAAGAGACATCCCTCTGGGATGCACCTATGTGCGTCAATGAGCAAATGAAATACACGGATATCAGTAAGGACACAATGAATCGGTCGATTTGGTCAATACGAAATAGCAAGTGCGCACATGCATAAGCAAAATCTAAAAAACTAAAACGAGTAGCAGATAGATATGTAGGTAGATACACAGTCACCTAGAGAGCGAGAGAGGGAGAGAGAGAGAGAGGTGGTGTGTGTGTGTGTGTGTGTGTGTTGTGTGTGTGTGTGTGTGTGTGTGTGTGTGTGTGTGTGTGTGTGTGTGTGTGTGTACGAGTGAGAGAGAGATTCCCATATAGATATCAGTCTTTCACATAGAGCTTCGTGGTTCTTATTTGAGTATTTCTCTTTTATCTGGGTGTTAATCATTTGTATGATAGAGGGTTTCAGAGTTAATCTGGTCAGAAATAGAGAAGAAAAAAAAAGATAAAGCTATGAAAGCAGGAAAATTATAGTGCCCTCCACCCCAACTGCAGGCGGTCAGAAATGGAAAAAAAAGAAGTAAATATATAAGCTGTAAAGCTAAAAACAGTATTGGTTCCTTCAACTACAAGGCGCTCATAGAGTTTAGGTGCTCATTGTCCAGTGTTGGAGACCTGCATCTTATAGCAGTCGGTAGTTGCTCGTCTGCACTCGCCACCAGCGTTCGGTAGCCTTCACAGCCTTGCCAGGACGAAATGGCCATAGTTTGCCCTAGCGCCGTCATACACCTTACGTCCTCAGTGTAGCTTAGTGTAAACTGAAGACGAAGGCGACGACATACCAAAGACATAAAGAGACAATAGAGTTCTGCATAAATTACACACAGAGACGAGAATATATTAAGGATAGAATTTTTTTTTCTGAATTAACTGAGTACATGATAAGGATATAGCAAAGGCAGAAATGGCGAACGGTGTTCTAGGTTAAGTTTGTACACAGACAAATACACACCAAACTCGGGAACGGCAAACGGCGTTCTTCATGAACTGAGAACGAAAATCGAGACACATGCTTCACATAAACACCCAAAGATGTTGTGCATCGGTTGGAAACGAAAACGAATAAAAGAAAAAAAAAAGCACACAATTTAATGTTCTGCATTGATTTTTAAAGGAAGACGAGGACACATCAAAAGGAGAACATAGAACCTATCAGGCACGAAAAGCGGCAACATCTTAATTGTTGACAGTACATATCCCCCGTAGAATGGAACAAGACAGGATCCGCATCCCCTCAAAGTGTGTTCTGCAAAAAAGGAAGTAGGGAAGACGTTGAACGGAGCAAAGATCCCGAAAAAAGAAATGAACAACAGCCCTATCTTTAAAAAAAAAATTTAAAAAAATATAAAAAAAAAAATTAAAAAAACTATTATCTTTCTCAAATAACTTTTTTGGTGTGGAAGAAAAGGGACGGTGATTGAAAAAATTTTATGTAACAAAATCCTCCGAGTGATGATAGTTTATTGTTTTACACCTGAAGATGAAAAACTACTAGTTTGTCATTTTCTTTGGGGCAGCGTCACGTGTATTTGGTATGTGAAAGGGAAGAAAGGGTAGGGTTTGGTATGATTAACAAAGAGATGCTAAGAAAAATGTTCTTAGCAGAGATTTACACTTCGTCAGGCACCAATGATAAACATATAGCAAAGAATATCTGGGAGGGAGTAGAAGAAGCTGGCTTGCAAAATAGAGTACCTGGGTGCTGTCTGGCTTTTTCATTAAAAAAGGGAGGGGGGGGGACATTTGCTTGAATTATTATTTTCCATTCCTGTCTTTATCACTCTACGAGAGAGAGAGGGGGGGGTGAAGGGGGATGGACGAGAGACCTGGGAACTCAGAAGAACTTCATTCAATCAAGGATTTAGATATTGATCATGATGTACTTTGTATTAGGTTCTTGCTAAGCTTACTTATGCAAGAGAAACAGACACAGAGGCGGAGAGAGACAGACTCAGAGACGCCAGAGACAGAAAGACAAAGACAGAGAAACAGAGACGGACAGCAGATAGACGGACAGACAGACGGACAGACAGACAGACAGAGATAGACAAGACAGAAAGTCAGACACACAGACAGACACACAGACAGAGGAGAGTCAGGTAGGCAGGAAAAAAGGGAGGGGTGTGGTATGGAGAGATGAGGAAGACAAGTATTTCCGCTGTCACTTTTCACCAAGGGGTAGCGGCAAGAAGGAAAACGAAAAACACCAAGCCAAACACTACACTACACTACACACACACACACACACACACACACACACACACACACACACACCTTGCACACCCTTCACACACACACACACACACACACACACACACACACCACACAACCTTGCACACCCTTCACACACACACACACACACACACACACCACACACTGCACACCCTTCACACACACACACACACACACACACACACATGCCACCTTGCACACCTTCACACACACACACACACACACACACACACACACACACACACACACACACTACGTGCTTCATCATGCAGGAGACGTCAGGGGGGTGGGTGGGGGGGGGGACGAAGGGCCGGATCTTTGGCGACATCTTCAGCTGACGTCAGCAGGAGTGGAGTTGGTAGGAGGGCGGGAGAGAGAGAGAGAGAAGAGAGAGAGAAGAGACAGACAGACAGACAGACAGACAGACAGAGGAGCGTGTCATCAACAAGGCGAGCGACGTTCGGCCTGCCTGTCAAAGCTGTGGACATCGTCGGCACATCTTTCAGGGTGAATCCCTTTTCTTTCTTTTTTTCTTTTTTCTTTTTTTTTTTTTTTTTTGCTGTTTTTTCTTTTTCTTTTTTTTCCTTCCTTCTTTTTTTTCTGTTTCTGATCGGTGACAAAGGATAATAGAAGGGTTCTGATTTTCTCTCTCTTCTGTCTCTGTGTGTCTGTGTCTGTGTGTCTGTGTGTGTGTGTCTCTGTGTGTCTGTGTGTGTGTGTGTGTCTATCTGTGTGTGTGTCTCTCTGTGTGTGTGTGTGTGTGTGTGTGTGTGTGTGTGTGTGTGTGTGTGTGTTTGTGTGTCTTTCTGTCTGTCTCTGTCTCTCTCTCTCTCTCTCTGTCTGTCTGTCTGTCTGTCTCTCTCTGTCTGTGTTACACACACACACACACACACACACACACACACACACACACACACCACACACACACACACACAGAGGGAGAGAGAGAGAGAGAATACGAACACGAATGGTTTAATGCGTCAGGTTTTCGGCCCATTGACACATCAGGAGGGGAGGTGGGGGTAAGGGGGCGGAGGGAGACATCAAGATAGAAATAAACATGAACAACATTTGATTCATGTAATACTGGACATGCGACATGGAAGCCAGATCGCGGTACATTACTTTGATCATTAGGGGACAAACGGAAATGTTCCTGCTGTCCATTATGATTTCTCTATAGTTTAGAACGTCAGTGTTTTCAGTGGTAGTCAGTCTGGATTTCCTTTTGCACCAGCTGTTGAATCGTCATCCAGTGGGAAGCTCTGCTGCGCTTTGTTAATTTCCTTCGATGTTTCTTGCAAATACTTCAATATTTCTCTACAATTTTCATATGGCAGTCCGGAAGTTTGTTGTTTAAAAGTTATCAGCTGGACGGTTCACACAGTCACCATGTTCATGACCAGAGTGCTGCATTGGCGTTGACACACTGTCGGTTGGAGTTGAAGACTGGTCAGAGGGTTGGTCAAAACACCCCCTGTCTTCTTCTGCAACCACATCGATGACATCAACACGACTGCCACCCTCGTGATCCAGTGTCAGATCAGTCTGAGGCACCGTCACTCTCTCTGGGTCTGTGACACACAACGTGTTCTGCTGAAGCGGGTGGGCAGGTCGTGTTGCCGGTGTCTTCATCTCTACACATTCAGGACTGTCAGCGGGGTCAATGTCAGGGAATGTGTCAGACGCGGTCATCTTTCCCGTGTTGTAAATTAAACTGGGGGGCGTTGGAAGAAATAGGCCAGAAGGGGATGCAGATACACTTGCCTTTTGCTGTTCTCTCCGACCTCTCTAGGCCTCGGCTCTCTGCCTATCCCGTGTAACTTGCGACGGGCACTTTCTCCGATACACAGCCGTGTCACCGTGTGTCACAGGGGATTGGCGGGCCGTCGTCAGTCGAAGAACAACAACGAGTTGGTGTTCTCCTCCTTCGATTTTAAAAGAAGATAAACACATTTCTCGTAAAAACGTGTTCAGAACACTCTCCAAACGCGACGGAAGCCCAACAACTGGCATATTGAAGACGTTATTTCGTAAAACACACTGTAAATTTACCCTCTCTTTCGAATACCTTCTTGCTGGTTGCCAAGCAAGGGAAGCTCGAGAGAGAGAGAGAGAGAGAGAGAGAGAGAGAGAGAGTTTTCTCTTTGTTTTTCTCCCTGTTAGCAGGATATATATAAAAAGACGCCTCTGTCTGTCTGTCTGCTCTCTCTCTCTCTCTCTCTCTCTTCTCTCTCTCTCTCTCTCTCTCTCTCTCTCTCTCAACACCTCGACACTTAACTGTCATTTTCCTTCAAGTTGTTATGACATGAGTAATCCATCATTTTCTTTTACACAACAGAAATGAAAAGCATGCCTGGTTAATGCATCATTAGGTAAAAAAGAATGAACAGAAAGAAAGCTAGAGAGATAAACTATGTGAGCGCACTTGCGTGCACGCACGTGTGTGTGTGTGTGTGTGTGTGTGTGTGTGTGTCTTTGCGTGTGTCACGGATTTAGTCCACAGTATTCTTTTGTCATCGAAAGACCATCTATTTCCCCTTACATCTTCGAACTTTCTTACCATATTCATTTCTTTTTCTCTCTCTCTCTCTCTTTCTTTTGAATTTTTGATATCTTATTTTAATTATTTTTTTAGAAGTTTTCCGCTTTCTCTTCATATTTTCCCTTTGTTCCCTTTGTTCATATTTTGAATTTGTTTTCTTTCCCTTTACATTGACTTTGCTTCTTTGTCCTTTTAAATGTTAACCTGTTCTGTTTACTGTCATGTCTGAACTTGTCCTCATATTTTTGACTTCTTTCTCTTTCTTTCACATCTTAACTTATTCCTTTTCCTTTCATATCTTTACTTGACCCCTTTCTTACTTTCACTTTTCCGCCTTCCATTCAAATTTTAGCATCTTCCTTTTCTTTTAAATTTGAATGTGTCCGCTTTCCTATCATATTTTGACTTTTTCGAGATTCGAGATTCTTCGTTCATTTATATGTTACCAAATAAACATTTTTTTGTTGTTGTTGCATTATTACAACACACACGCAGCATGTACATTAAGAGAACAAGATCAATGCAAACAACGCCGAGAAATGTTCTTCCCTTTCAAGTTTTGACTTGTTACATTTTCTTTGAGAGCTTGACTTCCTTCGTTTCATTTCATATTTTGACTTGTCCCTTTTCTGTTCATATTCTGACTTATCTTCGTTCTTTTCATGTTTTGATTTGTCCATTTCCTTGCATGGTTTGATTTATGTCCTTTCCTTTCATATTCTGTCTTTTCTCCTTTCCCCTCAGATTCCGACTTGTCCCCTATCCAGTCATATTTTGACTTGTCCCCTATCCATTCATATTTTGACTTGTCCCCTTTCCATTCATATTTTGACATGTCCCCTTTCCATTCATGTTTTGACTTGTCCCCTATCCATTCATATTTTGACTTTCCCCTATCCATTCATATTTTGACTTACTTATCGTTGACTTGTACTTTTCCCTTCCATAGTTTAAGTTGTCCTCTTTCCTGTCACTTTCCCCCCCCCCCCCCCCCCCTTTTTTTCTCTCTTTTTTTTCTTCTTTTTTTTGTTGGTTGTTGTTACTCTTCTCATTTCTTATTACAGCTTGATTCATTTTCTTTCTTTTCACATCTAGACTTGTGCCCTTTCTTTTCATATTTTGATTATTCCTCTCTTTTTTTCTTTCATAATTCACTTAATTCAATTTCCTTTCACTGATTCACTTTACCCTGCTTAACTATTTTTCATATATAATGTAACCGAATTGCTTGTTCATTGCTTCACTTTGAAAAGAAATGATGCAGATCCAAATTCTTTTTCAGTATAGTTTCGAACCGCACCTAACGGTATGTGTTCACGTAACCAGGTTCTCTAAGCAGTCTCCTATATGGTCGGTCGTCTGTTGTTGTTTTTTTTTGTTTGTTTTTTTTTTAACTGCCTTCTACGTACACACGGAAATACGCTGCCAAAAATTAATTCTTCGAACTTCGGTCACACGTTTGGGGGGCTAAATATACAGTCTAATTTACATGTGGATGCATTATACATTCTGACGTTGCTCTTAGTGAACCTTTTTTTTTGGGGGGAGGGGGGGGGGGGTGTACACAAGATTTATCAAACAAGACACAAACCTTTTAGGGCAAAAGTTCTCGCCCTTGCCTCGCGTGGGCTACTATGATGGATCGTCGCTGTCTGTATTTACTTTCTATTTCCTCTAATGGTTATTGTCGTGGGCAGGCGGGTCCGTATATGTCACACGACGTTTGCTGAGACATTTGAGACTGACGTGAGATTGATGTAATGAATATCAAGTGACTAATATGTACGTGTTTTTAGTGTCTCTTCTTTCTCTTTCATGAGATTATTGTGCTTGCATGAGTGCTGTATGCACTTCACTTCACCTATATTTGGGATTCGCTTTAAAGAAGTAGAAATGACAAGTAAATTGCAAAACCAAGTTTGTAAGGCACCAGCAAACTGACATGAATCTAATAAAAGGAAACAAGTTACTGATACCCCAAGAAACTGCCACGAAACCAATAACACACAAGAGTGACTTATGCACCAGCAATTCATCAAGAGGCTCATGAAAATAAACAAACTATTAACGCCCTAACAAATTTCCAGGAAACTCATCCAAAGAAACAAGTCACTAATACAGCAGCAGAGTACCAGAAAACAGGTGAAAAGAAATAAGGTAAACAATAAACATGTTACTAACGTACCCGTAAGCTACAAGAAAACAGATGAAAATAAACAAGTAACTAAAGTACCAGCAAACTACATCAAACTGATAGAAAGAGACACGTTACTAAGACACCAGCAAACTACCCAGCAAACTAATAAAAGAGAAACGAGTCGCTAATGCATGTGCAAATTCTGAGGAAAACAATTTTATAAAATATCTAATGTCCTTGTTAATTACCAGGAAGCATACACTTTAGGTTGCCCTTTTTTTCTAAATAGTGTGCCACTTAACAAAGACTTCTGATATTGCCCTTCCTTTGGACTTGAAATCTTAAATAGAAATATGTATCCTTCGTTTTAGTTACGGCTGCAAACGCATCTTATTTACTCTATGATGAGCCGATTCTGAAAAAAAAAACAACACACAGAAACCGCGTCAACACTTTGGTTTACGTAGAACTCTCTAAGTCTCCACAGTTTAGTGCCATAAAATCATATCTAACGACGAAGAGAGAAAAACAACAACAAAGATTCCAAATGTGCCCACACCAAATAATGACAATGGAAAAAATAACCAACAATCTAAGAATCCATAACACCGTCAGTAGACAACACAGGCTTGCAGAAGACGGTCCTCTTTTTCTATTCATTGGGTTCGTGTCAGTTAGCTTCATTGTCATGATGAACTCGGTCCCGTCTGCCGTAAATCTACATGTCATTTGGGGGTTAGGCCGTGAGGGTTGAACCTCTGGATTGGGCGCAAGTTCTCTCCCCTCTGCAGTGCCATGTGCGAATAATGTCGCTCGTTCATGTCCTTTTTGTTGCATCGGCATTGTCGTTAATTTGTTACGGATTTCTGTTGACCATCTGGTTGACACAAACTTGGCGGAGTGGTCGGCGCATCTGAACAATACCTAAACTGTTATTGGTACATATCGCATGTACTATGTTTAGATCTATACAGCTATTTTGTTTGTTTTCAACACGGGAGTGACCTCCCTTTTTTCTCTTCGTGGTTACAGGCGCCGTGTGGTCAGGTGAATGGGCTGTAATAAAACTCAACCCGAAACAGCATCAATATCTGTGGGCTCACCGACCCGATCAGTATTAACAATTAGACTCCCGTTCCTCTGAAAACACCGCAGCACTGCACCGATCCTCTACCTCTTAAATCTAATAATGAAGCTAACTGGCACGAACCCAATGACTAGAAAAAGAGGACCGTCTTCTGGAAGCCTGTGTTGTCTACTGACGGTGTTATGAATTCTTAGTTTGTTGGTTATTTTTTCATTGTCATTATTAGTCATAAATTGAGCCTGAAACAGCATCACAATCTTTGTGCCCACTGAACCGGTGTTGACAGTTTAACCTACATTCTTGTGAACTGGCTCTCTACGTCCTGAAAATCTCGCCAATAGACATGTTTCGTACATTCTTGGCTTGGGAGGTGGGACAGATTACTGTTTCTGATCTAGCAATGATAAGAATCCCGTTCATGCGCGTGTACATCCAGTATGTGAACGTGGCGGTTGTTTAATATGTCCCAGTGTGATAAATAGTTACGAACTTTGTCTGTAGGTGGCACGAAATTCGTCTGTTCTGGTGAAGTTCGCTTGGTGGTCTTTTCTTTCTTTCCCTCTTTGGTTTTTTTTTTTTTTTTTCTTTTTCTTTTTTTTTTTTCGTTCTTATTTTGAATCTCCTCCTCCTCACTGTCCCTTCCCCCTTTTTTTTCCCTTTTCCTCCAACACGTTCGAAAACAGGTTTGAATTTCTTTAACTTAATGTAGAGTCCTATGTGTCGGTGAACTTATTATGTATTCCGAGCATCTCTCTCTCTCTCTCTCTCTCTCTCTCTCTCTCTCTCTCTCTCTCTTCTCTCTCTCTCTCTCTCTCTCTCGTGTGTATGTGTGTGTGTCCCATGCGTGCGCCCATGCGTGCATGTGGTGTGTGTGTGTGTGTGTGTGTGTGTGTGTGTGTGTGTGTGTGTGTGTGTGTGTGTGTGTGTTGTTGTTGTTGTTGTTGTTGTTGTTGTTGTCGTCGTCGTCGTCGTCGTCGTCGTCGTCGTCGTCGTCGTCGTTTGATTTTATTCATGCTTAAAGTGCATACACAACATGAATGGAGAACTAGAAGAAGAGGTTTTGAGGAACAGTTTTAGGCTGTACATTCCACAAATTCGGGCCAGTACGATAGATCGTTATTTCGGTGGCTTTTCCCCCCCTTAACTTAACCCTCTGCTCTCTCAGAGGCCACTCCACAATGCAATCGCTTTACACTAAACCACATTTGCTTTGTCACGGGAAGTTCGGCAAAGAAACCAGGCTGCTTCAAAACAGTCAGCCAACCTCTTAACGAACCAGCTGATCGACTGACTAAATCAGGTTTATGACTAAATGGATAGCTACCTTCTTCGTAGACAACAAAATGATGGCTATAACCAGTTAATTCTAGTTTAACAATAAGCATATGATGGAGGGAATAAATAGCCTAACTCGTAAGTAGAAAAACACACAAAAGAAACAATAATAAAACTCTGGTGGACAGGATACGTAAGGATAAGGTGTCCCTGTATGTGTGTTTCTGGACAAATCAATTGTTATCACAAATAGCAGTACCAAATAAGGTGTCCCTGTATGTGTGTTTCTGGACAAATCAATTGTTACCACAAATAGCAGTACCAAAAATGAAGAAGTAGATAAATACATAAATAAATTTTTAAAAATACAGATAATGAAAAATGACAAATAAAACCTCCCAAAAGGCCTTTCGAATCGTCTTCAGGAGTGCTTGCAAACTCCGCCATGTCAGCGCTTACCTTCTTCTCTTCTTTGTCCGGAGAGTTAAACCCGTGGCGAGAGACGCTGGCCTAACCTCTGCAAAATGTGTGCGTGTGTATGAGTGTGTGGGCGTGGGTGCGCGCGTGCGTGCGAGCTTGCATGTGTGTGTGTGTGCGCGCGCGCGTGCACGCGCATGTATGTACTTAATCCACCTCTGACGAAGCAGAACCACTTAGATTCCTATTTCCTATGGAATGCATATAACTGGCTCATGACACTGCTGATGCATTACTCATTCATTCCAAGCAGTTGTTTTATACATCTATGATATATCTAACATAACGTGAGATATACAAAGACAGAAGGGTGCATCTGCTGAGTAAACTTTCAAACCTATCGGACACTGAGTGCCAGTTTCTGTGACATTATGTCCCGGAAAAGTGTCAATTTCACCATCCTGAGCAGGTAGTCTGCTTCAGTTGACCACAACAGCGCGGCTGCTGATTGGCTAAAATGCACCACGTTTGGGACACGTCACATCCGCTGATTAACACTTTTGGCTCATCTCGTCTGCAGAAATACGAGGCAGAGGGAAGCAAGCCTAAATTTTGCTTCTTCCTTTGATACATTCTTCACTGATGATGATTTTACTGGCTTGTAACTTGTTGAATGCCATTGAATGACTGAATCCGACAATCATGCCTGAATAATGGAGTGCCTGTCTCTCTCTCTCTCTTGCAGTTCATCCTTATCTGTCTTCTTTCAACCATACCTTTCCACGGGAAAGCCAACCTTGGACAGAAAATCACCTTGAGAGACTTGTAGCTGGAGCGGAGGTGTACGGAGGGCAAGGCTGGGAAGTTGAAGAGACTGGGGAGGATAGGTTGGGTAGAGGAGGGAGGGGGGCGTGTGGTGGTGGTGGTGAGGGTATGAAGATTGGATGAGTTACTGAATTACAAATAGATCACGGTGCTCTATCCGTGTGTGTGTGTGTGTGTGTGTGTGTGTGTGTGTGTGTGTGTGTGTGTCCATCTCTCTGTCTGTCTGCCCCCCCCCCCCCCACCCCCCCCCCACACACACACACACATACAATTGTTATATATGTATGAATGTATATTATGCATGTATGTATGTATGTATATGTGTGTGAGTGCGCGCGCGCGCGCGTGTGTGCGTGTGTGTGTGCGTGCGTGCGTGCGTGCGTGTGTGTGTGACAGAAGAGGGACTTGAAAAGACAATTCGGCGAGAGAAGGGCAGGAGGTGGAGAAGGGATGCATGAAAGGGTGAGGGTGGGAGCAGAGATACCTTTAAAAATTTTTTTTTTTTTTTTTTTAAACATCATAGTCAGGTCGTCAGCGACTGATTAAATACTTCTGCATCACATCACGCAGCAATAACAATTGTCCCCGTCCTTCGAGTCACTTGACTCACTCAGGCCTAAACACAAACACCATGTATGGCGTTCCTACAGTGCTAGGGAGAGGAGAGAAGAAAAAAAAGAAAAAGAAAAGAAAAAGAGAAAAGAAACGGAAAACATGATAAATCTAAAAGCAGACACAGCCGGCATTAACACGTCAGGGAGTGGGCAGGGGGACACGGATGGAGGCAGTCCCCTGTGTCAGCCAGTAGATATAAAGGACCGGCTCGCCAGATTTAGCCAGTATCATTTGCCCCTCCGGCGGAGACCAGGCAACACACGGAGAGCTAGCTCACTTCACAGCACGGGAAAGCTGACGCTGTAGTAAATCAAGCGTGTTTACGGACACTCGGTTTCCTTCCCCTTCGTGTCTGTTTATCTCCCTTTGCTATTGTTGCTGCTCTATAGAGATTCAGCAGACTTTTTACTTGTTGCGGTTTTTGTTGAGTTTGACGAGAACGGCTTGGTCGCCACGAACTGATTAGAGGAGACACGTGATTTTGATTACTGACCAGTCGTATCAAGTGGCGTTCAAAGATTGAATGACTGGTGCCATTGGACCCAACTCATCAAGAGTCGAAGAGATTTTCTGTAAGCTGATTACACTAACGGTGTTGCAGAACGAGCGATAGAACAACAGATTTCTCGAAGCAGACAAAACTATTATTTAATTTTTGATTCTTTCTCAAACTTTTCTGGGAGCGTTGAGCGTTATTTCTTCGTCCTTGTGAAGTGAACATTGTTTGGTCCCCAACTCTTCATTTCACCAGTCATCATGAAAGCCGTCTGCGTTCTTCTGTCGGCGGCCATCTTGGTCATGCTGTGCATGGAGGGGTCACGTGGCATGAGCCTGGGCGCCCTCTTCCCGTCCATCCCCCGGACCACGTCACCGCCCAAGACGGACAAGTTCTACTGTACAGAGGAGGACCTTCAGAACCTGTGTGCCTCCTGTCCTTCGCACCTTCCCTATTGCACCGTGGACATGCCCACCTGTTCCTGGATCTGCCTGCCTTCCGATCCGAGCGTGCTGTCCAACACGGTGATCCAGTGAGACCTTGACCTTTCTTAAGGACCACGCCTTGATCCTTGGCGGTCATCAGGTCTGGTCTGCACACTTCCAGTGAGGTCAGGTCTCGTGGTCGGTCCGTGCAGCTGGCAGGTCACCACAGTCTTCCCCGACACCCGATCCAGTTATCGCCATGAACAACCTGCAGTTGTCGTTGAAGGGGAGAGAACTCTCACCACCTCATCCACGTTGTTCCGGTAAGGACTTGGATTGTCGGTCTTGTGGCTGGCATTCCTGACGCTTCCCGAACAACAATCCACGTGGCTAGATGTTCTATACACCAGTCTGTCCACAGTTCACGATGCTGCTGCCTTAGACCTGTCTACCTCCAAGCTGTTGAACAGGCCAAGTCATCCAGAACAGACCAAGTCATCCAGAACAGACCAAGTCATCCCAGGTCGTCTGTTCAGATTCCCCTCCACCTCTGCCTTCTTATTCCCCCCACAGAGAATTTCTATTCATCTTCTGTGTTTGGACTGTTGTGCCATTTGCTCCG
>CM031598.1:52286606-52299826 GCA_018398815.1 Conus ventricosus | reverse complement strand
TATTTTGATCTTTGATCTCCCAGTGGGCCTTGCGTCGGTGGGCTATAAGCAACATTATTTTTTTCTGTCGTTGTGTTTTGTCTTTTGATCTCCCTTGCATCTTTGGGTGGATCCTCAGGCGTAGGCTCAAAGACTGTCCCCTACATTTTATATTATTTGCATAATGTCTTTAGTTTTACAGCAACTTTTTTTTCCTCCCCACACTTTCGTTTGGCTGCATTTACTACTCTTCGCTGGCTGCTCTGGGGGTGCTATTGGATTCTTTTTTGCACCCATGGTGGTGGGAACACCACAGTATTATGGACTGTGGTGTGTCTCTATTGACGCCGGGAGCGCAGACACAACCAGCCGTGTCTCCCTGATGAGTCCCGATCCAGCGGGCGAAAGGCCTCGGAGCAGGCAATACAATAATCTGCCTTCAAAAGGGATTGCGATGGTTCCCTTATGCAGCTAGAGAAGAGTTTTCATATCTGTAATTTTTTTTTTTTTAATTTCATTTTCCCAGTTTCTCCATCTTAAAATTTCCCCCTCCCCTCTCTCCTCCCCTCAAGTCCAAATCTTTGCCAGGACAGTTCAGTTGTTGGCCTGCGCTTGTTTTTTCCCCCACTATTAGATTGTTCGTCTATGTATTTGTCTGACTTTATTCAAGTTTAAAAGGCTGTGCCAGTCTTGAATAAAAGTTACTCTGTGTTAGGTTTCCTTATGGGAGCAAAACATACCCCACTTGTTTACTGTTTTTTTTTTAATCCGTCATTTCCTCTACTAAATAGCGCTGGTAGTTTATTTTTCTGACTAAATGAATGTTGGTGTTAATCGTACATAAAAGACCACTCCCCCTACCCACTCTAAAGTCTATACTTTCTTTGTACCAGACTTTCCTGGAACAACAAACAAACAATAGCAACAAGAGATAAAGATGAAAAGCTGGAGGAGATTTGTCAACCAGACTGGTCGCTGCCCGGTCATGTCTTTCTCCCCCGCCTATTTTCTGATGTCTTGAGACAGTTAAGAGAATGGCCTCGCTACATATCCCTGACTGTACAACCCTGTTCCCCTCTCTATCCTTTGCCCGTTCGGATGACCTTGCCCTGTCCTTAGAGTGCCAGTGCACAAGAGTGAATCGAAATCACTGATTTCATTTCCGCGTCCACAGCAGACTGACTGGTTGGCGTTACTGTAGCATTCACGATTCCTCCGCTTCATCATTTACCAGTGCGTATGATGGCAGTTGTCCTCCCTCCAGCCTCTATTCCCCCGCACTCCTCCTCCCCCTCTTTGTCTCTGTCTCTCAATGGTCTCTCCGTCTGCTTGTGCGTCTTCCTTTCTGTCCGTCCGTCTGTCTGTCTGCCCCCCTCTCTGCTGTCTGTCTGTTCGTCTGTCGGTCTATCTGACAGTCTGTCTGTCTGTCTGTCTCTCTCTCTCTCTCTCTCTCTCTCTCTCTCTCTCTCATAGAAAGAACACGTCTCTCTCCCCTCTCTCTCTCTCTCTCTCTCTCTCTCACATAGAAAGACACGTGGGGTAAGGATGGTGAGTAGAGGTGGATTGTGGTTGGAGATGGAGGAACTTTATAATTATGATGGGCCTGGATGTCAGGAATATTTCCTGATCATTACCACGACTATCGATCCAGTAGCGAATGATTTCAATCTTTGTCATTGTGTGCTCTGCAGTATAGTTCAGTTTTCCGAATAAATGAAATGTGGAGCGAACATTGAGACAGTAACCTTACTATATAACCCTGGCTGTTTCACCCCGACCCTCGATTCCCTCTCTGTCCCTTGCTCATTGGGTGACCTTCCACTGTTCCGAATGTCTGATTGTCAGTACACGAGAGTGAAACAGGACATCACTAATTTCCTTTCTACATTCACAGAAGACTTGCTGCTCGGATACCCTGTTCGATTTCGATGGCAGTTACCTTGCCGCCAATACTTTGTCCGTCTGTCTGTCTGTCTGTCTGTCTGTCTGTCTGCCTGTTTGTCTGTCTCTGTCTCTGTTTCTCTCTCTCTGCCTTGCTCTGTCTGTCTCTGTGTCTGTCAGTCTGTCTGTCTGTCCTCCTTCTCTCTCTCTCCATCCCTCACCCACACACAGACAGTCACACACACACACACACACACACACACACACACACACACGCACGCACGCACGCACGCACCACGCACGCACGCACGCACGCACGCACCACCACAACCACACACACACACACACACATACACATACACACACACACACACACACTCACGGACACTGAGAAAGAGAGAGAGAGAGAGAGAGAGAGAGAGAGAGAAGAGAGAGAGAGAGAGAGAGAGGAGAGAGACAGACAGACAGACAGACAGACAGACAGACAGACAGACAGACAGAGAAATGTAAGTGCTTGGATGTGATGACTTTTCATACAACCACTTCCTCTTTCCATCCAGTGTAACATGTAATTACTGTATCATTTATCAGTATGTGCCCAACAGAACAGATCAGTTTCAGTTCTGAACGAAAAGACAGATAACATGATAAATGTCGCAAATATCTATCTATCTATCTAATATATCTCTCTATTTACAACACCCGCGCGCGCACACACACACACACACACACACACACACACACACACACACACACACACACACACACACACTAATATATATATATATATATATATTATATATATATATATATATTTATATATATATATATATATATTATATATATTATATATTTATATATATATGTGTGTGTGTATATGTATATGTGTGTGTGCGCATGCGTGTGTGCATGCGTGCGTAAATATGTGTGTGTGTGTGTGTGTGTGTGTGTGTGTGTGTGTGTGTGTGTGTGTGTGTGTGTGTGTGTGTGTGTGTGTGTGTATGTGTGTGTGTGTGTGTAGGTATGTGCGTGCGTGCGTGCGTGTGTGTGTGTGTGTGTGTGTGTGTGTGTGTGTGTGTGTGTGTGTGTGTGTGTGTGTGTGGTGTGTGTGTGTGTGTGTGTGTGTGTGTGTGTGCGCGCGCGTGTGTGTGTGTGTGTGTGTGTGTGTGTGTGTTCGCGCGCGCGCCCGCGTGTGTGAAAACAACAAGCAGACCACCTACCCGTTCCAAGTGCACTCCTTGTTGTACACACCCTTCCCGAGTCCTTCCCAGAATAAAGAACCATGGAATCAGGATGGAAAGACTGAAGAGTAAAGCCAGACATACCTGATATTTCATCGTTTACCTCTTGTGGCGTCTTCTTCGGTGAGAGTGATCTCCACATACACACACACACACACACACACACACACACACACACACCACACACAACCCCACCACACACCACACACACACACGCACGCACAAGCACACCACACCCGCGCGCGCCCCGCGCGCGTGACTGAGTCTTCCTTTGGACCTTGCAAAAAGTCCTGCCCGTCGGGTAATTTTTTAAGCGCTCAGATGTACACACAGTGCAGTGGATCAGGGATCGCTGATTGCACCTCCCTCTCATGGACCAGCAGGTTTCTGCTTCAGCACTGAGGAGACTGTGTTTCGTTCCAAGTGCCATAAATGGAAGTTTCCCACACCCCCACCCCCTCACCTGCCATACCCTCCCACCTCCCAGGTGCCGGCCCTCTATTTTCCCCAAAGCTTCCTTGTCCTCTTGATACCTGTCCTTGTTCTCTCTTTGTCTGCTGTAATTGCTCGGTCTGTGCTGGTGTTTCTTAGCATTCTAATCTAATCTTTAACATTGGTTCTTTTTTTAACCATGCAGGAAGGCTCGGCTTTCTTTCACTGTGATGTCCATCATTTTGTGATCATAGTGCAGCTAACGTTTCTGGGCCAATAGACAACTAGAGTGGTAAACGTGCATCTCTCTCTCTCTCTCTCTCTCTTCCTCTCTCTCTCTCTCTCTCTCTCTCTCTCTCTCTCTCTCTCTCTCTCTCAACATACACACACAGCACACACGCATGCACGCACGCGCACACAAACAATAAACAAAACCCCACAAAACGCATGCCGCACGCACACACACACTGTAATATATATATATATATATATTATATAAAAATATATAATATTATATATTTATATATATATATTATGATATATAATTTTGTGTATGTATGTACGTAATATAAATATAAATATATATTATATTTTAAAATTAGATATAGAGAGAGGGGAGAGAGAGAGAAGAGAGAGAGAGAGAGAGGAGAGAGAGAGAGAGAGACGGAATTTCTGTTGTTTAAAAAGCAGAATGAATAACCACCATTTAAAATTTAAATATCAGTCAACCCCTTTCCTTTAAAAAAATGATCAAGAGAATAAAAACAGTTAAAAAAAAAACACAAAAAAAATGAAAAAAATCCAAAACCCCGGGGTTTTTGTGGCGTCCCGTTTATTCCTTTTTTCCCCTCCTCCCCTTCCGTGAAATGCATCGGCCCTCGGCCCTGACAGTGGGTTTTCTCATCAGGTGAATTTTTCGATGGCTTTAGACTGTGGACCCGTTTCAGTTTAACCGTTTTGGTGACGCACTGCCCTTCCACAGAGCAGTGAGTGGTGACTGGCCGACCCCCCCGCCTTTCTTTCGCGCTGAGAAAGATTTGGAAATTTTAGTCCAAAAAGCCCTCAGTGACGTTTTTTTCCCTCAAACCCAACTCCGGGTCCTTTCTTCAACCCCCCACCTCTTTAACCCCTGGATCCTCCCTTGCCAATCCCCCAAAACCTTTTTAAAAATTCCGTCGTTTCTTTGTCTGGGTTTTAGTTTTTTTGTGGGCCTCAGGCGTCTTTGCTTGTAATTGTAAAAGTTTTGATTTAGATCATTTTTCTGTTATCCCAACGCCCTTCATGGAAAGTCGGGATTAAATTCCCTTTTTTTTCGCATAATCAGTATGTGCCCAAAAGTTGCAGATCAGTTTTTGATTGAAAACCAGATAAAGGAAAGAAAGTACTTTTGCCTATTAATGATAAAGTTAAAAGGCCCCGGGCCACCAAATCATTCCAGCTGTAATCCACTCGATACACACTTTTCAAATCTTTCTTAGAATGAAGAAGAGGATGAAGATGAAAAGACAGAAGAGGAAAGAACCAGACAGATCTGGCAGGCAGCTGTACACATTTCTTTCCCGACTTCTTGTAGTAGCGTCTTCTCCAGAGTAGAGTGACCTTACCCCCATCCCCATCCCCTCTCCTCCACCCCCACCCCCACCCCTCTCCCACACACACACACAACACCCTCACCCTCTGTCTGTGTCATTCTTCAGACACTACACTGCCAGTCTCTTGCCCGTAGGATGAACTTCCCGTCCGGTGAATGTCCTGATTGCTCAGACTGTGGACACAGTGCAGTGAATCAGATATCGCTGATTGCACCTCCCTCTCCACGGAGCATTGATGGGTCTGTCGGCTGCCTGCTTCAGCGCTGAGAAGACTTGAGTTTCATTGCAAGTGCCTTCAATAGCATTCCCTCCCCCATCCCACCCTCTTCCCGCTCTAAACCTTGCCTCACTGCCCCCCACCCTCCCCCCCCTCCCCCACCGCCCCTTGTCTCTTGATAACACATCCTTCTTATCTGTTTGTCTGCTTTGATTTCCATGTGGGTCCAAGTGCGTGTTAGAAACTGCCATGTTAAAATTTGGATTATTTCTCTATTTATGTCAACCCCATTCAGTAAGATTCAGCGTTCATTCATTGCATTATCCATCGGTGTGTGCTCGAGAGTACAGATTAGTTGTCTGAACAAACAGACTGATGAAGTAATAAATAGTATATACATTGTCTGGTTGAGTGTACAACACAATGATTAAAAGTGTGTGTGTGTGTGTGTGTGTGTGTGTGTGTGTGTGTGTGTGTGTGTGTGTGTGTGTGTGTGTGTGTGTGTGTGTGGTGTGTGGTGTGTGTGTGTGCTCTTGAGACCAGAAAACTGATGAAGGCGTGGTGTGCTCTCTGAAAATCTGGGAAAAAACGAAGTTCATTTTTGTGCGTGCGCGCACACACGTGTGTGTGTGTGTGTGTGTGTGTGTGCGTGCGTGCGTGCGTGCGTGCGTGCGTGCGTGCGTGCGTGCGTGTGTGCGTGCGTGCGTGCTTGCGTGCCTGTGTGTTGTGTGTTGTGTGTGTGTGTTGTGTGTGTGTGTGTGTGTTGTGTGTGTGTGTGTGTGGTGTGTGTGTGTTGTGTGTGTGTGTAACTAACTCACCAACTAACTAACTAGCTAACTCACCAACTAACTAACTAACTATCTAACTTACTAACCAACTTACTGAGTAGGGTTGTGTGAGGTTTTTTGTTAGCTGACTTGGATGCAATGACAGCCCTGATATGGCCCTTTGCGGTCGGCTGGGCTATAAGCAACATTACGTACTTGCTTAACTGACTCACTAAATGTATAATGAGAAAAAGTAGGCGACCTACCTAGTCAAAACATAAATCCTACTGTACAAGCTTTTCAAATGCTTCTTATTAGGAAGACTAAGAAAATGAAGATGGAAAGATAGAAGAAGAAAATCAGATAGATCCGTCTGGTGGCTGTCCCACACACTTCTCCCTTGTGGCGTCTCCTGCAGTGATAGAGTGACCTCCTTCCACACACATCTCCCTGTGGCATCCCCTCAGCCCCTACCAGTGCCTTGTCCATCAGGTAAATTTCGTAAGTCCTCAGACTGTAGACACAGCGCCGTCAATCAGATACTGCACTTCACTCTCAATGGGACATTGACTGGACCAGCAGCGGCCTGCTTTAGCACTGAGGAGGCTGTGTTTCATTCCAAGTGCGATCAGAGGGATCCACATCCGTCCGCCCCCCCCCCCCTTTCCCCTTCTTTCATTGCCGTATTCTCTCCCTCTCAAATTCCCAGCCCCTTAACTCGAAAATTCCCTTGTGTCCTGATACCCCTTTCTTATTCTCACCTTATCATTTTGTCGGTGCCACTGTGTTTTTTAAAAAAATAATTATAATGGTAGCGTTTATATCTTGATTATTTTTCAACCACATCCATGAAGGCTAAGCTCTCATTCACTGTGGTATCCATCGGTGTGTGGACCATTATTGCAGATCACTTAAATAATGGACGAACAGACAAAACAAAGTGAAAACTACCTACCTACCTACCTACCTATCTACCTACCTACCAACCTACCTACCTACCCGTCTGTCTATCTATCTAACGATCTACCTCTCTTTGTACTTAATGATAAAAATCAGAACACCTACCTATGTCAAATGTAATCACGCATACGCACCTTTCTCAAGTTTTTTCCCGGAATGAACAAGAGAATAAATATGGGTAGACAGAAGAGAACCAGACGGACCCAGCCTCTGACTCTGACAATTCTCCCCCTACCGCTTATAGGGCGTCTTCTCTGATGATTGAGTGAGGCACCACCCACTCCCACTCCCACCCCAACCCCCACCTTCTCATTCGCCCTCGACTGTGTCATCCCTTGGCCCTTGCCAGCGCCTGACCGATCAGGTGAATTTCCTGCTTGCTCAGACTGTGGACACAGTGCAGCAAATCAGATATCGCTGATTGCACTTTGCCTCTCCTCCGAGCAGGGACTGGCTTGCCGTCTGCCCGCGTCAGTGCTGAGAAGACTTAGTTTTATTCTAAGTGCTATCAATGGCACTCCCTCCACCATCCAACCCATTCCTACCACCATGCCCATCGCTACCTCCCTGCCTTCTACCTCACCAGTCGCTATTCACTGATAACCCTTACGATTTCTCTCTTTGTCTGTTTGGTTATTATGTGGGTGCTGGTGCGTCTTATGCTTGCAAATTATTATAATGTTTATGTATGGATTATTATTTTCTATTTATGTCAAACCCATTCAGTAATACTCAGCATTCCTCTATTGTCTATTGTGCAGATCGGTTTTCTGAACAAATAGACCGGTCAAGTGAAGCACAGTATATGCATTATTTGGCTGCATCTATATCACAGTCATGATGTGAAGTGTGTGAATGAGCTTGCGAGCAGCAACGTCCCGTGAGGAAGGCGAGGTGTACTAGTCGAAAAACGGTGTAAAAAATGAAAAAGCCAATTTGTTTTATATATATATAGATGAATATAACCAAAGAGCCTAAAATGATTTTAAAAGTGCTCGACCCCTTGGGGAGCAACATTTTGTCAATGATGTTAAAAAGGAAGGTTAAAACTCGAGGTTTAAAACTCTACAAATTTGTTTCGAGCGTGCTGCGCTGTCATCAGGATGTTTTTGGTTTGCCCACCGCCGATGTTATATAGCGTGTGGGTTCCCGTTTGCGGTTGTTTGCACGTGCGGGTTGGCTGCACGTGTTTTTGGGGGCTTTTAGGTTTTTATTTGGGTGTGTTCACTAACAACGATTTCCATTTATGCCTGCAGTTGTTTACTATTTCTGTTTTGGTGTTTAAAGTTGCTAAGTGTGGTTTGCATAGTATTAACCATTTTTCAGTTAAACATAGGTTGCACCTTTTTGAAACATTGCTGTATGGTGATGCTCTTTTTATGATTTTCCAGGATATATTGTAGCTTGTTTTTGCGTCTTTAAGTTTCCAGATAATTTGCTCAGTTCTGTTTGGTTTTTATATTTTCTTTATTGAATGACTGTTTGTGGTTTGCATATCTGGTTTTGATATATATATGCCCATACCGAAACACACACACCTCCCCCCACTGCTTTCATTGCACCATCCTTCATCCCACTTTCATCCCCTAACCTGGCCTCCATCTCTCCCCCCCCGCCCCCCCCCCCCCCCCCCCACATAGATATATATATATATGCCCATACCGAAACACACACACACACACACACACACACACACACACAACTGCAGGCATATATATATCTATGTGGGGGGGGGGGGGGGGGGGGGGGGGGGGGGAGAGATGGAGGCCAGGTAAGGGGATGAAAGTGGGATGAAGGATGGTGCAATGAAAGCAGTGGGGGGAGGTCACATGGTCCTCTCTCCTCTCTCTCTCTCTCTCTCTCTCTCTCTCTCTCTCTCTCTCTCTCTCTCTTTCTCTGTGTGTGTGTGTGTGTGTGCGTGCGTGCGTGCGTGCGTGCGTGCGTGCGTGCGTGCACGCGCGCGTGTGTGTGTGTGTGTGTGTGTGTGTGTGTGTGTGGTGTGTGTGTGTGTGTGTGTGTGTGTGTGTGTGTGTGTGTGTGTGTGTGTGTGTGTGTGTGTGTGTGTGTGTGTGTGCCTTTTTCGGTATGGGCATATGTAAAATAAATAAACGAACAAATAAGTAAATAGATTTAAAAAAACAAACAAACACACAATGAATACATAGATGAACCAATAAATGGACAAACAAGTAAATGAATAAGTAAGCAAACAAATGCATAAATAAAATAATAAGGAACACGTGGAAACCTACCTTTTCTAAATATAATCCTTGCTGTACACCCCTTTCAAGTGTCTTACAAAGAATAACAACAAGAGAATGTAATGGAAAGACAGAGGAGGAAAGCCAGATGGATTTGTCTTGTGGCCGTCCTACACTTCTGCATCTGCCTCTTGTGCGTCTCCTGCAGTGATAGAGTGACCTCAGCCCACACACACACACACACACACACACACACACACACACACACACACACACACACACACACACACACACACACACACACGCACGCACGCACGCACGCACGCACGCACGCACACACACACACACACCACACACACACACACACACACACACACACACACACACACACACACACACACACACACAACACACACACACACACAGGCCTATAAAATATATTTAAAAGAAAAGAAAGATCCTGACAAAATTGCTGAAAAGAACAGAGCAAAAAATCACAGTAACAGAGTAATCGAAAAAGTCAAGGAGCAATATTGGTCAAATTTCTGTGAAAGTGAAGTACATGACCACAAAGATCTTCAGAAAACATGGAAAAAATTGAAAGACATAAAAAATGGAATCAGTCTTCCTGAATATCCCATAACATTAGAAAATAATGAGTTTCCTTCAAAATTTGAAAAGGCTGAAGCATTTGCAAATATTTTTGCAAAAAGTAGCAACAGGAGGGCCTGACAGAAAAACACAAGATATACAGAGAGAAAATGGAGGATAAGGAAATGCATGAAAAAAGTCCCATTAACAGTCACTACACAAATGCTCCCCTTACATTTCAAGAAGTAAAGGATGCAATTTTCTCTATTGGTTCGAAAAGAAAATCAGTGGGACCAGATGCGATTTCCAATGAAATGATAAAGCATTTGCCAGTTAATTTCACAATGTTTCTGAACTTATTTTTTCAGAAATGTTGGTCTGAAGGGCTTCAACCATCTTTTGGAAAAAATCAATTGTAACCCCTATCCCTAAAGAGGGCAAGTCAAAATCAGACAAAAACAACTACAGGCCAATTGCTCTCACTTCACATGTGGGAAAACTTATGGAAAGGATTATTCTAAAGAGACTTGAACATCATTGTGAAAAAAATGGTATAATACCAATACAACAGGCTGGCTTTAGAAAGGGTAGATCCACAGTTGACCATCTTGTAAAAATTACAACACAGGTTAAATATCATTCGCACGTAGGAAAAATGTACTTGCCACGTTTTTTGACATTAGAAAGGCATATGACCAAGTCTGGCATTCAAAACTTCTGAACAAATTCAAGTTAATAGGTCTCTCGGGGTGTATATACAATTACTTAAAAACCTTTTTAAGTGGTAGAACAATACAGACGAAGGTAGGAAATGTATATTCTAATGAAAGACATATCCAGATGGGAATCCCACAAGGAGCTGTGATAGCTCCTATCCTGTTTAATATTTTGATCCATGATCTTCCTAAATCATTATCAAAAAATGTTGAACTAGTACAATATGCGGATGATATCTGTATATGGATGAAAGTTACTTTAAAACGTCACACACCAGTTAGATCAATCAACTATATTAAAAAGATATATCAAAATGAACTAGATAAAATTAGTAGGTACATGACTGAAAATGGATTGGCCCTTTCAGCTGAAAAAATCGCATATGTTCTGTTCAATACTGGTTATGATCCTAATCCTCTGCCTTCATTTCAAATTGATGGATTGTGCCTTGAATATAAAAAAGTCGTAAAATTTTTAGGAGTAAATTTAACTTCTAAATGAGCTGGAATTATCACATACAAACTATTCTAACAAAAGCTAAGAAAACTTTAAATTTTTTGAAATGGTGAGTCACAATCATGGGGTAAAGACAGTAAAGTATTAACACATTTAGCTACTGCGCTTGTACGATCAAAATTATCCTATGCCCAGGAGACATTTTTCTCATCCCCAAAATGTTTAATTAAAAAGTTGCAGAGTATCGATAGTAAAGCTTACAAGATAGCTCTTGGTGTCCCGGTTCATACATCAACGTTAAGAACTTATATGGAGATCGGAATATTGCCTTTTGAAGAAAATATGAAACTTGCATGTGCAAAATATATTTTAAGAAGTCATACAGTACAAAATCTTAATACCACTGAAACTGAATTAAAATCAGAAATAAGTTTTCCTAAACGGCACAAAATATCGATTCTCTAAAATCGATAGCCTCATACACATCCGACTTATTTACAAAAGCAGGCACTGCCCCTCAAAACGTAGCTCCTCGGTGTCTTTTAGCACTATCCCGGAATGGGAACTTAGTAGAGCAAATTATGACATAGACTACACAAGTTTTAAAAAAGTGATGGATCCTTGCTGCTAACGTATGCTAAATCACATATAAATGAAACGTATATAAATCACCTTAAAATTTATACAGATGGTTCTGTACTAGACAATCATTTGTCTGGTTCAGCATTCATAATTCCATCCTTAAAAATAGAGAAAGGTTACCACCTTGGTAAGAATATTTCCATATTTACTGCGGAACTTGTTGCCATTATTATGGCATTACACTTTCTTCTTGATTTTCAATTTCCTGCATTTCAAATACTACTTTGTGTTGATTCAAAATCAGTCCTACAAGCTCTAAAATTTTCGAATACAAGTGTGAGAGCAGAACTCATATCAGAAGTCTACCACTTAATTCATTTTTTGCATTTACGTGGTTCCTATGTCGATTTTTGTTGGTTCCATCACATTGTGGATTATCTGCGAATGAAAGGGTAGACCAATTAGCCAAAAAGGCTGCTATCACTGAGACTGATTTAACAAAGATATGCATTCCTTTATCCTTACATGAGAGTTATAGTCTTTTAAAAGACGTATCCTGGAACTCCATTTCAAATAAGCAAAAAGGCACCAGAAACAAAAAGGGGATATTATTTAACAAGATATCAGACAATAAAACAGGTATCAAGAATCTTTACCAAGAGTGGATTTTAAAAAGTTTGATTTTTAGATTGAGGCTTGATGCCTTTAAAACCAAATTCTGTAAACATGTGACTTGCATTTGTGGCCAGCAAATCACCCCGTTCCATCTACTTTTTTGTGCGATAGAATGAAGCCCTACTTACCTGCTTGGTTGTTGAACACTGAACCGTCGATGTCAGCCTTTGAAGACGTCATCTCCAACGAATCAAACATTTTTGAAGTTGTTCATGACTGATTAAGAGCCCAGTTAGACATTTACTTTACCGTCTATGTTATTTTCCCCATCCTGGTGTTAGTTGCTTATTTAGTGTTTCTTTCAAAGTTTGGATTCAATAATGTTTGTCTCTTTTTGTTGTTGTTGTTGTTGTTGTTGTTGTTGTTGTTGGTTTTTTTTTTTTATCTAGGCCTAAATGCATTATACATACCTATGTACGCCCAAAATCAACACCAACCGTTCGCATGCATACACCCAAAAACACCACATGCACACACACATAACACTTACATTCTGTCTAAGATCACTGTTAGGTGGATAGACGTTAAATTAAAGAACGAACACACACACACACACACACACACACACACACACACACACACACACACACACACACACACACACACACACACACACACACACACACACACACACTCACACATCATCATCATCATCATCAAACATCATCCTGACTCTGTGAACGCTTGGCCCCTACCAGTGCCTTGTCCATCGGGTAAATTTCCAAAGTGCTCAGACTGTACATAAGGTGCCGTGAATCCGACATCACCCTCTCAATGGACATTGACTGGTCCAGCAGCTGTCTGCTTCAGCACTGAGGGAAGGCTGTGTTTCATTCCAAGTGCAATCAAAGACACTTTCCCTCCCTTCTCCCACTTGCTATCCTCCTCACCCCCTTACCCCTTCCTCGATTCCTGCTCTCTATCTCCCT
>CM031598.1:52270988-52275988 GCA_018398815.1 Conus ventricosus | reverse complement strand
ACTTCGGATTGTGGAGCCCATCGATTTCGTTCTCCCTGTCAGAGACACAACGAAAAAGAAATGAAATAATAAACAAGAAATCGTCGTGCGTTGTTTCAAGCGCTCACACTCTCTTTCTTTGGTCCTAGTCTCTTCGTCTCTGCTGTGTGTCTGGGTACCTCGGTCTATCGGTCTTTGTCTCTCTATCTCTGTCTGTTGTCTGTTATCTGTCAGTCTGTCTGTCTGGTCTCTGTCTGTTTGTCTCTCTTGTTTCTCTCTTCTCTCTCTCTCTCTCTTCTCTCTCTCTCTCTCTTCTCTCTCTCTCTTCTCTCTCTGATATTTTGATTGTCCAAATGGAGTAAAAATGGATGCTTGTTGAGCCACAGTTGTTTTCTTTTTTATAAAACGAACTGGTGTGGAATTGTCCCGCATAGGCCAGACATGGTATCCAGAATACATGGAGCAGTTGAATTAGTTTTATTACTGTATGCTGGATGATGTTTTCTTCTGTCCGGAAACTGTTGTAGGTTTGCAAAAATCAACTAAAATGTATTGAAGAAGAAGCAGATCGCTTGGTGTATCAGTTAAAACTTGTATAAGACAAATATAGTGGTCTTATAGAAGGGTGGCCACCTTTCCAGTGTGTGAAAAATGGTTCATGGAGATGCAGAGTTTTCAAGTAGTTAATTCATATAAATATCTTTGGAATGTATTTTTAACTAAAATTAACTTTCCCTTACGCATGGAGAATCGTATGCAAGAGGAAAATAGGTACACTATTGAAATTCGGAAATCCCTGATGAGAAAATGAATTGTACAGACTGTAGTCTATTTGGAAAGGTCCCATCGTTTTGATTTACACAGATAAAACCTATTCTTACTTATGCAGCTGAAATTTGGGCTACATGAAATCGATGATGGCAAAAAGTACATACGAAAGCTATGAAGCGTTTCTTCAGTACCTATTCATCATCAACCCCGTTTTATATGGAGAGGATGGGCAGATACCCTTTGTACAATATGTACATTGTGTGAAATGTTTAAGTACTGTGTTGAAGATCTTGAAAGCCTACCCCAGTCCCGTTTTAGCAGGCGAGCCTATGATATGATGCTTTTAGAAAGGAAAAAGCTAAAGAAATGGGCTCATAAAGTAAGAAAGTTCCTTTCAGAACAGGGTTTTGAATAATGTGGATGGCCCTGGAAAGTAGGGAATGAGCCAACAGTTTATTGCGGAATTTAAAGACAGGCTTATTTGTTCTTTTAAAAACAGAATCGGCACTCAGATATGAAATGTTAACGACAGAATATCGCTGCGTTTTCTATTTTAAGAATGTGTGTCATTGTGAAAAAGTTTCTCAATTCATAACAGATTGCTGGCACAGAATAAATTCACGCAAGATTTTAGTTGAGAAACTTTAGGTTGTAATGCGAACAAAGATGGTTGGAATGTTGTTGGAAAATTCCACTGAATTCCTTTGTCCTGCATGTAGTTCATTTATTTGATGAAAGAAGAACATTTCTGTTCCACTGTATGTTTATAAGGTAAGTTGCGGACAAATTGTTCACTTTTCCAGTTAGATATAGCGAAAAGGACACAAAATGTTGCTGTCGTGTATCATATCAGATGATGAACTGTAATGAAATCAGTTGCGAAATTCATCGCAGATGCCATTGAAAATTAAACAATATGGAGGATTGTGAAATTTAAGGTAATGCATTTTAAGTGATAAATGAATGAATTTTTGCATTCATCGCAATGTGGAAGAGATCAGTATGATACTTTGTTCATCATTTGAACGAGTGGATGGGTTCGAGTCCAGGTCTTAAGTTTTTTTTTTTTCTAATTGCATTACTCCTGTGCATGAGGACATAAAGGAAATGCTATGAATTTATTTGTTTTTAACCTTTGATGGTGCACACTAGGAATGAATGTGTACTATTTGATTGCAGAAAGGAAGAGGGAAATGTTATTGTTCTGTTACTCTCCCCCCTTGTCAAAGACCTCTTTGGTAATGACAAAAAATATCAAAGTGTCAAAGTGTCTAAAGGTCTCTCTCTCTCTCTCTTCTCATCTCCTCTCTCTTCTCTATCTCTCTCTCAAAACAATAGCATATGTTGCTTCACAAACGTGAACGTCCAGCCGATCTCTGCAGCTCAAAAACGCTCCGCCGGTATTCAGCGTAATGATACCCAGATCCAGCACTCGAATTCTGTATTTAAAACATTTACAAAAACTGTGAGATAATCATTGCTGATGTAACAAGGAGTACGACCATGTTCTTAAAGCGGGTATGGTGCCTAAGAATTTGAGGAGGCAGTTAATATCTAGAGACCTAAAAAACCCCCTACCCCAAGGACATAGCTATGATGTGGTTTCCAGAACACTGAAAATGAGTATATTCACATAAGGCACAGAAATCCTAAATATTTTGAGGCTTATGTCTTCCACCCTGAACAATAAATTGTTTTGGAGAGCAGTTGCTGCAGCTTCAAGAAATCAATCTTCATCATATTCAACTGTATTCAGAGTCATAATAAATAAAGACGAAAAGGTGGAAAAAGGAGTACCCTGGAGAGGGGGATGTCCAAGCATTTCGTGTCGAGGACACTTCAACAGGGAATGTCAGCTGATGATGGTTGACTTGGGTCACTGAACACAGTTCAAGGTTTGAAGGGGTGAAAGGGCAGAGGTGGGGAGTGGTGGGCATATTGAGTGTAGGGGTGATCATAATTCACAATAGAAATGGGGCGTGTTAAAGGACAGCAAAGGGAGGGAGGGGGAAGAAGAACCGGAGGGCGGCAGGGGAGAAAAAAAAAGGGGGGGGGGGGGGGGAAAGAAGAAAGGAGGGGGAGAGGAAAGGCGGAGAAATCGAGGAGGCTGATGTTCATTCCCTGACATTGAGCCCCTTGGCTCAAGGTGCCAGGCGCTGTATTAACTGGCTTTCCATGTATTTTCTGTAGTTCCCTTCTTGACGACATTTCTCCAAAGGGCTGCTACCTCTGATGTGGGAAAAGATGGTGTTGGTCCGAATTGAAATGGTTTGCCACAGGCGTGTCTTTTCTGTGAGGATGCTGTCTCTACTGTTCTTTTAAAACGATCGTTTAGAGATCTGTATGTTTCACCACATACATCTTGGGACAAGGGTACAAACTAAGAACTAGACTATATTTGAGGTTCTGGCAGGTGAAGTGAGACTTCATTGTGGAAGCTGCGTCCGGATGGGACTTGCACCAGTAGTGTCCAGATTAAGAAAGTCGCTGGTTTGCATATGGTTCTTGCACTGGAAATTGCCTGGTTGGGTTGGGGGGGGGGGGGGGGGATGAAGGGTGGAAGGTAGAGTGATCGGTGGTCACCAAGATTTTTGTCCCTTTTGATATGCCCACCATCGGTGGTAGACTGAAAATGTTTTGGAGAGCTGGATCCTCCTTCAGAATAGTGAAGTTGCGGAGCAGAACGATTTTCACAGGTAGATGTGTGGGTGGTAGGTCCAGAGTGCAATGCATCGGTCACTGTCTGTAGTCTCTTTTCTTGTCTTGTAGTGAGCTGGTGTCGGGGGATGGACTGTGCTCGTTTCAAGGGCCATCTGAACTGTAGCTTGTGGGTAGCTCTAGTAGTGAAGAAGGTAGTTCATGGCCGTGGCTTCTTTGGTTACTTAACCCCCCTTTTTTTTTTTTTTTTCATCAGTGCTACTAGTCTGCGAAGTTGAAGAACAGAAACTGAGAATATGGGATGCTTTCTTTCATGGCAGGGAGGGTGGCTTGATTGAGAACAAAGGAAGGTAAGAGTGGGCATCCAGTTGGTTTGTAGTGCACTGCTTGTGGGAGAGACTGTGGAGTGCTTTGATACTGATTTTGCTGTCCAAAAATGAGAGGGAAGAGTCCGAGATTTCGTATTATGTGAATTTGACTGAAGGTGTGAAAGGTGTTAGCATTAGTCAATGAAGCATTGGAGTTCCTGTATGGGTAGAGTGCTGATTCCAAAAACAGTGTGCTATGAATCTTGTGAAGACTACAGGTAGACTCCAGGGTATTGAGCAAGATTTGTGTCTCAATGTGCCCCCCTCAAAGAGGCAGGCATATGATGGGCCCATGCGCGTGCCCATAGCAACTCCTTTGATTTGTTGGTAGCCTCGTTTCCCAAATTCGCAGAATTCAGAGTTAAAACTAGTTCAGTCAGGCGCGGATGGTGGTTGGTTCAAAGTCAAGTCGCTTTGTTTCAGGTAGTGTTTAACAGCGAGAAGCATCTTTGTGTGCGGGATATTAGTTTATATAATGATGTCACATCCATTGTGTAGAGGGAATTGTGTTCACTGTCAGGTGGGAAGGTTGTAATCATAGAAATCTGCAGGAGCATGGTTGGTGTCTTTACATAGGTTGGTTGGTTGGAACAAACCGATTGAAGAAACTGTGACAGTTGAGCAGTTGGGCAGGAGAGATGAGACGATAGGTTCTACCAGGGTTGCCGCTCTTGTGAATTTTTGGTGTAGGTTAGAATTATGCAGTGCGAGGTTCTTTGACTATAGTTCTTGTTGCTTGTGAGGGAGCTGACCTTGGAAAACTGCTTCTTTAATGGTCTTCCGGACCAGTGCGTTGTCTTGTTTGGGTGTTGGGGTTTTGATGGGAGCATAAAGTGAGGAATCAGAGAGCCGGCGTTGGCTTCTTCTTCTTACAAGTTTTCGCCAAACCACTTACTGCCCCTTCCCTTGTCTGTCTTTTGTGATTGATGTCGGGTCGCTGTTTCAGTCTTTTGGGCTGAAACTCTGCTGGTGAGGTTGGATTTTCTCACAGGGGGCAAGTTAATTTATCAATGTCGTGTGTTACACTTGTCATTATAATAGTCAAGAGCAGGTTACCGTCATCCTTGGGGTCCAATCACTTTTTCAAAGGGGAAACAATTGTGCTCTAGACGTTAGTGGCACTACGTGCTGGGGGTAGTGAGCAGCTTCAAAGAAACGCGAGTCGACGTCGGCGGAAGAATCGTTCACAGTCATATAGCATGTCTGTCTGGTGGGCCTTTGGTT
>CM031598.1:52260988-52265988 GCA_018398815.1 Conus ventricosus | reverse complement strand
TTAGACTTTCTGCAATCCCTATATGGTGACGAGACGTAAAACAGAATTCCTTCCTACGCACGCACACACACACACACACACACACACACACACACGCACACACACACATACACACACACACACACAAACAACAAAACAAACAAAAAAACCACACACACACATACACACACACCCCGCACGCACGTACGCACTCGCGCGCGCGCCACAACACACCAAAACTTACGCGCGCTCGCGCGCACACACCCCTTGCGCGCTCAAAAGCTGTACGCATGTTCTTTACGCACGTAATAACGCACCGCAAACGCAAGCACGCACACGCAAGCACGCATGCGCGCACGCACGCACGCACGCCGCACGCACGCAGCACGCACGCACGACACACCACACACACACACACACACACACACCACACACACACAAAACACACACACGCGCGAGCGCGCGCGCGCGCGCGCACTACAATTTACATTTAATAATAAATGATTTTGCATACATTAATACTTAGTTTAAGTGTCAGCTTTCTTAAAACGTCTCCCTTGTGGTGGGTGTTAGTTTTGCGAATTTTCATTTCTGTACATTTTTTCTTTTAGAATTGATGACATAACTTTGGAAGCTGTTACGACCCCCTGTTTTTGCCTGTCCGCCTATCGGTCTGTCAGTCTGTCTCTCTCATAGAGATCCAGTAAAAAAGAAGACCGCTAGGGCCTTGAAGAAAGGAGGTGTGTGGGGGGGGGGGGGGGGGGGGGGGAGGGGGGGTACGGAAAACCTTTCTTAAAGTGCTTTTTCGCGTACTATTGCCATATCACCACACACACACACACACACACCACACACACACCACACAACAAAACACACACACACACACACACATACACACACACACACGCGCGCGCGCGCGCGGCACACACACACACACACACACTCGAGGGATCTGTTTGTTGTTGTCCTTGTTGTTTTTTGTTTTCGAAAAAAAAACCAAGCAACTTGCATTGAAATTTGTTTGCCCCATCACGAAAATAAACATAAATTTTCCCATAATTCTGTTAAGTAAGTCTGTGGGCTGCTTATTTGACGTTTCAACAGATTTTCACTAGATTTAGAGTCAATAAAATATCGGGTCATGTCAGAAACTGAGCAGTTTGGAAACATAACGTTACATACACACAAAACAAAAATACAGGGGTTAAAGGCGATCATGCCAGCGCATGGCATTGAATGTCACGCAGTTGTAACATCAGTGCAGACCCATGTACATCACAAATCATCATCCATCAAATACTCATTTTTAAACGGTGTTCCAAATATTTTGTGACTTGAAGATAATTTCTTTCAAAAACATGGTTTACAATGGAATCAACATTGGACATCTTTGTAACAACATGTACTTTCAAATTTTTCACATAACTGTGCGCATCATTCTCGCAGAAATTTGCGCTGTTATTATCATTTCATGTATTTATCTATTTATCTATTGTCTATACAGGAGAGTCCGCAGGAGTATCAGCCCGCGTACGCAAGAAAAAGGAAGAAATCTCCGTACCGCTCGTTCCAATGTTAAACATTTTAAATATACAACTATGGCATGCCAGAAACACTACCAAGGCAAGGTATATAATAGGTGTTCAAGAGAAGGCTGGTTCAACCAAAATAATTTCCCTTAGAAAGAGAGCTTCTTACTGTTTAAATATTTGGTCGAATCTGTTAATATGATAAACATGCTAAAAAAAGACATTTAAATAAGATATTTAAAATTTCTTCTAATGAAAGTGATTTTGGTTCTTGACAAAAAGAAAAAAACGACGGAGAGAAACCTTGTCTGAAGGCGACTGTGTGACGGAGTTTCTTGCACAGACTGGTTCGGGCGTGCTTTCATCGGCTTCGCCTCACACACCCCCATCCGAAATTTTCTGTGGCAGCCCCTGCACTGGCAGTCCACACGGAGCGATCAGTATCACCTAGTCATGAAAAAACCCATCCATCCCCCCCCCTCCCCCCCCCATCCCTCCCTCATCGACGACAATAATTGCTTGTCGCGGAGTCAGCGTGAGTGAGTGTTCTTCCCCAGAGGGGCGTTATTACGTCATGCATGTCTTGAACGTGTCAATGCTGACCAGAATTTTACCACAGGCATGGGGGAGAAAAAAGCTGAAACCGAGGACGGCCAACCTGAGGGGTGTAGAGGCCAAAAGATTAAAGGGCTATTCATAATGATTTTTTATTTTCAGAGGCATGGGCGATGGTACAATACAGTTCCACTCTGGTCAGGTACTGTACGACAGAAGTGTACTCTGCGCTTCCTTTCATTTAAAATATTCCCGGGGTCAGCCAGGCTCGAGAGATGCAAACCCTTTAACGCTTGAGAAGGAAATCTGAGCAACGGGCCCTCGGGGGATGTATTCAAACAGAGGAGGAAAATGGATTTTTGTGGCTCCGATTTTCCCATTTCTGCCATGGCACACTCAGTTTAGACACGCCGGTCGGGGCCGAAACACCCAAGAAACGAATGCCTCCGATGGGAATAGGGCCCTGACTAACCAGCTTGCAATTCCGTGACACTAACAGTTGCGCCGCGCGGGCTGTTTTGGTGAAGGATTGTGTTCGTAATTGATAGGCAAAAATAGTTTGGCAGTAATGTAGAACGAATTCAACAATCACATAATTATATTTCAATTATGACAAAGGAAAACTTTTTTGGCATAGAAAGAGTGTTACTATAAGTACATGCTCTTCCACAGGTACCGTAATTGTAGTTCTTCAGAAAAAAGAAAGAAGTGCTATGCCTTATTCGTGTCCGGATATGAAAGATTTCTGCTTGGCTTTTCTTTAAACCCGTGGAAAACCATTGATCTGCTGCACTCTTGAACTGTTCACCAGATTCCCCTAGCTCTGTCAGTTGGGTTTCAAGGTGTGAGTGTCTTCAAAATGGTGTCCTCGTCCTTGTGCATAGTTCTTAGTCCTGGGTTGTTGTTTTTTTTGTAGTGTGTGTGTGTGTGTGTGTGTGTGTGTGTGTGGGTGTGTGTGTGTGTGTGTGTGTGTGTGTGTGTGTGTGTGTTGTGTGTGTGTGATTATTTTTTCTGTCTTCCCCTCCCCTCCCCAACCGTTCTTAGAGGACTGTAAATTTTCAAGACTATTGGATCTTGTTACATGACTATACCGATGTTCTTTTTTCTCTTATGATGCAGCAGATCTTCATATGGTTCGATATGCTGCTTAATGGTTTGGTCCGCGTGTTCATTGGTGATATGATCAGTACATGCACGATTAAGTATCTTGCTTTAACACCTCGTTTCTGTAACAAGAGTTGTTTTTCCAGATCCGCCGTAAGGATTCATGCCGTGAATACATAAAAGAAGATGAAATATTTCTAGTGTAAGAATGAGCCTGATCTTGGTTTCATGAAGATGTTATTGTCCCTTCCATAAACGTTTCAATCTACACGTGTTGATATTGTCTTCGCTGTCTTTAGAGGGATTTCTGTTTTTGGGTCCCCGGTTCTGATACTGGATATAATGCTAATAAACTTTTGAACGGTTGCAGCTTCTGTCCATGGACGTTACATCAGTAGAGATGGCAGTGTTGTTGTGTACGTGAACTTGGGCTTCTCAGCGGGGTTTTCGTTGAGAATTTTTTTATGAGTCTTCAACAAGCTTGACGCTTTCTTATTCGCTGCCTGCGAGGCCACCAATGCCGTCAGCCAAAATGAAGTTTTGTGATGGTCGTTCTCTTGTGCTGGATGATATGACCTTCAAGTGCATCAACCATAATGCATCCAGGGATATTTTGAAACGTGTGGGAGATAGCAGGCAACCCTGGTAAATTCCATTGAAGAAATGGAAGGGTCTCCAGTAGCACCCCATGTTAGACCCCGGGCTGGTTACTTCAAAAGAAAGTTTCTTTATGCTTCTTATTAGCTTTATACCCGTTCTTAAATATCTCACCTCCCTCAGTTTCCAGTAGTGCTTCCAGACAGACTCTGTCAAACGCCTTCTTGAAATCTTATGAACATGCGCAGATTTCTTTTAAAGGTGTTGGGGGGATGTTTTCCCCAAACGGTACGCTGGTAAGATCTACTGGGCGGCACTTTTGTCTTTGTGGAATTTGGCTGTTTTTTTTCAGCCGCAAAAAATATTGGGCCCGGTGGAAGTGCATGCATGCGTGGGGGTGTATGGGTGATGTACGCGCGAGCGAGCGCGCATGTGTGGTGTGTTGTGTGTTGTGTGTGTGTGTGTGTGTGTGGTGTGTGTGTGTGTGTTGTGTGTGTGTGTGTTGTGTGTGTGTGCAGACTTCGTGTGTGTATGTGCGTGCGTGCGTGCATTTAGTCTCTCTCTCTCTCTTCTCCTTCCCTTTTCTCTCTCTCTCTCTCTCTCTCTTCTTCTTTTCTTGTGTGTGTGTGTTGTGTGTGTGTGTGTTTGGGGTGTGTTGTGTGTGTGTGTGTGTGTGTGTGTGTGTGTGTGTGCGTGCGGTATGTTTATGCGTGTGTGAGTAAGTGGGTATTTTGGGGTATGTGGTGTGTGTGTGTGTGTGAGAGGAGAGAGAGAAGGAGAGGAGGAGAAGAGAGAGGGGAGAGAGAGGAGAGAAGGAGAGAGAGGGGAGAGAGGGAGGGGGAGAATGTTTGTTTGCTTTCAAGCGTGCACATGTACTCTCACAACGATTATGGATCTAAGATTTATGACAGCTTCTGACATTTTCCACCCTCTCCGCCCTTCTGCCGAAACACCTCATCCTCCCCCCCCCCCCCCCCCCCCCCTCCCCCCCACCCCCTCCATTTTCGCTATTCTTCCATATCTTTCTCGTGCCCTTCTCCCTCCTGTCTCTAAAAAAAAGGGAACAAAAAGAACTTACAAGCATTTTAAACGATCATGAAACTCTCTCTCTCTCTCACTCTCTCTCCCCTCTCTCTCTCTCCTCTCTCTCTTTCTCTCTCCTCTCTCTCTCTCTCCCCTCTCTTCTCTCTCTCCTCCTCTCTCTCTCCCTCTTTTGTTCCCCTGTCTCTCCTCTTT